>CAXKVW010000498.1:0-341657 GCA_964058825.1 Carex arenaria | reverse complement strand
TTTTAATTTTATAATTCTTATAGTTTGTGAAAAGAGATATGTATATTGATATATTCAGACACGAATATTAATGATGGTAGTAATTATATGACACCCTCCCAAATATTTTACTTGTGACTGCGAGCCCCTCCCCGTGCCACCCAAAAAAAAATTATGACAAGCACAAGCACTTCCCCCATAAAGTAACCATATGCCCCAATAATTTTATTCTTATTGATTTCTATATGAATTTTACTACTATATTTTTTTTAATATTGATTCAACTTACGTAATATTATTTTCTATTATAATTTTCAGAATATAAATCAAATACCTAAAATTTGGAAGTCCATGTAATATTTTTTTCTGTGAAAATAAATTAAAGCATACAAAATGAATTTGAAACAATAAATAATATAAATCAAATATTTTATATTTTTGGCTATATTATTATTATCACTACTATTTAATAAAATATTATATTTTTTAAATTAGAAAAAAAAAACTATTCTTAAATGACCACACTGTACATTTTTAGAGAAGTTTGGTCATTTCTCATCTAAAATTAATAGCTATGAGTAAGATTAATATTTTGAGGTGAATTTTTGAAAATAAAAATTGAAGAACTTGTTGTCACACACTCATAGTATAAAAGAGTTTTTGTGGTATTGATAATGAGCTCGCTATTAGGAGGAAGGGAAAAACAATAATGAGCTCGCCATTAGGCATAAGTCGGGCTCCAGCCCCAAGCGGATCCGTATCCTCCCAGGTACCTGACTCCAGCAAGTTGAAACAGACGGCCCAGATCATGAATCTTAGTTGGATCAAACTCAATCCAATATCAGTGTAGTAAAATTCGGTCTATTCAGCCGAATATTCTTATTCGGTGGCAATTCAAATAAAAAATCTATATTCGGTCTGAATATGAAGTTTAGAACATGTTACTGATTTAGAGTATATTAACAGTGATAAAAATATTGATTTAAAGTATATTAACATTGAGTCATACCACGTATTACCATATGATTGTTCATATATACGAATTCTCATTTAAAATCTGCATATATAAATCCGAATAAAAATCCGCATATGCGCCCGCATACCTATGCGTTGGTCTTCTGCATATCAAATGAGAACTTAATTTCGAAAGATTGCCAATATCTATGGAGACTGTTGAGGTCCGTTTTGAGATTCGTGTCAGGTTAAAAGAACCATCCGATCGTAATTGTCCTCAATCAAGTAATCCGAGGGGTTGTGAATTCGGCCCAAGCCCCCAACTTTAGTCTCGAGAACTAACTTGAACATTCAAACAAAAAGGTGAGCTAATTTATTGCCTTCGTCGAAATCTGTAACGGTAAATAGCAACACAGCAGGAAATAAATATACATAGTGGATTCGGATTCCAGATATTGTAACAGGCAACACAGCAGGAAATATATAGTGCTGGGGCCTACATGTCAATAGCTCATTACAGGCAACACAGCAGGAAATATACAACAAGAGATTAGAAATCGGATGCCAGACGCCTCTGCACTGCATTGTACTGTTGATACTTGGCACTCTTTGGCCATGCAAAACAGCGGAACAGGCTGGTCAAGTCCTCTCCATTTTTTGTGATAATGGAGAAGTCATTGTTTGTACGGATACGCAGTCTAATCGTACCAATCTACCGTTGTATGTTAATTTCAGCTAGATGCAGTAGCATAGAACATATTCTGGTAGATCTAATCTAAATCATTTTTCTAAAATAGCTTGATTGGATCAAACTGGACGTCTCCAGTGTTTAGAAACCGAAGAGGAAACGGATTACAAACTGTGTGTAATTTCTTAAACCCCCTCCCCTTGTAGGCTTGTACAATTAAGAGTCACTGATAAATGCTAGCATTCCTTTCCTCCTCTTGCTTCTTTATCTTTTCTTTTATTTCACCTTCAAAATTTTATTTTGATCCGAAATGCTCAAGGTGCAAACGATTCCAGCGACACATCTTAAAAGAGGTATTTGCTTAATAGGCAAGCTCCATGCACGACTTGTGTTAAAAATGTGCTTGATTTATTTATGTTTGCATGAATTGGTAGATTGGTTTAATATTATTTTTTCCAATTGCAGACGATCAAAGAAAAAGGGGACCGGTACGCAATGACCTTTTTATTGGTAATTCTCATCATATATATGTTTTTTTCTAATTAGCTTTCTTTTCATCTAGGTTTTATTAGGAAATTGTTTTATCTAGTTTTATTTTTGCCTGAAATTTTAGAACTTGCATGTGAAAATTATTCAATTTTTCAGGCCAAGCGATGGTGGCCAGAGCTTCCGCTTTCCATTGCATAAGGTGAGGAGAAATAAATCAATAAGAAAATAATTTTAAATTAAAGTGATTTTTTTTATAAACAGAGAAAATATTTTGTAACTACACATGCCACTTGAACAATTGTTTTTTTTCTGGCAAGATTTTGTTAATTACTGGTAAAGTCAAATCACCTTCCTTTTCTTTTTCTACAATTTTTTGTTAATTATGACCAAAATTTTGTTTTTCCAACTCGAGCTCTGTTTCAATAGTTTCCCACGACTATACTTGCATGCAGTTTGCATTACTTGCAAGTATTGTTCTTTGTTTCATTGTCCCTAATTGGAATTGCACAACAATCTAACATTAGTATATGAAGAAATTCTTCACAATTTCTGTAAACAGAAGCTAAAATCTTAATTCATAAATTTCTACTAAACCATAGGCAAGATAGCAAAAATTATATGCCTTAGAAACAGGGGCGGAACCAGAATATTGAGATTGGAGGGCTGGATGAATAAGTCTCATGTAATTTTATTTTATAAGGAGGCTACTAAGTAATAATTTTTGCAAAAATTATAAATTTTAAAGGATAAATGCAAGATTTCAAATTATAGGGGGTGCTTAGCATCCTTTCCCTGTACCTTCTTCCGCCTCTGCTTAGGAATACTTGTACTATTCAGTTACAGATCGTTCAAATTGATTTCAACAAATGGCTCTGTTGGCTTCACAAGATCACCATGTAGCCATCTTATTAGATGCCGAGAAATAAGGTGCAAGTCTGATAGATATGACCATTCAAGTGCATATTACTTGGAATCCAATGGTTCATCTGGGTTTCTTACAACAACACTTAAGCACTTGAAATCATTCTATGAGTTTTGTCGGCCTCACACAATTTTCGGCACTGTAAGTTCAAATACTTCAGGTTTAAAAAGTCTGGTTAATTATCAATTAGAGGAATATGATTTTCCCCTTTTCTGGTAGAAAACATATTCATATTCAATTTTGATTTGCCAGGTTATAGGTGTGACATCTGTGTCACTACTCCCAGTGAAGACAGTAGCTGATATTTCCCCATTATTTTTTATTGGACTTCTTAAGGTACACTACCAAAGATTAATAATTTTCTATAAAGATCTTTTGTTCGGCTTAAAAATTTTAACCCATATTTTCGGTACGTTTAATTTTTCATCGGTAACAAACTTCGACAGGATAATTATTTTGTTTTGACCCATATTTATTTTGTTTTGTGAACTTACTTTATAGGCTTTAATACCAGCTGTATTCATGAACATCTATGTAGTTGGGCTAAACCAAATATATGACATTGAAATCGACAAGGCAAGTTTATTCTTTGATATTTGTCTCTCTAAGATGTAGAATGCAATGTGAGTATGATCTGATTTAATTTCCATTTAGGTAAATAAGCCTAGTTTACCACTGGCTTCAGGGGAGCTAAATATTGCAACAGGAGTTACATTGGTTATCTCCTTCTTAATCATGGTATTCTATAGCACTGAAGTATTATTATCATTTAATTTAAAATTTTGATATCATTATTATTTGTGATTTGTGATCTATTTTTTGTTTAATTAATTAGAGTTTTTATTTGGGAGTCAAGTCTGGATCACCACCTCTACTCGGTGCATTGGTCATCAGCTTCCTTCTTGGAAGTGCATATTCGATCGATGTACGTAATTATCCAATTACCCTTCTACTATTAAGAATATACTATTAGTCTTTAGTTCATAGGATATTTATTTAATTATTTGTTCTTCTCAGCATCCATTATTTAGATGGAAAAGACATGCATTTCTTGCAGCCTCATGCATCCTCTGTGTAAGGGCTATCTTAGTTCAATTAGCATTCTATGCACATATGCAGGTATTAAACATTCATTATTCCATGTGCTAAATTACCTAAATGTTAACTTTTTGGTGACATCTTATAATGTTTTATGATATACCAAGCAGGTATATGTGTTACAAAGACCTTTGGCCTTTACAAAGTCGGTGATATTTGCAACAGCTTTCATGTGTTTCTTCGCAGTTGTTATAGCCCTATTCAAGGTAAATATATATATATATATATATATATATATCTTCCTTGTAAGAAGCAGGTTGCCCAGCCACAACTATTGATAGTTTATCTTTCTCCATGTACTAAAATGATCTGTAGTTGTCACCAAACCAAATTGATTATATATGGTGGTCAAGAGGCAGGAGAAACAAATAAGGGCTGTGTAATCTTTTGGCCTATTATCGATATATTGCTTTTAAATTAGACTAATTCAATGGACAATGATTTGTTTTTTGGGAGTCTCAATCTAAAATTATAAATGTCAAGGTGCTTTTGCAACAGTTGGTGGTAAAAAAAAAGGAAAAAAAAAAAAAATTGCACCATACAATCCTCGTCAATATTTTTAGCCCATCTAGTTCAACATTTTTGAAACTCTTGTAGGATATTCCAGATGTCAATGGAGATAAACATTTTGGCATACAATCTTTTAGTGTTCGATTGGGGCAAAAGAGGGTATGTATGATAAAAATCAATTCCTTCAAAAGAAATATATTATTAATATTCATATATTAACAAAATACTTGTGAGACCCCTCATGATCATTCTTTTTTTTTGGCTTTACACAAAATGTATGTCTAAGTAGGTATTTTGGCTTTGCATTGAGCTACTCCTAACAGCATATACTATTGCAATACTGCTAGGAGTTGCCTCTTCAGACATATATCGAAGAATTGTAACAGTGAGTAAAGTTACTCTTAATACGATATATGAAATCGAAGTTAGAAAATATGAAATTTATCTATATAGAATAAATTCACTTAAATATTGTTTATGGTAACTTTTTTTTTTCTTATTTGTCGATTTCATTGTAGGTTATTGGTCATGGAATACTTGCATCTGTTCTATTAATTCGAGCACGGTGTTTGGATATAGAAAACAAAAGTTCTGTAACATCATTTTACATGTTTATTTGGAAGGTAAATTTTAATTTTTATCTCATTTTCATCAAAACATTGAAAATTAAATAAAATATAATGAAAATAAATAAGGAATAATTTCTGTTTTATTTTTCCGATCGAAGTTGAGAAGAGCTAACTGATTCTGCTTTTCAAAACTGATGCTCTATTCATTTAATTTGCAGCTGTTTTATGCCGAATATCTCCTAATTCCCTTTGTTCAGTGAGATCAAGGTGTGAAAATTGCGTCTCAAACCCCCAGGCCAGCCAACTTTGCTATAGAGAAGAATTAAAAAAAAAAATCATTATTGTCGATGTTTTTTTGCAATCTGATGTCATAGCTAGAGATAACAAATCGTGGCTTTAGATGATGTTCATGATTCTATGGATTATCAATAATGGCATTGAAATCTTTTTTAAATTTGTAAAACATATTTAATAAGGAATTGGATTTAATATAATGTGGAACATATGTCTGTTGGATGCGCTAGAAAATAAAGTAAACAAAGGTGGAAAATAGCATTTTTTTTCCGGATTAATACTGTTTAATTTGTCGGAAAATGAAAAAAATAAGAAATAAGTAGTTAATTTTTTTTTTCTGTAAGTTTAATTGTACCGGAGAAAGAAACATTGATTTAAAAAAAGTATTTCTCATAATGGCATTGAAATCTATTTTAAATTTGTAAAACATATTTAATAAGGAATTGGATTTAATATAATGTGAAACATATGTCTGTTGGATGCGCTAGAAAAGAAAGTAAACAAAGGTGGAAAATAGCATTTTTTTTCCGGATTAATACTGTTTAATTTGTCGGAAAATGAAAAAAAGAAGAGATAAGTAGTTATTTTTTTTTTCCGTAAGTTAATTGTACCGGAGAAAGAAACATTGATTTAAAAAAAGTATTTCTCATAATTTTTTCGATTCCTCCTTCCCACACATCGAATGGACTTTACCACCTTGTTTGGATGGAGAGCAGAGAAAGGAAGGGGATGGGAAGAATATAAAGAAATGGAATGGAATAGAGAAAAAGATTAACATATTAATTTTTTTTATGTTTGGATGATTACTACATCTTGTTTGGATGGAGAGTAGAGAAAGGGAGGGAATGGAAAGAAAATAAAACTTTCTGTCGAATCGTGTTTGGTTGACAAAATTATATCAGGAGGTGAAAGGTTTAACCTTGTATCATTAAAATTAATAGAATCGGTTTTCCTCCTGAGGTGAAAGGTTTAACCTTGTTGCAAATATTGTTAGAAAAAAAAACACAAATGCCCACCTCTATATTTTACCTATATAATTCTTATATATGTTTTTTTTTGTCACAAACCTATAACAGCTACCGAATTTCTCATTAACTTTCTAAATTTTAATCAACCAAACAAGAAATAAAATGGAAAGGAAAGTTAAATTTATTTTCTCTCATTAATCATCCAAACATTAAAAAGTATAATATGTTAATCTTCCTTAATATTCCATTCCATTCATTTTTATTCTTTCCATCTCCTTCCTTCGTCTACTCTCCATCCAAACAAGGTAAGGGAAAATAAATTTAACTTTCCTGTCTGTCTTATTTCTTGTTTGGTTGATTAAAATTTAGAAGGTTAATGAGAAATTCAGTAGCTGTTGTAGGTTTGTGACCAAAACTTTTATAAGAATTATATATGTAAGATATAGAAGTGGGATTTGTGTTATTTTTTTTAACAATATTTGCAACAAAATTTATTTTCATCCGTTACACCACAAATCGGGAGATAAATCGATTCTATTAATTTTAATGATACAAGGTTAAACTTTTCACCTCCGATATAATTTTTGTCAACCAAATACGATTCCACGGAAAATTTTATTTTCTTTCCATTCCCTCCCTTCCTCTGCTCTCCATCCAAACAAGGTGGTACAAGGAAGATTTTGAAAACAAACGCAATAGGCAATACCAAATTTCAACAGAAAGCCATCGTTCCAGACAAAAGAAGAGCCCACGACAAAAATAAACAAGTAAAAAGATGCAGAATTTGAGTTGATCGCTCGCGGCCCATCTGGCCAGCTCTACTTTCGAGTTTTTTCTTGTTCGATCCAGAAACACAAGCAACAATGGCCTCCTCCATCTCAATTTCTTCCAACTATCCATGTTTCAGTTCCCGATCCAGTCTCTTAACTACACTGAAACCAAGGCTCATCGCTCGCAGCTCGATCACACTGCGTGACTCGCGTAGACCTGCTCTCTCAGCTCAGGTTTCGGCGGCTGGAGGGAAGAAGAGATACAAGGGGACAGTGAAGAGGGAAGAAGCGCTGTCAGAGATGACAGAGAAGAAGGTGGCGGAGGCTATAGAGGCGTGCGAGGGAGACGAGGGCCAGAAGGAGTCAGAGGGTTGTAGAGTGGCCTGGGACGAGGTGGAGGAAGTCAGCCAGGCCAAGGCTGATTTGCGCCGTCGCATGATTGACAATGGTGGCGTCGATCCTCTCGAGTCATTCTGCCAGGGCAATCCTGACTCTGATGAATGCCTTGTTTATGATGATTGATTGATCGGCAGGTGGCATTCAGCAGATGGTTCACTTGTGATTTATTATCAAGACAATTTACAGGGTTTCATTCAGAAAATATAATAATGAAAATGGTATTAAATGTTATTAAATGTTGAACTTATTCTACTTAGAAAAACAATACGAATATTATACCGAAAAATTTTTCCTTACCACTCCAAAATTTTGGAATAAAATAAATAGCACTCGGTTATGAGTTATAACAAAAATGACACTTTTGCGGGCTGAATCCGCACATCCAGAATAATAGATGCGTGACTGAGCTGGCGCACGGGTTCGCGGACTGAACTTGCAGCATTTGGTAATATACATGTACTGAGTGTGATACGTTGGTGCTTTAAATTTGAAAGCTAGTGAATGGAAAATAATATGTATAGATTTGGGGTGTAGAGAGAATTTAATAAAAGCAGGTCAAGCTATCTAGAATGATGATATTTTGTTTTATTCTGATTTGTTTATTGTACTTTTTACGTTCGGACTGTTGCTTTCGATTTCAACATTTCTACTGAGGGAGCGTTAGTTTATTATAAATATTTTTTTCTATTCACTACCTTTCAAATTTAAAGCACCAATCACACTCTAAACAGATTGAAAAAAAAAAAAAAAAAAACTGGTGCGCATGCTCAATTTGTGAACCCGCGGTTACGAAAGCTCAGTCTGCGAACTCGGGTTTGCAAGCTCAATCTGCGCACTTCTTGGTGTGCCTCTCCAGTCTGTGCATCTACCATTCTGGATGCACAGATTCAGCCTGTGAAAGTATCATTTTTGCTAAAACTCATAACCGAGTGCTATTTATTTTATTCTGATTTTTTAGAGTGGTAAGAAAAAAAAATTCGAACTATTATAACTCCAAATCTATATGAGTATTATAACTCCAAATTTTACATAAATTAAAATGAGTAAGACTTAGGTGCTATAGATAGCATAGGGCCTTCTATATTATTGTCTTAAAAATATATCATACTAACTTTAAATGACAAATTTAAACCATTAAAACCGATGTACTTCGTGATTGATGCGATTACATATCAAATTTATAAAAAAAATTAGTTCATTTGGTATAAAGTCAAGCGGTCAAAAAATAATGAAAATGAATATATTAAAATTAACTTAAAATTTATTATTTTTTTACCGCTTAACTTTATACCAAATAAATTCAAAAATTTATAAATTTGACATGTAAACGCATCAATAACGAAGTTCATCGGTTTTAAGTTTTAACAGTTTAGGTTAGTCGTTTGAAATTTATACAATAGATTTTTAAAACAATAGCAAATAAGGCTTATGTTATCCATAACCTAAGCCTTACTCAATATAAATTACCAACAATATATGTATGTCCAAATTTTAAAATTCTGCCATATTTAGAGTTCTTTCCAATAAGAAAAATGTATAGGGGCCAGCAGCCGAAGCATGGATATAAAAAAAAAGGGGAGTGCTATTCTACATGCAGCATTTCTAAAATCTAGCGCTGAGAGAATTTTTTTTACTTAATTCCTATTTTACCCTTCCAGCATTCTCTTTCTCCAATTAACCCAATTAATGCATAGTCTCTCTTCAAATCAGCAATTAAAGAAAAAAATAATAAAGTAGAATCTCTTCCAAAAATAAAACAATCAATGTATATTCCTTTAATAGCCTTTTACCCTGATACAATAGCTTTTTTTCAATTTTCATGTTCGGAACTCCCTTTTTTATTTTTAATGTGACTGATACAGTCAAAGTTATAAAATTTAGAAAATATTTGAGTACATCTCATGCCCACGCTTATAGTGTACAAAACTTAAAAAACCAGTAAAATAACATTATAGCACCCCCAAAATAACGTCTACCCATAATTATCAAGGCTTCAAGTCAATCTGAACTCCCTGCACTACATTTTTGCTTGGGGACACCATGCCAGTACCCTATCTCCTTTGTCAGAAAAATTGTCCTGAGCATCTTAACATGAGATATGGAACTCCTCAACCTAGATGAATACTTGTAATAGAATGCACAAGCTGCTACCAAGTGACAAATTAAAGCTAAATCAAGTTTTTAGTAAAAAAAAATCATACATGAGCACTATTCTGAAGCATATGATTGCTTGATTATACACATATTTACAAAATGATCTTACACTTGGTTTGAGAAGAATTTCCTATACGATAGCTTCTAAATAAAATTCATTACAGACTCCAGATGCACAACCAAAATTTTTGCATTTAAGAAAAATATATCATTCTTAATGAGCAAAAGGTATTGCGCCAATTCTAATTTATTAAGATAAATTCAAATTAAAGTCAATATCAAACTAAAGCCTATTCAAATTAAAGACAACAATACTACCAACATCTTATCCATCAATTACAAATTAAAGCCAAATGACAAAATCCGTCATCAACAAAATAACATGAAACCTATTAAGATAAGACTTTAAAGCTAACAAAATTCAACTGTTACATCTTTATGTAGCTTATTTGTTATTTTATTCCCACATATAGGAACTTACATTTAAATCAAATGAACTTACATTTTGGGTTAACTTTACCGACAATAGATGAGGAAAAAATAGATGAGTGAGATGGCCTTCTTCACTTAAAATGTCATATGTGAAACCACCTTGGGAAAGCTATTAAATAGCTTGTGGTTGTTCTTTTTCTTTGTTCTATCGAAACATTGTGTTAGTCTCGATAACAACCACCTGTATCACACCCCAAAACTACATACCTATCTTTTCTTGAGCCATGAATTGATAAACCATAAACTCTTTTTGAGAAAAAATAACGTGTTCCCTTGATCAACTCATCAGAAGTCTCGAAGGTCAACCTCATTAACTCAAGCTTTTCATTCTTTATGTCATCTTTATTGTTCGGCTCGTTAAGATTCATCTATTAATAAATTGCAAAGTAATTGAAAGTGATGAATAAATTGTGGTTTTCAAGTACCAAATAAAGTAAAAACTGAAACTTAATTTTCAGTAGTTGTATCTACTAATATTTAATATTTCAGTAGTTGTATCTACCAAATAGCACAGTACCAAAATTTGTCATTTTGGCTATAGCTTTACCAGTATTGTTGGAACAAAAAGAAAAAACTAGCTACCTTTGATATCTGGTCATAATATTGTTGTTTAAAACTCGACTGAGACCTCGTTCTCAAATAGCTTAAAACAAAAATTAATTAAACAATGATTCACAAGTATATTGGTTGCCTTTTTATAAAGCAAAAAAAATTCAGTACATATCATTAATGGGCTAAATTAAAAATAATATATACCATTTTGTAAGAATATACACGTATGAAGATTGTATGGTTCATAATACATAGTAAATTTGACATATCAACCACATATATCCCTACTATATAATCCAAATTAACTACCCCAAAATCTCATCTACGAGCTCATCAATTACATCTGGCACATACAAAGACTCGTTGCCAATTATTACATTGAAGGATAATTTTGTACCTATATACATTGGTACCAACTATACCATCAATATTATTTTGGAAAAAATAAACATTGCACATTGACATACAGTGTATCCCACGTTAAAGGCATTTCATCGAACATCCAATGGCATCCAATTATTTTTAGATATGGATAGTCTATACTTTGAATAGAAGAAATCAACATGCAATCCAATCATTTTATCTTACGAATTTGAGAAATTTGAGATAAAAAAATTTCATTTATAAGCTAAATTAAAAAAAAAAAAAATGGACAGCTTACCTGTTTTTCTTGTCTCTGGCTTGTAGTCTAAACCGTTGATAGAATTAATGGTTTCGCTTGCTTTGATCCATCGTACTAGCCAACTTCAAAAGGTGCTTGCTTATTAGATTTATTGAGATCCTCTCTGGTATCATAATGAGGATACGATAGATGAACAATATTGCCAAATTTGATTTCATTTCGAGTTTTTCAGCCATAAATTTTGCAATTTGATTCATTTCCATTCTTGTGGATGAAGAATCAGAAATTGGATTTCTCCGTGCAAGAGAGAATCTGCCTAATTGATTGTTTTTATTATTTTGGAAGAGAGTTTACTTTTTTATTTATTTCTTTAATTGCTAATTTGAAGAGACACTATGTATTAATTGGGTTAATTGAAGAAAGAGAATGCTGGAAGGGTTAAATCGGAATTTAAGTGAAAAATAATCTCTCAGTGCTAGATTTTAGAAATACTGCATGTAGAATAGCACTCCCCAAAAAAAAAATCACAATCCACTGCTACCAAGTTTTCATACTATATAATATCTAGAGTCTAGGGCCGTACAAAATTCCTCAAACTCATAACTTGCTCATTTACAATTCGAGTTGGATGACTCGTTTAATAAATGAGCTGAGTTTGAATATACCCAACTCGCTCATTAATAACTCGAGTACACAAAATTTGTCACAATAAATCTCATGTCCTTTCTAAATGACTCATAAGCTGCTTTTTTATTGTTTGTTTTGTTAGTTGTCTTGTTAATTATGTTTGAATTATTTGTGTTTAGATAAACTCTTACTAAGTCATTTGAATTGTTTATGTTTAGATAAACTCTTACTAGCATATAACTAGAGATTGGATAATATCAAAGCGTTTGTTTTGTAGTCGTGGTGCAACAAATTAGTTTTTTTTTTTTTCAAAATTCAAATAGTTAGATGCGATCTCTATATTAAAATGTGCTTGGAGACCAAATTTTATATATTTTATTATTTTTTTTACTATTTATTAAGCCAGTTTTAAAATTATCGATTTTAATAAACAGTGTAAATTTTCTCATTGAAAATAGCCATTTTAAAAATAACTTTATAAATAGTAAAAAAAATAACAAAATATATATAAAACTTGATCTCCTAGCACATTTTAATATAGAGATCACATCTAACGGTTTGGATCGACTGTTTGGATTTTGAAAGTCAGAAAACCAATTAGGTTGAGCACGAGTTGGGAGTAACTCGCTCAAATTCAGCTCATTTATAGTTCATTCTAGACCGATCAAAAATTGGAGACGATCCCACATAAGTAGGAGTGTATATCCGTTCGATTTATTTGGTTTTAATTGAACCAATAAAATTCAGATAAATCAGTTTGGTTTTTCAGTTTAACTGTTCCAAAAGTAGTAGTGCACATCCCGTTCGATTTATGTTAGTACTGTTTGATTCGATTTTTTTATCTTCTGCAAACAAAAAAAAAAAACTGAACTCGACCCACAATACTTGACGGTCCATGAACAAGTACGCCGTGTCGGCGCACATAAAGAGCAACAGAGGTTATGCAAAAAAAAAAGGAAAAAAGAAAACCATCACCGTTGTCCAATGATCTAACGATCCAGGTCGCTTCCAGTTCTCCAGTTTGGATACCCGCCATTTTCTGATTGAATGCCATGCAGCATGTAGACAGTAGACACCTTCATGTTCGAGTCTGCATCCTCGGAAGTAACTCAAGAGTTTTGATTAAAACCGGAACAATTATAAAAGTTCGGACTAATTTAAAAATTTACGGGTAGATTAAACTTACATTTTACCAAATGTAATGGAAGCATAGATTAAAATAAATAAATAACTACTTTCAATATAATAATGAAAATAATTTTGATAATATAATACGAATAGGATAATAGTTCAAAATGATAACACTATAATAAATAATGATAATGATAATAATGCACTAATATAATAAAAATAATGATAATTGCAATAAGATAAAAAAAAAATAACAATAACTATTATGAATAAATAATGATTTTGTAAAAAATTATAATAATTGTAATATAATATAATAAGAGTGACAATATTGTACTTTGCAATGAGCATATAGGTCCAGTCGTCCAGACTATGAATTAATATTTTTATTTTTAAAATTCAAAAGTTAATTGGACTGTTCAACATAATTATTGAAAATAAAGTCCAAATTTTACATTTAAAAAAATACTTATTTTTAGTAGAAAATCATCTCATCTAAAGATTCTAAACATTTCAAAAATAGTGATTTTTTGCCATTCTAAAAAAAATATAAAATGTAGAATTTTATCTGTAAGTATATTTTTTTGAGTGTGTCAAATCAACTGTTCAGACTTCTAAGGAGATATAATCCACAGCATATACCCAATGGCCATGATTGATTGTGAAGTAAGTGGAGTAAACCCTCTAAACAAGAAGTAAATTTGAAGGAACCAAACATAATTAATTTAATATGCTTTAACTTGAAGTAAGAAATTTAATCTGAAGTAACTTTACTCCACAACCAAACACGACCAATATGTGAACTACAAAGTACCATTACCTCACTCCTATAATAAAATAATATTAAATACTAATAACTGTAATAGCAAAATAATGTAATATAATATAAAACAATATTAATTGCTATTCCAAACACTTCTAATCAGTTATTCGACCTATTTGCTAGTACTATTATGAATTGTTGGACAACAATTTCAATCAAAATAGCATGCTATTATGCTGTTCCGATGGTTGCCAAAGGAACCCCAAAATTAAAAGTTAACTTGCAATCTTAAGAGGCAAACTCTAGTTATAACCTAAACCCAGTACCATAGCATAGTGGTACAACAACAGTGAGTACAGGTACAATCACAAATGTCCTACTTACAAAATGTCTTGACAGCCACAAAAAAGAGGCTGTGTACAAAACAGAAAACAATAGATGTTTAGAACAAACACAGGAAAATTCAACATTAATTTAGCTAAAAGGCACACAACATTAGAACCAATGATAAAAAATAGATGAATCCACGAGAACAGAAGACACAAACATCCTAAACTAATGTATAGTTGTCTGAGACTACAACTTAGGAGGTAACAAATAACTTGACCAAACATAAGCAAGCTTTAAAACATGTAGATGTCCAGACATAAGATTCTAATCCATCCTCCCTTTCAGAATCTTCTCTTGCACTTCGGTTGGTGTGCTACAGAAAAGAACAAAAATGAGTTATGAAAAAAAAGAGAAATTTCTTATATGTCCCCACAAATCATCAAAATATCATACATGCCCCACAAAACCACCAAAAATATCTCCAGAAGTTTGAAGTTTTCAAGAAAGTAAAAATACAAAAAATAAAGACCAAAATAGTAAAGTGACATACACAATAAGAACGTAGCCACCCCAACCACTCAAGCAGTCACGGTCGATTGACGACAACAGAGCTTGTGATACTGTCTCAAATAATTCCTCCGGCTCCTAAAATAGATTATTAGAATCACATGATGATATGGAATGTCAATGATTTAAGTTCAATGGTAAACAATTCAGTATTTGCTTCAATTTTCCTATCCATTGCTATTTAAGTATTCAATAAAGTATCTTGCACATTTGAAACTTTATGCACTTCTGGGGACGGAGATATTTGGCAATTATGCTCAGTTCTACACCTTTTGAATTACAGGACCACCTAATAACAGTATAAACAAGTACTTCTGTGCACCAGTATCCTAAAATATGCAACCAGACCACATAGATTGTCTAGTTGTGCTTCTAATTAAACCACTCAACCTCTACTCATGACATTAACTGCTAATTTAGCCTAAATTAACCCTCAAATAGAGCACCTAAATACCAAACAGCCCACAATCAATTATATAAGGCACAGATAAAGACAATGTTTATGACTAATAACTCAGAACATAATACAAGGAATGAATTTCTAACCATGTCAGGCTTATACATCGATTCACAAGCACCATATAGAGACTCTGAAGCAGTACCCGAAACAACAAAATCTTTTGCTAGCTCCCTACACAAAATATTTACTTTTAGTTAACGATAATGACATATAAATTTTCATTTATTTGCAAATTGTTATCTTTAGGGAAAGCAATTAAACCCAGAGCTAATTTTGGTGGAAAATTAGCATATGCAACTCTACCGTCCTTTTTGCAAGGAAAAAAAAAACGAAATTGCCTCTACCTTTGATTAAATCTATAGTACTATGAATGGCAGCTGCTAGTAAATAGTTTAAGCAAAAATATAGATAAACATTACATACTTGGCACCGAGGCAATCCATAGTGCATATGAATGGCTCGTCATTGTCTCCTAATCCAGCAATTACAGGTTGGCAAAAGTAAGGCCCAAATCTACAATATATAATATTATTTTTTACAAATTAAGAGTCAGTTAAACAAAAGGCATGCAAAGCAAAACTTCATACTATCCTTTTCAGGCAGTACCTGCATCACAAAGTAGGGGTTCAGCTAATTGCAGTTAACAAGCTCCAAATCAAGCCAAAACTTAATCCAAATTTATCTCATATATTCCACAACTACTTGTTTATACCAAAAAATAGGACAATAATACTCATTTAACACTCACTGTCAGTTTACAGTTAGGCACAAAAGAACATAACAAAACTTACAAAATAAATAGACAGATAAAACTGGAAAATTGAAATTCAGACAGGTACCGGCACAAAACCAGACTGGTACAGTTGCCACATACATGGCTTATGTAGCTCTCGACTGAGTTTATTATAAATCTTAAAGCATTTATAAAACCATTCTTTTTAAGAGTAGCTATTAAATTAGATATGATGAACTTGACTGCGGTTCCAAATTAGTACTAAAGAATCAACAACTGAACCTTTTCTCATAGAGCAAAGCTGAAACAAGACTTGCAAAGGTCTGAGGCTTCATGTCCCTCTCCTCCCTTAGCTGGTAAAGCTTGTGCCTAAACACGAGCTTTTGATGCCTGAAAAAACAATAAAGATAAAAAAAAAAAAAAAAAATTAAAACTAGCCTCAGAAAAACCAGCATTCCAATTGAAATTGCGACAAAAGGAGAAAAAATTTACATTGTCTGCGCATCAGTTGCGAGGCCAGATAGACCAATATACAACCGATCGTGGATCTTAAAAACCCTTTGGAAATCAGTAGCAACGGTCTGAAGCTGCACGCCTAGGCGACGATCGCTTGCAATGGCGAAACAATTCTTTCCCACCATGGCCACCAAGGCGCTTCCATTGTACTCGAAGATCTAACATGAAATATCAGAAAATTGTGAGTGAGAAGAAAAATTTGGGGTTTTACATGGAGTGGAATATCGAGAGGGTGAAACGGGATTAGAGACTTAGGGTTAGGGTTAGGATTTTGAATGGAGGCATGGTAAACTTACCGACATAGTCGCGAGAGAGTTGAGCTTATTCGGGGGAGATGAGAGAGCTAAAGAGAAAGAGAGAGGGGGCTTATACAGCGACGGTGTATTACTTTCTTCTTGTCCAAGCAGGGGAAGAGATTCCCCAATTCACATCCTTGCTGCATAGGAGAATCTTTTACAATTAGTGAATCCAGACCATTCATTTTAACTTGGCACGAATCTCAATGTCCAATAATACTGCTCGTCTGCTCCCTATTTTTCCCGATGGCCCGTTTCTCAAACCGGCTGAGATTTAATCTCAAAACGTAAAGTGATTCCCAAGCCGGCTTGCCGCGGGTGCGAACAATGACATGCGGATCCAGTAAGAAACGCACCAAGTTTCCGGGATTTTTAATAATCGAAATTAAATAAAATAAATATCGAAATAGATGATAGAATCTTGCTTATTTCGAAAAATAATAAGACTGGGACAAATTATTCCGTCTCTACGGACAGGACAAATTATTACGTCCTGCTAATGATAATTCCGCGCCAATCTAACTACTAACTCAAAATCCGAAAAAAAAAAATTGTCAGGGACGGGATGGATAATTCCATCCGTGACAAAAAAAAATACTTAGAAAAATTATGTTTACTAAATTATGTTTCAACTAAAAAACAATGATTTATTTTTCAACTAAAAAATAATTATTTATTTTAGTAATTTTTAATATTTTTAAAAATAAAATTTATATTTAAAAATTAAAATTATAGACATGATTTATATTTTAAATATGATGAGATTTGATTTATGTTTTAGCTACATCAAATGACTTGAAATTCTATATCGCTGATCTTGATACATTATTAATCAATAGTTAATTGCATTAAATTTGAATTTAATTGATAGACTATCTATGTGTCCGATAACATAGACATATTTTTTTAATTTAATTTATTGAGAACTCCATTACATCAAATAACTAAATTATATTTTTTAGAAAAACCTAAGTTTTTTTTTGGGTTTGTCACAGACGGGATCATCCATCCCGTCCCTGGAAAATCTTTTTTTTTTCAGGATTTTGGATTAGTTAGTGGTCAGATTGGTGTGGAATTATCATTAGCAGGGACGTGGTAGTTTGTCTAGTCCGTAGGGACGAAATATTTTGTCCCGGCCTTATTATTTTTCGAAATAAGTCAGATTCTATCTTTTATTTATTTAATTTCGATTATTAGCAATCACGGCACTAAGTTTGGCCCCATCCGAATCGTCCAGGTACCTTATTACTCAACACAAATTAAACGGACGGCCTAGATTTATTCTCGGCCGGTGCCTATTCGGGATGGTGCCGGGACCAGAATTTTATGCTTTGAGATTCGTGTCAAGTTAAAGGACGACCTTAGACCGACCGTTTCAATGATACTCAGGTAACCTGAGGGATGTGAATTCAATTGTAATAAGGCCCCATTGTATCATATTAGGTAATCCAAAAATTAAGTTTGAATCTGGACCGTCCATTAAATATTAGTATCAAGTTTAAATTATACTAGTCTGTTTCGTAAATTTTGATTAGGTTCAATTTCTTTTTTTTTTGAGTAAAGGTTGGAGGTCAAGCCACCCAACTATTTAATACCTTTGTTATTATAACAAAGGATTTCCCCCATCTGGGTTTCGAACCCATGACCTCTAGTATAGAGACCATGTGCCTTAGCCACTAGACCAAAGGCTAGTTCTCATTAGGTTCAATTTCTTTAAGAGACTCGATTTTAGACAAATTAAAAGTTTACGTTATTAAAAATAGAAGAGAGTATGTCTAAATTTTCAATTTTTTTAATAAAACATTAGATGGAAAGAGGTATTCGCAACATTAGGAAATGTATGGGGATATTTGATCACACTCGGGTACAAATGTATAGGGTTCTTCTATTTTTTTTTTCCACAATAATATTTGAAGAAATAAATAGGGAGAAAGAGTCATTTCTCTCCTTTCTCTTCCCCATTTACCTCACAAAGCACATCCGAAATTTTTGTCAAAATATCATTATACATTATGTCGTCTTATCCAATCTGTGTCTGACTTTTTACATACAAGAACATCCCCTCCCCATTTACCTCCTCAGGGAACACATCCAAGTTTTTGTCAAACTATCATTATACATTATGTCGTCTTATCCAATCAACGTCTGACTTTTTACATACAAGAACATCCCATCCCCATTTACCTCCTCGGAGAACACATCCGAAGTTTTTGTCAAAATATCATTATATATTATGTCGTCTTATCCAATCCGTATCTAACTTTTTACATACAAGAACATCCCCTTCTCATTTACCTTCTTAAGGAGCACATCCGAAGTTTTTATCAAAATATCATTATACATTTTGTTGTCCTCTCCAATTCATGCCCGACTTTTTACATACAAAAACATCCGATATGAATATGAATACAATTTAAGACTTTAAAGTGAATACATATACATTTATTATTTTAAAATTTTAAAACATATATAGATACGGATACAAATAAGTTTCAGTATTAGCATTTTTATATATAAATATTCAATTCACAGTATATATATATTTTGTAAAAACAATTTAATATGCAAGAACTTATGTTTTACAACAACCACCACCAAGCATTTAGTCCCAAACAAATTGAAATAGACTAGAAATGAAACCCAACCGAGGTTAAAAACTTGAATAATTATATGTAGCCCCGCTCCCTCATCCCCGCACCATCCCCGCGGAGTCCAAAAAGGAAGGTGGGTCCCAATAACTAACTAATCTAACCAGAGTTGTTGACTAATTAAGAAAAGTTGTATTTTTTGTCGCTCCCACTAACTAATTAAGGAAAGTCGCTCCCAGTAACATGTTTGTATTTTTTGTCTCTTTATTAAGGAAAGTTGTTATTTATTTAAAAGATGCTCCTACTAAAGAATAAGATTATTCTAAAAATTAGTGTTTAATTCTGTAATTAAAATTATATTTTTATATGAAAACTTAATTTGGAAAATTCTATAAATGATTTAAATTAAAGACTAATGTTCCTAAAGTTAAATACCAACATTTCTAAAGTTAAATATTGATATGTATAAAGTTAAATACTAAGATATATGATGCTAAATAGAATTCATGCAACTTATTTATAATTTTAGAGATTAATACTTTTAATTTTAAAGATAAATACTAACTTTCATAATGTTAAATACTAATGTTCCTAAAGTTCAATACTAACATTTTTAAAGTTAAATACTAAATTGTATAAAATTAAATATTAAGATATAGGATGCTAAATAGAATCCATACATCTTATTTATAATTTTAAAGATTAATATTTTTGATTTTACAAATAAATACTAATGTTCATAATGTTAAATACTAGCATTTCTAAAATTAAATACTGATGTGTAGGAACGCAAAGACGATACCAAATTATTTTGTCATTTTTTGCAGGAACAAAGATTATGTCGCTGTTAGACGCAGACGGTTAATACTCCAATGAATAAAGTTAAATACTTGTTCGATGCACTATTAATACACTAAATATTAAAGTTAAATACTGCAAAAATTTAAACCATCAAATGTCGAAACCTAATTTTTTTCTTTTAGCGCGGGAACACAGACAGATTTGTTAATTTTTTGTGACAGAGGTTTTTTCATTGTTGGACAGACAGTTAATACTCCAATGAATAAAGTTAAATACTTATTCGATGCACTGTAAATACACTACAGATAGATGTTAAATACTGATGACAATTTACATACCCAAACTATCGGAACCAGACTTTTTTGTCTTTTAGTGCGGAGATATGGAGAGGATAGGAGTGCGGGAACAGTTATTCGGGTCCTAAAAACTTATGTTTTACATTATTGTAAATTAAATATGATATAAATATTAGTTTGTTGTTTTTCTATGTACTTTTTTCAGATACACAGCTCTATATTTTAGGTTTTGGAGTTCAGCGTGTAACCAAGATGCTTGAGGCACCAAACTGCACCTTCAGCAGCGCTCTCTTGAGCCGCTTTCTTTTGTGCTTTTGGGTAACCAACGCTCTCTATGCAAGTAGGTTTAGCTCCTTGCACTTGTACAGTAACTTTGAAAGTGAACCTACAAAAATTTTAGAAAATAATATTATTAATAAATAAACAAAATCATTAATAAGCAGAAAAGCACTTCATGAACAACAAGAGAAGTAAGGTTGGCTCAGTTTTCTCTGATTTTTGACCAAAATATGTAGGATCAAGCGGTTTAGATTAGGTGTGGTAACAACTATTTTAAGTTTCTTATGCAAAAGGCAGCCGTTTATAAGTTGTTTTGCAAAAGCATCCATGCAATTGATTTTCCTTAAAACTAACTCTAACTGCAAAGACTTGATTTTTTGCTTGTTCACTCGTGCAACTAATGGTTGTACCTGCTTGTACAATATAGTTCTTAGAGAAAGGTAAAAGAGAATACAATGGTTGGTGATCAGAGCCTTCTCTTTTGCAACATTCAAAGATAGGTTTGTTCCAGTAACAAGCTGCACAGATCTCAAACAGCTGTGACCTCGATGTTTTGCATGTTGTTAGACCTGTTTCTTTTTTGGAATAAAAGAAAACAAGAACAAATGAATAAAGGTCAATATCTATGTTTTCGCTAAGATCAGTATATTAAAATGGATGTGAAATCATAGTTGATATAAAACAAATTCATATATGGTACAAGGTATAAGCTTAAACTGTCTACTTTGTTAAGAAATGGTAGAACATAAGAAAAATTTACAATAATTTATTAATTTATCAAAATAGATATCCAGCACAAGCACAATTATAAATAGAAAACATGGAAGTTCATATATTATATATATAGTGAAGTACAAGAATGTAGCATACCTTCGTGATTGCCAGTATTGATATGTATATTAGATGAACCATTCAACTCTCCCCTTCCCACAACTGCAACCCTATCTCTTGTCAACCCGTTTTTAAGATCAGAATCCGCTTTACCTTCAACTGCCGATCCAAAAAGTGAACTACAGCAATCTCCGTTTTCTAAAGTAGATTTGAACTTGACATCAGGTTTGACCTCTTTGGTGCTTAATTTAGCAAATTCATCAGTGATAGGAGATGAGTATGTTTCTATAACAAGAGGTTCCTCATCAAATCCTATTAGCTTTGCTTTCTGTTTTGGAGTGGTACGCAATATCTCCTCTAAGGTTTTGTTCTTGTGCTTGTGTCCTAATGCCTGGTTAAATCCAGTTAGAAAAGCAGAGAGGTTTTCACTAACTTGCAATTGGTGGTAATTTTCAGTAATTTGCAATTACAAGTAAAAAAAATTAGTACAATGGTAAGTTAGGTTAAGTTATAACTGGTAATTTTGTTCTAGCAGAAAATACAGCAGTATTAATTCTAGTGCAAGGTACAAAACACCTTCATTATTGTTAATATGAAAAAAATATATGTATAAGTATGAGATAGGATTAATTAATTTTAAACTTTTATTTTTCAGCATGAGTACATAATACAAAAAATAATAATAATAATAATAAAAAATGTCATTTTAAAAGAAAAGGAATAAACTGAATAAAGGTTGAACAGGTATCTAAACAAAAGTAAAAGGGAGGGGCAAATATTAGCACTAACTGAAGCCCAAAAGTCTGGAAGAATACTTGTTGTAGTAAAAGGACCAACCCAACAATGAAAAAACTGAATAAATTAAATACCTTTAATTTCAGGAGAGCTTTTTGAGCTGCCATTTTTCGGGCAGCTTTAGAGCTACGATTTGTAGCTGTAAAAGTCAAATAATTCCCAGCTATGCCAACTTCCACATTTACGTTATAGACCTCAAGTATTTTTACTGGATCAGGTAGCCTCAGTTCGAAATTACTTGACTGGCACAGCTCACGTAATTCCCGTAATGAGTTTATCTGCATGTCAGAGAAGCTCAGAGCAGGTGCTAACAGATCCAGCATCAGTCTCCAAACCTGTTTGAGGTCCAACCCCTTGTCAAGAAGCACAGCCCCAACACATGATTCAACCACATCACCTAGTACCTGGATTGTTAGGACAGTAAATGATCTTTGAATGAATTAAAAAGGAAAGATAGTGAATTTTATTTTAATTTTTCATCAAAATCAAAATAAAGGAAATATTTCGAAAATCAAATGGGCTTTTTATTGTAGATAGAGAGACTTGAACCTAGGGTTCTAAATACGTGACGTGTTGTACCGTGCCGAGACCAAATTTGGAAAGATGGTCACCGTACGTTAGTCACGCCATGACCACACATTTAACTATTTTTTTTTTCATAATTTAAGTTAGTTTATTAAGATTCACCATTTGATCAAAAGATCTAACGGTCCTAATTATACGTGACCACATGCACGGGACCATTCGCGTGAAGTGCCGTGCCAAATTTTAAAAAGATGGTCATGTCACGCGAATGGTCACAGCACGGGACATGCAAGTCATAACACATGCCATGCCATTACATATCTAGTCACACCGTGACTTTTTTCAATCCCTAATTGAACCTTCATGATTTAAAATATCTTTCTATTTTAGATTAAACAGTCTGAATTTGAATAGAAGAACTTGCAGATTTTTCTTATATTGTACCGGTCTCCTAAAACATATTGAGCCAGTGGAGATAGGAAGTTTTTTTAACCTGAAAGGTGCACGGAGCATAGTTTTTATTTCTTTGGTCATTCATTCTGGCAAGGGGCGTATTTTATTAAAAAAAAGGGGATTTTCCTCTTACTATAAATTTCATTGTTGTCAATACTAACATGTAGAATGGACTCTTTCTTTATTCTAATTTAATTTATCATCATTTTTTTAATCTACATGTTGTTTTTATATAAGACAGGTTTCTACTGATAAATAATGGTGTTGTAACAGGGGTCTTTACAGGTAGGTTAGGTGCTCTATTTAAGACCTGGCTAGGTTCAAATAGACAACAGATTGGGTTGAATTGAGGGTTAGTGAGGCACCAACTATAAATTTGGAGAGGTTCCGGAGAGGTTCCACTCTGCTATTTGAAGTATACAAAATATCATGTGTACCCTGTGAAACATGAAGAGTTCTCTATACCCCTCCCTGCATACTTCTTTCGAAATACTTGCAGAAGTATCCTCTCTCAGTTTCACATTTCAAATAATGATGAATAGGAAAGAGCTTACTTCTATTTAAAACAAATAGGGGACGCTGGGTATATGTAAAACTTCCCAAGTTTAGAGGGACATATAAGATAGCTCTAGTAACATACAGGTACGAAAGACTTATTTTTATGACAAATAAAATTTTACAAAAAAGGGTAACCTTAGGGCATGCGGGTTCCTCTACTAATTCCTTTTCACGGTCCGGTAAAGCAACATATTGCTCAAATTTGTTAATAGCAGTGGTGAGGCCATTTGAATCTTTGACCAGGTGCTTGTGCAGGGACCACCTGACTGCCACATGAGCAAGTGATGTGTTGTTAACAGCTATGGATCTCAGATCGGTCATTTGACCTGGTTTCAGATCAGGGTACACCGAGTAGATGTAGGAGGTGATTAGGTACTCCAACACAGCATCACCTAGAAACTCCAATCTCTGAGTTGAAAAATGAATGAATTATATATAAATAAAATCTAATCTGGCCTTTTATTCAAATTACACTCTTTGACCAGACTAATTTAGGATAATTCTAGTACTGTAACATTCTAATTAAAATTCATAATTACCCCAATTCACCAATAAAACCCCAAAATAACACAAATTCAATTAAATTCAGGCACAAAAATAATCTCCTACCAGCTCAGCTTCGTACAAGACCTGGAGATAAAGGCTCGTATTACCAGACATAGGGACGTATGAGACAACCCACCTGGTAGCATCCACCTGAGTGCTTGTTATAAGATGGGTGTATGAGCGCTTCCATTAGCAGTCCTTTAAACCTAAACTCATGCCCAATGGTTTCCTCCAATGCATCAATATTCATACTCTCCAAAAGTGATAAATTATTATTGCTCAGGTTGCAAGCCTTTTCGTAATCAGAGATCTTGAAACCAATTTCAATTCCAATCCATCTTAAAAATGCAAAGGCAGCCTTGAAACCGCTTTCAACCAGGAAAACACCCACAAGGGCCTCAACCATGTCAGCAATTGTCTTTCCATGGAGCCAGCGGTGGGCTCGAGTGCACCTTCCACAAGTGGCCAGCTCAAGATTTTCAGAACTGGAACTGGAATGAGTTTTAGATTTTCTTGGGTGCAATATAGACTCGTTGTCCTTGGTGCAGAATTTGGTGCATGGATGACCTAATGCAAAGAATTGAGATGGTTCAAATGGTTCCCTTATGAAACCCTGGCATTAATGAAAAGACAAAAATTATATTAAAAATGTATACAAAATATAGTACAAGACATGAAAAAAAAAAAACTGATTTTAACCATGTACCTGTAAATCTTTCTTTATAGCAAGGACATACAAATTCGAGTTATTCACAATGCATGACCGTCTCCAGGTCAATTTACCCTCATCTAACCCTTCAAAAGAAATAAAGCTGTGTCGGCCTACTACGTATTTCAAAAATGCATCACCTAGTACTTCAAACCTCTCTAATGAGAGCCTCTCCATGCATTTCTCAGTCGTCAGTGCCTCCAGTATCTGTTGGACCAAATAACTTTTAAAGACTAAAAGAAGCAAAAAGCTTCTCTTAAAATTCACTAATTTGTAACTAACCTACTCTGTTAATTAGATTTCACTTGAGACTTGATTAGCTAATACCAGAGTATACTCAGATGGTTATCCTTTAATGATTTGACCTGGTCAACAACAATAAAAATAAAACTAACTGTTTGCTTGGCCTTGCTGAATGGCACAACTATGAAATTCTATTTGCATTCTGTACCGAGCAGATATTAACTAGCCTTTGACAATTTTAGGTAAATTACCTCAATTGCTTGGTATGGGTGAGAAACTTAATCTACTAAATGCCTCTACTATTTTACCTATCTAGGTAAAATTATTTAAACCTTACTATTTCTGAAAGCTCTTTAATTGTACTTTGTTTCTTGTCATTGTACTATATATTTCATTCCTTTAAAACTTCAATCAACATTCCATGTTTACATTTCATAATTTAATGTATCTGCTGAGTGAACACTTCTATTAAAGAGCGTTTTTATTTTGAATTGTAAATTTGGGACATCTGAAATAAATTAAGGCCACATGGGGTCATTTTCATGCTTTGCGATAAATGTGGGGCTCAATGCAGTCAGTTCAGGCAATTCATGATGATAAGCAACAAGACAAAGTTAAATGGAGGCTTAATTGAGGTTTAGTTACATAAAAGAGGGTAATGAGAGGCTTAAATTTGGAGAGGGCTTAACCATTGTCAAATAGAACGATTGTGGCAAAACTGGGTTACTAAATGCTTAGATAAACATCCAAGGCCTGTTATAAGAGAAACCAGGACCACACTGGCATGGTGCCAAACCTCACAGGCCCCAAAACTCTATGCAAGTACCATACAAAATTTGGCATAAGGTTCTCAACTTTTGTAGCCAATCCAAACATATCAAGAAAAAGAGAGGTTGGAGGTGCATACGCATTCTGCTCTGACAAGAGAAGCTTCTGCAAAGGAGGAGAGCATTAAATGCTTGAGCTCAATAGCTACAAGAAGGTTCTCTAAACGGTGCATAAAAGATGGCAGGAGTGACAACGAGCTCCCTATATCCTTAGAAAAGCCGAGAATCTTCACACAACACAGCTCAGGTGGTAGCTCCACAAAGTGCTCAGCTAGTTCTCTTGCCTCTAAATATTTTTGAAAAGTCAGTCACAATTTGATTAGCCCAAAAACGAGTCTGAATTAACTTTTGATAAGCTTCAACTATGCAATTAGGTGTCACCAACTTTATCGTAACTAAATAATTAACCCTACAAAATAAACTGCTGAGCAGGGGCTGCGATGGCATGTGATAGCTCAATTGGGCCTCCAAAATAGATCTGCTGGTTTTACTATTTTTCCCAGTTTAGCCCAATTGGGCCTCTACTTAGTCCCAGTTTGCCTTGATCACCCCGCAATTCAAGCAAATATATCTCAATTTGCTTCAGAACCAAAAAAACAACTAAAATTTGAAAACCGCTGTCCAAGTCATGCAATTCTTCGAATATGTACCAAATTGGGTAATATGAAACACACCTTTATTATCTTTGTTTCTATTGAGTAGCAAATTGTGCACATTGAAAAGCTGCTTGGCCTTCAATAACGGTTGCTCTGGATGTGATAGCTCGATTTTAAACCTGATTAATAAAGATTAAAAAAAATCATCAAAATGACCACAGCTTCCTACCAAAAAAAAACCTAGAAAAAGGCAAATCTCTATATATTATATGTATTTGCTAACTTACACATATTTCTGTCATCACATAGGCCCATGTTAAGGAAAAGTAGTAAGAAACAAACAGAAAAAAAAAAAAAAAAAAGTTCCTGCTCTTTAAAATGTTAATGGGAAAAATAGGCACGTATACATCTACAAAGGAAAAATATCTTTTTTTAAGGTTTACTTGCCTTTCTTTAAAATGTTCCGCATAAGTAGAGCTTTCAAGTTGGCTTGTTGCATTAAGTTCATATAAGATATCATCCACAAAGAAGAATATGCCATTATGCGGCGTATAAATCAAACTACCCACTACATCATGCTTTCTATACTCTCCATCTTTCATCTTTAGAGAATTTCCATTTGTAATTTGGTTCCTCCAAAAGAGACTATTTGCATTTCCAAAAATTGGGGATGATAAACAATGCCTCATAGTGGCCCAGTCAACCACCAACCTGTTGTTATTATTGCTGCAATTGTGCTGTTTTAGAGGAAGCAAAAGATAAGACAGCAAGTTGCTGTGCTGAATAATGGATGTGTCTTTCCCAAGGGCAATTTGGCCAGAAGAGAATTCAACTCGGTTGAGGACTATTTTGAGAAACATTTCCTGGAAATTTTGAGCAATCTTCATCTACAGAAACAAGAAAAAAACATATAAAACCAAAAAATTACAAAAGTCTATTTCTGCAAAAATTACAATATCAGATATTGATCAGATTAT
Organism: Carex arenaria; assembly: GCA_964058825.1. Lineage (NCBI taxonomy): Eukaryota > Viridiplantae > Streptophyta > Magnoliopsida > Poales > Cyperaceae > Carex > Carex arenaria. The sequence goes on along the minus strand of CAXKVW010000498.1, from coordinate 313,750 downwards.
TTTTGCTTTTTCCAATGACTGTTTGCATGTGATGATGGGAAGAAGTTTTATAACTTCTTGGATTAGTCTGTTTTTCTTGCATCGGAAAGCAGGGCCCTATTTTTCCAGTCTGGATCATCCAGTCTAAAACGGATGGCCCAGATCGAACATATTGAAGTCTTATAGGGGGCATTTACTGTGGGCTTGGATGGGATCTGCCTCGTCTGTTTTAGATCAGCCACTCCTAATTGCTAAAGCAGGGCACTGCTTTCTGAGGCAAGAAAAGCACCAGATATGGATCCTCATAATTGACCTTCAGCTTAAAGAAACAGAAATATAAGGTATTTTGGAGTTTGAACATTAGTGCAAATGTGCATTCTATACCTCTTCTTTGTCAAATGATACCAAGCCAAGCCAGTTGAGACCTGTTTTCACGATGCGGCAATGAGTCAGGTGTAGATCAACTTCCAGTGACTCAGCTTCCTCCGGGAGCCGGCTCATGAGAAAAAGACCAAACATCCTGTAGTTTCTGTCATCTGGTTTCGGTAAGAATCTGATGTAATAGGAATGCATGTTGACTTTTTTGTCGGTGCTTGACAACCAGGATTCTTTCAAGAGGGCAGGAAGCCGCATCTCGTGGAGCTCTTCTCTGAGATTTTCATCTATACCATGTGAACAATTAAGATTGGTTAGTTATTCCATGCCTTCTGTATGATGATTTTACATTGATCTGTTTCCTTCTTGTGTGCAGTGAGAATAGGTCTCAGATCAGGTATGATCAAATTGAATCGAATTACTCAAAAGAAAGGAAGCAATTTACTGGAAATTTAGACTACGAAAGAACGGAGCGAAATTGATTCTATTCATAATACTTTTCATGAAATTGGTTCAGCTGATACAATCGCTTTATATAGGCGATAAACTTTCAAAATAAATGGATTAAAATGACCAACTAATCTCTCCTAACTATTCTACACTCAACACGTCAGCAGCCACATCAGCTGAAATTGCTGATCTGCTATAACAGATCACCTAACTATCTGAAACCCCTACGCCCCTTTTACTCTTTGGTCTCGTCTCTAGTTCTTCTCCGTTTCTGACAGTGCAGGGCCCTTCATCATTAGCTGGACCCTTCAACGGCTCCGGTTTCATTTTAAATGTCTGGGTCCCAGTTGCAGAGGCGCTTTCTTTTAAATTTCGCTGCTCATCACTCATGACCGTCCTGCCCCCGACTATTTCTCCCTTTTCTCTTCTTTCCTCTCCATCGGTCGCCCCCAAATTGCCTTTCTCTCGCTGCATAATGTTCCTTGTAGATTTTTTTTCTCTTTTCTTGATATTGCTATTGTACCATGCACTGGTAACAAACCTGAGTGTACTGGTATGATCAAGGCTGGTACACAGCTTCAAATTCGTTATCCGGTTTTTTTTTTTTTTTTTTGTAAATTTTTACATGATTTCACCCCTAGTGTTTATTTTTAGGTTGTGTTCATAATAGGGCTATAATTGTGACAAGGCAACTCATGTGGTGAGTCCCAAAAACTACCAAAACCTACCCATCCTGACAAGTAGTCAGAAGGGTGTTTCTCTCAGCCATAATTTCAACTGAAAAGGCAGGGTGAACCAGGCTAGCCCATACTAATTATTAATATGGTTTTTTAAGTCCAAAAAACCCACCAACCTATTGAAAGCAACCCAAAACAAACCCAATATGATTTCTTTTTCTTTTCTTTAATTAAAATGCAATGACATACATGAAACCTAATCTGACCAGAAACCGATCAAAATGCAACCTAGCCGACCAGAACCTAGTAGACCCAGACCCACATAACCATCAAAACCTGACTAGCCTGTAACCCCAACCAGTCCACCTTACATGATACCCCAGCCAACTTATAACCGACAAAAGAGAACTGCAAATCCAAAAGCAATTCAGTTTGGCTCAATAACCCATAATGACCCAAATTCCCAACCTGACTAATGCAAAAACCAAACCCAAACAACTTGTCCATAATACCAGAACCTGAAAATGCCAGTACCCAAGAAGCAATCATAACTTGAGGATAAAGGGAATGGAATGACCAAGGCTTTAAGCCCAGAGCAATCGAATTCAGAACTGAGCTGAACCCAAAATGACCTAACCCGACGCTGTGCAAATGTCAATTCTTATCAAAACTAAAACAATGCAAAACAAGAGTAGCATTGCTAACTGGCTGTTAAGGTGAAAACATGCCTTCAGGGCTCTTCGATTCTGAAGAATGCATGGTCGATCCTCTCCTTTTGGAGACCACATCAGGCAAGAGATAATCTGTCAGAACACCCAGATTATGAAGCATCTGACAAGCCTTCAAACATGCATTCCTTCTGGCCATGTCCTTTGAGAAACATGGTACGCTGTCAACCTGACGAAGAGCCGCATTTGGAGGAAGCACAACTCGGCATATGATGCCACTTTTGTCATCCATGTAATAGAAATTTGGTGAAGGTGTGAAATACCTGCCAAGGAACAAAAGATATAAAAGATCAAAATATATAGAGATTCTTATTCCGTCAATGCAATGTTTGTATTACAGCCAGTGTAATTTGGAAATGAGAGCTTACATAGTTGTGTCAATATTTTACATAAACCTACGGGATTAATCCAACCTGCCCAGAGGGCTTCACTGATCAGGTTCAAATTAGGGATCTTTCTTTTTCTTTTAGTTCCTAATTTGGGGTTCGTTTACCTGGTACAGCTTGGTGATAGAGAAAATCAAATTAGAGCTCAAGAAGAAAGCAAGTTTGTTGAAAATGATGCAAGCATAACATAATAGTTAGGTTGAACGAATATGAGAGCTCGGCTGAGACAGATCAGAAATCTTTCACTGCAATTGATAGGAAAATTAATTTTGAATAGACAGGGACTAATACAGCTGTAAATTTTGAGATAATACAAGATCTACTGCAACCTACATTTTCCCCCCTTTCTCCACTCCACTCTATTTATACAAATCTCAATTGGTTGTCCTTTTTGCTGTTCTTTTCTTTTTCTATTTCTTTTCCTCTCTTTTTTATGGCAAGCCCAAATAACGGCCTACAGTACACAGTTTCATGCTTTATGATGGATTTCAGGGATTAAATTTTTCCATCTAATATTTGGAGTTAAGAGTGATAGACTTACATATCTCGAGGTAGGTTACCACAGTACCGATAAAGGAGAGAGATGCTACAACCAGTACTAATGGAGGCCCCAGTACTATCTACCCTATAAACTGTCTCTTCTAAGGTATCAAATGTGTCCTCTGATGACCTGAAGCCAATCTCACTATTCATCATAATTTCTGCCGACTTAAAGTCTTCTATTAGTTTCTCATCATGCTGATTCCCCCTGGTTTAAAAAAGTAACAATTAAAAAAATGTGGAAATTAACTAGTACCCCTTGACAACAACCTATTTTCCAATGATCTGTACAAAGAATTTCCATGAAATTTCGGGCACCCCTTGACAACTACCCTCATTATTAGGCTATTTTTCAAATGATCTATCACAAAGCATTTCCACAAAAATGCGTGAGGTAGATTGGTAAAGTTTAATTCCCCTTATTTAGGATTTAATCTACTTTTGTCTTCAACCAATCCTTCAGAGTTTACATATAGAGCAATCCTGCATTCCAGCTGATTTGATGCACTGGCTATACCAGTATCTTGCAGCAAACTTTTGATAGTGGAAATGCTGGTTTCTTGGTTAAATATTTCCATTTACTTATTTTAAATATATTTTTATTCATTTTCTCATTTAGCCTAGTTAGATAAACCTCTGGACTGGCCTTGCTCTCTTCCACATAGCTGTTTGTATAGGCTGACACCACCTTCTTAATTAAAAAGGCTCGGAATAAGGTACCATCCCCAGGGCAAAAATATTGAAAATACTAAAATAACAAAAAAAAAAATGATGAACAGACAGAGGAGTTCAATAGTAGCTCGTAAAATGATTTTACTTGATATGAATACAGAAGAACTAAAGAAAGAAAACCTACTTCTCCAAGAGAAAGATGTACTTTGATTCCATCATGCGGGCCCGGCCTCTTGACTGTATGAAGCTAGTGACTGATTCAGGTAAGTCGAATCGAACTACTAGACAGCAAGTCTGAATATCAAGCCCTTCTTCAGCAACACTGGTTGCCACAAGTAAATTCACCTGCAAACGCAAAACTCGGTTTTCTCAACTATTTTGCAGCTAAACAGAATACAAGCCAATATCAACAGAACAGGAAGAGGAAAGGAGAGGCACTATGGAAAGGTTTCCATGTTTGTCTGGGGGTTACTATATCAGTCGGTAAAGGTATAAATTATTCGTTTAACATCCCCATTAATGACCACACTACCTATCGGAACACTAAGTGATTTACACCTGTCAATTTTGTTGTTTCTAGAAATTGAATAGTAGTCAGTAAAGAAAGTCTTCATCCTTTCATAAGGAATTGTCACTATGATGAAGCGTATTTAATGCCAAAGATTGCATTTATTGTCTAAGGGCATGCTAAGCAGTCATTAACATTACTTATCATTTAATCACCTTGCCATTGCAAAATCTCTCAGTAACAGCATTCATCTTCTGTCTTGACATGGTTTTTGAGCCTGAGTTACACCCCACAAGAAACTCGCATTTCCAAAAATTGAGGTTGCTAAGGTTATCCAGAATATATGCAAGAGATCGCGCCACTATTATCCTCTTCACAAATATTATACATTTGGTCATCTCTTGCATCCTGTTGAAAGACAGTCATTTAACTAAGTATGAGAAAGATGAATAAAATGTCATTAAAGATAACTCAATATTACCCCTCAGCTATTTTCCAAATGACCCCATTACAAGCATGTCAACAAAACAATGTTATAATCTTGCAGACTTCAATTCCTATGAATTGGGATTCTTTTTAATAATTGGATTCATCTTCAACCAGTTTCTCACGTAGAGCAATCCCACTGGATCTAGTGTACGGGCCTGACCAGTATCTAGCAGTACATTTTTAATTGCAAAGACAGCTTAATCTTCTTATTGTTTCTCTTGAAAGTCAGAAATTAGTAAAAACTCCGAAAGTAGGATCATCAGACGTCGCCATACTGTTATGAGCATTCGTCACAGTTTTACCAGATTTTAATAATAAATAATGTAAACCTTGTTTGGCATGTACTAATTTATAGTAATTCGCAATGTTCTTTTGCGGTCCTTATTAGGCCTAAAAATATTAACAACAGGGATTCTGATGAAGACCATCTAATTGAAAGTAGTAATGGAAGTCTCATTAATTATTGTGTTCTATTAAATTACACAAGCCATGCAATTAAATATCCTGTTTGAGTTGTAATTGCTGCAATCATCAACCAAGCAATCTGCGTAATCAAATATCTTCCATCCAGTTTGTGTTTGACTTGCATAGAGTTCCTGTGGTTTGCAACTTTCATTTGGGATCATATCTGGCCTCAATATATTATTAATGGGGACCTTAGAGCATGTGACTTAACAAAAAAATAATAATTAGAAGTTTTATTAATTATTATATTCTGTCAAATAAAAGAGTCCAGGTATTAAATATCTTAAAACAAATGCATTAGTCAATAATGTACAGGAATCAGCACTTTTGAAATGGAATCCTGATTAAAACTTAAGATCGGGGAATATGGTGTTATGAAGTTAGCCTAAATTGGGACGTATTATTTGGGAATGCACAAAATAATATATAAAGGAAAAATTGATCAACAGATACCTGTATTTAGAGAGAATCTCAATTAGGCATAACAATTTTTGCGAGAAAAAAGGCTCTTCAAAGGTCTCTCGAGCAAGAGAATCCACACTCTCGGCATCTTAGAGATGTAAAAAAATAATTCAAAGAATTCATAAAACACAGAAAAGTCACATTATGATATTAGAAGAAATGTAAGTACCATTAGTATTCAATACTTATTTAAACCCGAGTTGATTATAAAGCTTTAAATAAGCAAGAAAATGAATAAATAAGCTAAGGAAGGAAGGTGCAAAATAAGTAAAAGATTGAAAACAACAAATGTGCGAAAAACATACCGTCAACTAAATTATGACTTAGAATAGACACTGCTCCGTTCAAATAAGAACTTCTGAAAAAACACTCTCCATTAAAAGTGTCAGACTCATATTCACCAAGGTCGCCTCTATCACTTGCCAATAGAATTCTGGCAGCCTATGAAAAATTTGTTACTCTTTAATCTGACTGAAGTTTAAAGTTTAAGAACCAAATTTAACTAATATTACTAGCAAATCTCTTAGTAGAATTACTCATTCCAACTTCTCCCCTCTGTGATAACTTTATTCAAGACACGAGGACCATTCAACTGACATTTGAACTTCTCACAGTATTTTTTTCAAATTTAAAAAAAAAAACAGTAACTGGTTAAGTAATGTCATGACTAAGTACATCTCACACCAACAATGGAATAAAGAAACAACATAAAGTGATAAAAAAATTCCAATTAATAAATTTGTCAAAAAGATGAAAGATAAAAACTTACCTGCAAAGCGCCATAGAGCCCAATATGTTCCAAACAGAAAACCAAATTTTCATGCAATTTCGACAAGGACTTCATCTTCTTTTGATATTCATTCATGTCACCAAGATTCCCACCTAGTGTGGTCGAGCACTGTTTGCATCAGGAACATTATAATTATGCATGAAAACAACCTAAAAGAAACAATCAGAGAAGAATATCAATAGTACTGGGGAAAAAAACTACCTCAATTTTTAGGTTGTCGAGCTTTTCACTGTACTTAATAGGGAGGAGTGAATTGCAGAAACTTTTAGGGCCATAAAAGTAAACTTCCACATCAGGAGAGGCAGCGATACTGTCCAATTCCAAGTTATCATCTACTGAATAAACCTTCAAATTGTAATACCAAAGCATTCAATGAAATATTTTAAAAAATTCAGTAGTAAAAGGAAAAACAGAAATTCACAATACTAGAAGTATAGTCAAACCTTTGCATCTAGTAATTGCTCAAGACTATTTATGCATTTGGTGTAGTTTAGCACATTGGATCCACCTGTCAAAGATCTAACCGGTAAGCTAATCGAAAAAGATTGTAACAAAGTAATAGTCAAATGCGACAAAAAAGTGGACATAATTATTTTGATCAGACAAAATGATCCATGTCTGCATGACATGGCAACTATCTTGAAAATTTCCAAAAATTGCATACCATACTAGATTATTACGTTTAGATTACAATGAATAGCTCACATCACCCATCTGAAGTGCGAAACGTGCGACTTCCAATCATTAGGTTTTAGAATTTGAATTACCTTTACCAATGATGGGAGAAGCCGTCATGCCAAATATACGGGGCCGTTTAGGGGCATCCCTCCTATAGAACTCCTGCAAGATCAATTTGTTTTTTTTTTTTTTTACTTTTTTCTCTATTAAATAAAATTGACCTTACAGGCAGGGCTGGAATAATTTTCATAATCTGGGTGATTCACAACTAATATAAAGGGCTTGTTTAAAAATTTCTTACAACTAATATGAAATTAGGTCGCTGTTATAGAAGTCCCTAAAAAATGAAGACAAGTTATAAATGCCAATATCGGGGACAGGGGTAGGACAGTAATTTTGCTTGAGGGTGTTTTCATTACATCAAAGACTTCAAAGGTGCTTTTATAAAGACTTGTAAGTACCTTCATAATTTGGGCATAAGGATGCCTCGTTTGGACTTGGGCATGGTGGCACTCATCAAAAATCAGAAGTGAGATCAAATCCATCTTGAGAAAACAATGCCGCAAAATGTGTAGAAATATTTGTGGTGTCATCACAAGAACCTGTCTCAGAAATTATATACAGAAATATCCAAATGTCAACCCTTTCATATGTACTAAGTAGAACTAATGAGCCATGAATTATTATTTCTTGTTCCAAGGGCTTTGAAGTTCTTCCATGGTCTTAAGCCTATAAAGGTACGCAGTATCGGCTGGACAGTTCTACAACAAACAGGGTGTCATACAGGCGGTACTGGTAAGAACCAGGCCATGTCAGCTGCTCTCGATAACAGCTAATTGAAGCCAAATTTTAGATAGGAATGAGGGGAAAGAAAATTTAAAAAGAACTAGTATTTCAGTAAATTGAGGTTAATTTTTAAAAAGAGCTCTTTACCTCAGTATGCTCAATCTCCAAATTCCAGTCAACGTGGTCTTTGAGCCCTTTTCGATTTCCATGATGGCATCTAACTTTAAAATTGGTAGAGTTCTCTATTACCAAAGCTTGCTGAAATACAACAAAATTAGTGCCAGTTTAATAAAAAGAAGTATTACAACATAGATTTATGTAATTACAAACACAGATCAATAACCACAGAAATAGCGTACAGTGGCTACGAAAGGGTGAATGTTGTATTTGAAGTGCGTATTTGTATAAAACATTTTCAGGAAGCATACAGTTTCAAGAAGTATGTGTACAAACAAATTCAGTTTATTTCAAAATTACTCTTTCAATAGCGCACAACCTCAACTTGTAGGTAGCCATGGGTGCCCCTCAACTCACTCAGTATTTTGTCCCCCAAATACAAATTGAGAGATAAAAAAAATATTATTTTTTTCGATGTTTGCTGATGAGACCAGCGAAATGCAGTTTGAATCGGTTTGCCAGGACCTTTGATATTATTATAGCATCTCTTCAACTAAAATCAATGACGCTGACATACTACATGCTGGTGATGGCATGCCACGTATAGGGTGCTTATGTGGCATTTATTGGTGGCCTAATGCTGACATGGTGTCATTTTGATTACATGGTGCGGATGTCACAGGTTCACAGCCATATCAGCTTATTTAACAGAAAGGGTGCTTGACTGAATCAAATGCAATAATTTCAAGTTCAAAGGGTTGATTGGACACGAAAAAAGTACAAGGGCCTAACTGAATCAAGTGCAAATTAGTTGAGGGGCCAAAAGCAGACTTTGCTCCAATTGTTTTGCCACAAAATTGGTAGAGAATCAGGGGTTATTTAAATATTTTCCAAAGCCAAACCACACCACTTAAGAGCTTGAATAATGATCCCTCATCCCATAGTTCAAGTCCTTGACTAAAACAACAACAAAAACAAAAAAGGCTTATTTAAACACAAATTAGAAGAACAAAAATGAGCCGTAAATGCTTGTACCTGTCTAACAAGAGGCACTGTTGGCGCCAGAAATACGCACACCTCTTTACTAGGTTTTCTTATGAGGTCACCTAGTTCGTACATCAAGAGCACGGCTATATGGGTTTTACCACATCCAGTGCCTAGGTAGACGATAACATTTTCCTCCATGGCCTTCTTGCACAAATCGATCTGGTACCTGAAAAGTTCGACCTGAATTGGTGAAAAGAAAAGGTCGTAGAGTCTTTGTAAAGAGATAGAGAGAGAAGTGATAACTAATTGCTTACTTCCTGGCGATCTTTCTGGGGTCCTTTGGCTGAATTGAAGGCGAGCTCGTCCCACCATCCATGGCAAACTGAAAGCAGAATCAACAGAGGAGACAGAGAGAGAGATAGTAAGAAGTAGGAGGGATGGGAGAGAGGAGAGGTTTTGGTTCGTCTTCGTGCGCATTCTTCTCTGCCTTTTAAAAAGAGAGCTGTGCATTGTTGGTGAGGGTTGCTCTATTAAGTAACGAATATTTGTGTCTTTATTTCGCTGTGGCGAAGATTCAAAGAACGAATGAAAGGTAATTCACATCCAGTGCTACCTGAGGTGCAATTAAAAGATCCGAACCGTTCTTTTAACCTGCTACGAATCTCCAAACGGACCTTTATAGTTTCCGGAGACACCGGATTGAATTTGATCCGGCTGACCGGATTCAACGAAATAAACACATTCCCTGTGCAATAGCCTCAGGTACCTGAGGATACGGACTCGGACTCAACGAAAGGGGTGCGTGTCCTCTGAGATATCTCAATTTGTGCGTGACCGACGTGTCCGGTTCCTATTCGGGGAAACGTAGGGGGCCAGTATTATTTTAGCTTTGAGATTCGTGCAGAATGTGTTTGAACGATTGAGATATTCCAAAAAGTCACGCAAAGTTTGAGATATCTCAGAGGATGCGAATTCCAACCAAAGGGGGACTGATTCTGCGAACTTTTACAGTTTCAGAAGGGTAACTGTTAGCTGTTACTATTTAATAAAGATTTAGTAGACTTGAAAGCAACCATTCCCTAATTAATAAGAGAAATTGAATCTGCTTTTCCATGGCAAAGGAAAAAAATAGAACAGAGGATTTTTCAAATTTAAATTCAGTGCTGATGGGTCGGCCATTACATCGGTCAGCTAAATAGAGTTCAGATGACATCTGCATTGTCCTTTCTAACCTAACACGAATCTTAAAACAGAGTTCAGGTGCAGTACTTTTGTGAATATTCTCTCCAGCTGAGCTAAGTGTGTATCTATATATGTGCAGTTGTACAACATACAAGTACCTGTGAGGCTGTGACCTTGTGACCTTTTTGCCTACGAATTTCCTCCTACAAATGTACTTTAAGGCCCTGTTCGGCGGTAAGAGAGGAATGGGAATGGGATTGGGAACTTCAAATTTTTGAACTGAAATTTATTGTGCACGTGGAAAAAAAAAAATTTGGTCCAAGTGAATTTTTTTTTTCCCACGCGCACAGTGATGCGCCGAACAGGGCCTAAGACTTTTACTAGTGCTGAAGTACAACAAGAAAGTACCAATCAAATAAGAAGTGTAAAGTGGATTAATGAGAATAAATATGAAGATTTACAAACTAGAATTATTTGACTTGTTATAAATTTGTTTTTTATCAATAGAATAGAATTATTAGTAAGCATTTAAAGTCACTAATTTAAAAAAAACAAATGTAAAGTGGTAACTTGACTATATGATGAGCCAATAAAAAAAAATATGCTGTAGGTATACTGTATGGATATAATGATATGACGATTTTAAAAAAAATACAAATACAATGATACCGTGGTACGGATATCGAATACCAATATAATACGGGATCATTATATGAAATATGAAATATCGGGTAACCCAGATAAAACGACATACAAAATATGTGTTTGTCTATACTCACCAACGTGAACGTTTATTGCTGAAGTTTTATGCACAATTGCACAGAAATCTTAGTTTCCAAATTGCAGATTCAAAAAGAAATTAAATGATCGGACCTCTTCCGGCCGCAGTCGGTGACGTAGTTTTGAAGAAAAAGAATAGAATTTGTAAAGTAGGAATAGGGGTTAATGTCGGTGCAGTCGCGGTTTTAAAAAAATTATCAAAACATTATAATACTATATTTTCATTAAATTACATTTTTTTTGTCTCATTTTCTTTGTACGAATAACTATAAGCATTTTACAAAATATTAAATATTAAATTGACTAATTTATCTTTCTTAAAATCAGAGACATATAGGCATATATGATATATCTTTCCTATTTGAAATCAATTTATGCTGAACTACAGAACTATTGATCTTACAGTATTTTTCGTTATGATCAAGTATTTCAAAAGATGATTTATGAATTCAACCGAGTCATACCATTATAAAATAGATACGACAAAAATTAAGCTTAAAATTAATCCAGATTTTATGTACAGTATATTTGTATATGTTTGTTGATGTTTTTAATTGAGTTTAGCCGTTTATGATAGTAAAATTACAAAAACTAACTTATAGTATGCGGCATATGTCTTTTAGATGTACATAAATTTATCCGTACTAAAATAAAGATATAAAACAAATACGATGCATAAAATTCTCTGAACATGCATTAACAGTGTGTTGTGTGTGTGATGCGTATCAAGTGCTTATAATATTTAATCTTTAATTAATTAAAAGAAAATTTCATGTATGCCATTCACAAAATTTGAAATTACGTATTATCATATTCACCATTCTATATTTTAAAATCGCACAAAATTTCACAAAATTATCTTTTCTATTAAAACTCATTTTAAATTTATAAAGTATTTATTTTATTCTTTATTAAAATAAAAGTTATAATATGCGTAAGACTAAGAAAAATGTTCGGTCTTTTAATTTGTCAATTTCTGAGAACAAATTAATAATTTATTTCTCTACTCGTGATGCATATATAGTAACATGTTGCCATCCACTCTCATAATTTGACGTAGTGTTTAATTTAGTCAACTATCCACTCTTATGGCTTACTTTCCTCATTTAACATCCTTAAATTACATGATTAAGCAAGACTTTACAAATGGTATCTAAACTTTCTTTCTCAATGTCTCATCTAAAAACCTAAGTTCAAATATTGATCTCATGCTATGCTGTTTAGGCTTCATGTAACGTTGAGTCACGGGCGGACCCAAGTGCAATATTGTACTTAGAAAGGATGCAATATTGGTTTCTACAAGAAATACAATAACTTAGAAAGGATGTAATAATATTTAGGCAATATTGTATTAAACAAATCTATCAATATAATTTTGGTAGCCTCTACCAAGTTTTCAAAAAAAAAAATTTGCTCCTCTATTGATTGAAGGATCGCAATTTCAAATATGCATCTTCTCCAAAGATTGGCCATGTGCAAGCACTGGTCAATTTACTCAAAGCAATCGTTGTTCTTATTCATATGCAATTAACAGAAATGTTAATAGCTCCTTTGCATAACGATTGATGAGTACTAACAAAAGAAATTAAATAAAATATAAATAAGTGATTTAATTCATTCATTTTGCTTAATTTGATACTCTATACTTCAAAGGCCATAAGTACAAAGTTTATGTTAAGCCGATCATAATTTGAGATAATTATAAGGAGATTAGACTAAATAATGCAAAATAGAGAAATATTAATTATAATTAGGATGTGCATCTACAATTAGAATTGGAATCAGTTGAAATCCCCAGCTTTGATTTTAGGACCTTGAAATCCCTCTCTTCTCTCTTCTTTCTCTCTCCTAAAAAAATTGAGAAGAGAGAAGGAAGAGACATAAGGAGAGATGAGAGATTTCAGGGTCTGAAATAGGAGCAAGAATTTCAGCTGACGTCTACAATTAACCTGAAAAAAAAATAATGATCGGTTGGATGTGTATAGTGATATGGTACCCTATAGAGGATGAACACGTATCCTCTACATCAATCCAAAAAGGAATTTTTTGAGTTAATGCATATTGTCTGTCTGATTTTAAACGGAGACAATCTGGTTGTCTGATTTTAACACAAGGCTCTTCAAAATTAGTGCGGATCTTATCCACGAGGATCTTAAAGCAAATCGGATGATTCAAATGTATTAACTCAAAAGATTCCTTTTGAGTTAATGCAGAGGATACGAATTCATAGAGGATACGTTTATAGAACTCTCCATTTTCTCTATAAAGATTTAAATTCCGGATCAAAGCCCAAACTAAAGGAAATATAAAATAGCTCAATCAGTTTTAAGCCCACACAAAACTCTTTCACTTACTGATATCATAGAAACAAAACACTTGCAATATGTAGCTCGGCCCATTACAATTGTCTTACTTTTGGTTGGTTTGTTTCCGTCTAATTCCTATTTTATCTTCCTTGCTAATGTTGTTCGGTATCTCGCTCAAATTATGTGTTCAATGAAATTGGTGACAATCCCCATTTGAAACTTAAGTTTGATAAACTCAAAATTTTCATTTGAATATATTTACTTAAAATCTTCATTGTAACATTTTGTAAATTTAAGGACTACTATGAAAATTCTCATATCTAATTAGTTCATTTCAATTTTTTTATTTTATTTTAACCGACATGAATTATAATTTGAATGCCCTTTTTTTCAACCTCTTTATTAAGAGGCGCAATAGAAAATTTTGATGAAGATTCCAAAACTTGCACAGTTTAGATAAAATACATTAAAGGACAGTATTTCACCCGAGATAACTTTATTTCATTTTCAATTTATTTTGATCAATTTCTTAATTATTCAATTTTTTTGAAATCTACTTCAACATGATTTTCAATCGTAATTCCAAAATTTGGATAGATACTGTGATTTTTTTTAAAACTAATTTAGTCATTTTTATATGCATCAGTGATTAATTGGTGGAGTGACATCACGAAATTAAATTAGTTAATTTAAGTTCTATGTATGAGAAAGGCTGTGAAATTGTATTCTTTGTTTTCATCATAATCTTCAGTAACATCTTAGAGTGAGGTTATGGGACTTCAAATCGGCTTTTTTTCATGAGAAAAGGAGGATTCTTTTTTTCCATCTGGATCATTCAAAATCTATCACACAGTCTCAGTTGCTTTTTATTTCCAAATCAATTTAATCTATTAAAATAATTGAGATTTAATTGAAGTTGTATAATGGATTTTGAACGATCTAGATAGAAGAAAATGAGGGTGCTCTTTTTCTCAAGAAAATGAGCAGATTTTGATCCAGGCTATGGTACTATGCAAGTATGCATAGTGCATATTGATCGATACTATGAATAAATATTTTTATTTTCAAAGTTCCAAACACTCGAGGTGAACAGTTCAATATGAACTCCATATAAAAATGTCTTTGTAGATCGAATTTTACATATTTAATTTTTTTTTTAGTATTTTTTAGTTAGATAGATCAAAAGCACTTGTTTAACCATCTGTATCTAAATCTTATGGTGAATCATGCATACTATATTACACTACCATATAATCGGATCCTTTTGCACATGTTGTGAGCATCAAGTGCTAACACCTGATCAAACAACTAAGAGAAGAAAAAGGAAATAACAAATCCAAATAATGGTTGACGTTCAAAATATACTAAAGAAAAGAACAATTTAAAGTTCTCATTAAGTTATGACTGACACCGATGATAATTCGTATCCTCCATATATCAAGCGGTAAGAAAAGAACAATTTAAAGTTCTCATGAAGTTATGACTGACACCGATGATATATAATTCGTATCCTCCATATATCAAGCGGTAAGAAATATATACACTGATTGAGCTTGCATGCAACTCTATTTGCATGATGTTTAATTAGTTTTTCGAATTATCAATTGCCTATTTGCTTCAGTTTCGAGGTGTATATATTTCAAATTCCAGGTTTATCTTTCTATTCTGCCAGTTTTTTTTTTTTTAATCTTTTTTATGGTTTTCTTGTAGCTAGACAGCACGTGTGTCAGTGTCACAGCTCCGTTGTTGAACATGGATATATTAGTATATATTTAATCATAGATACCCTCATACCCATACTTGTTTGGTGAATTATTGTCTAGTAAACATGTGACTTGTTCATAAGACCGTAAATATTTAATCAGAGCCGCATATATACTTGTTAACATCTCTTTTCATTAATGTCTACGTGTGAGACTGTGAGATATGGAGAACTGCGGGACCAAAATGTGATTATAAAATTGTATGTATGAGCACTTTGAAACCAGTACAAATTATAGAATAAACTGAATACTTACTACGCATAACGATGGAAGGTACCGTTGTTTAATGGATTTATGGCTGAAAGTAGGTATACGCATGGCTATTTAATTACACTTCTCGTTTGGAGACATTAAATCTGTAGTCAATCCTTGATTTATAACCAGAGATGGCCTCATTACCTTGATTGGTGCATCTTTTTTTTTTTTACATGTATGGTTACAAGTCAAGTATTAATAGTTTTATACAGCTTATGCTTAATTAACAAATCCATTATGGTCCCATTGTAAGTCCACTCCTTTCCATTCTGACATTTTATTTAAATTAATTAATTTACTTCAAATAAAATATGAGTAGGCTATGTAGGCTTTGGTACTATGCATAGCGCGGATTGGTCCGTACTACTAATTAATATTTTTATTTTCAAAATTCTAATGGTCGATCCGAACCGTTCAACCCATATATGAATATGCACTTGTAAATTAAATTATATTTTTTTAGAATTTTTTTTAAAAGAGTAGAAAAGTATTTTGAGTGCTCCAGAATTTTCATATCAAGTGATTTTCTATCCATCTAAAAAAATAGTAATAAAATTCTAAAAAATGTAAAATTTAGCTTACAAGTACATATTTATATAGAGACCATGTTGAATGGTCATGATCGGTAGTTAGAACTTCAAAACTAAAAATTTGAGTCTATAGCGCAGACTAATTTACGCTATGCGTAGTACCCATTGCCTCAAAGGTTGTTGGGTGGAATTCATATTGTCTGCATTAAATCAAAATTTGAGTTAATGCGAAATGAATTCAGGCCGTCCGATTCATGTTGGTACAAATATTAAAGGGACTCCGTGCATGCATTCCACTTTGGATCGAATTAGTTCGAATTCTAACCGGACGACTGAGATGTATTAACTCAAATTATGAGTTAACGAAGAGGATGCGAATTCCTGTTAGGTGTGCATCAACACTACAAAATGATCTATATACATGGGTTATATATTACTAGTATATTGACTTGACCTAATGCTGCACCAGTATGCTTCCGATAACGAGGAATGACGTGCTCTCTTTTTTAAAATAGAAAGATTCATTTTGGCATCTTTCATTTTGAGTGCACTACTAATGAAGAGACTAAACTGAATAGTTAGCTGTTGAGGATTAGTTGAACGTGTGTTTTCATTGATATTTTTTCCTGGGGTCAAAATTAATTAAGCTTCTGAAGATAAGTAATTAATAAATTTAATTGAAACAATTTAATTATAAAATATGATAGTTTTAACTTAATTTAGATTGTGTAACCGTCTCACACAGGAGTTGTCTTTTTCAACAACATTCATCTAAAAAAAGATATAATAAATAAACGGACTAAAAATAAGATATGCTGGCTTGCATTATATCTAAACAGTTGCAATGATACTTGTGCTGACCGCGCCATAATCAATTAGTAGGTGTGTGTATTTATTGATGTCATGGAGGTGTTGTTAGCTTGTCTATTAAATCTTCTATACTTGTTTCTTATTTATTTTTTCTTTTCCTAATTTCTTTGAATTATCAACCGACATTAATTGTTCACATAATAAGACACCTCACCAAACTTGCATTTCATCTTCCCTTGCACCAAAGTCACGGTGCTAGACCATATATTTGCTTCCTGTACTATATTTAAATTATTGATGTATAATAATTGTATTGGTGGTCTAGAATCATAATTTTAAGTGGTTAGTGAAAAAAAAAACATAAAAAAACATATATGCAATTTGAAAAACATGGTAAGTTTGAAGTGAGAATGGCACGCTAAGTTGCTAACCTAACCCAAATTAGCGACTTTTTTTTTCTCTGTTCCGCATTTGAATGGACAATGCTAATTCAGATTCTAATTTGTTCAAAATATGGAATAGCTCAATAATCCAGGTTAGAGAGCTATATGTTTTTTTTTTTTAAATCTCTTCTTTTTTATATCTACTTTAAAAAAGGAAACATCTTTTTTACATTATTTTTATTTTTGTTTTGTAAAAAATTAACAAAAGAATTTAGATTTTGCACGACGGCTATTGACTTGCAACAACATAACATGTAGGTTACAAGTTACAACCAAATGGAAACAAATTTATAAAATCAGAGAAAAAGACAACATACAAATATAAAGGTACCCACTATGATAGGTCAGTGACAAAGTTCACAAAAGATTTGGACTGAAAGAAACATGGCTCATAATATCATAGTACAAACAATAAAGCTACGAATTCCTTTAGAAAAGACAGAAACCTCTTTAGCACAAATAATGGTCATCCGAAAGTTATAAATAATTAAATAGATTATAAAAAGAATATATATTTGTTTCAAATCATTTAAGAAGATTTACTTCACAAGTTATACGTCTACATATAAAACTTATAATTTTTTTAGAAGAGAATTTCAATACCTCATCATACCTTATTTTTATATCTTCATTTTCAAAGTTAAAACTATCAATCTGAACCGCTCAACGTGATATCTATACTAAAATATTCTTGAGGATGAAATTTTATAATTTAAAAAAAAATTAAGATAAGTACAAAATCGTTGTTTTTGAACCGTTTGGTGACGGTGATTTTCAATCTATCTAAAAAAATAGTAAATTTTTTTCAAAAAAATATATAATTTCATCATGTAGCATATTTTAGTATTGATATCATGCTGAGCGGTTCGGATCGATAGTTTGAACTTTGAAAAAGAAGATATAAAAAATAAAGTATGATGAGGTATTGGAACCCTCCTCTATAATTCATTTAGTACCAAATCAAATAGTAATGAAAATAAATACATTGCAATTACTTAGGGTGCTTTTGGATGGATAAAGAATAGTCAACTAATTCAGATTAGCACTATTCCAATCTACTATTCTACGTTTGGGTGTGTTTGAATTAGCGAATAGTTAGTATTCTTTGTTTGTCTTTTGTGGATTTTCTCACTATTATACTAATTCTACAAAATGTTGGATTAGTTATTATTTTCAAAATTGAGATTAGCTATATTCTTACTCTATTTTTAATTCATCCAAACACATTCTTAGAGACTTTTAATTTTTGGACTTGATACTAAATAAATTACAAAATTTATAATTTTACATGTAATCACATAACTCGTGAAGTGAATCAATTTGAACGGTTTAAGCCTATTTAATAGACTTTAAAATTCATCAATACTTTAACTGAAAATTAACCGGGACTACAAATAACATTCACAGACTATATCTTTCTGTAATCTTATTTCCTCTACATATTCAAAAAGAAAAATCTCTGTAGCTTTTTTTAATATTAAATTTGATACGGTTAGCCAACGACAGCAAAAGCAAATGTCACTTTGCATACAGTTACGAGAACAGCTCAACACAGGACAATAAATACACAAAAATCATCACACAAAAAATATACACAAAATCTAATATATATGCTATCACAGAATAGCTAATTGTGGGAAACAAATACTGAATTGCAAGTACGAGTGGGCTCTTTAAATAAGCTCGTGCACAGTTCAAGTAACACATGGCTTGTCTGGCGTTGCAATTAATATATATGTGTACTTGCAACACTTCTCTGAGTTCTCTCCACCCTTTTGCCCATTATCGTACAAGTTCAAGGAACTCCTCTGTATAATATTTTGAGTGAGATTACGTTGATATGCATATTACGGCCGTTGCTATGATTTTTTTTTTTTTAAAGTTCAAATAGGAACCGCTCAACATTTTACATTTTTTGAAATTTATTTTGTTGTTTTTTAGATAGATAGGAAATTCCTTCATTTTAAAATTCTGAACCGTCTTCAGCTCTTGTTCAGAGTAGGTCCGATGGGTGTAGTGACCATTGGATTGCATTAATATTGGTGCGAACTACATTGAAATTCGTGCAAGTCTGTTTTAATTTCTGTGTGCACAGATCTTAATGCTAACCGTGCAGTGATAAGGCTAATTGAACCAAAAAGTAGGTCCGATGCCCATCGGACCTACTCCTATCTAGTTAGAACATTAGGATAATATTCTTAGTATTTTGTTAATTTTTATTTATTTTCTATTTCTGCCTCTATAATTTTGTTATTTCTTTTTTCTGTTTTTTATTTCATGCTCAATTGTCTTGAGCAACATTGTTTTGTTTTACCCTTTACAGTTACAACCCCATTGTAACTACAAAATGATTATTGGAATGGGGGGCTAGACCCTCTTTTCTTTTTCAAAAAAAAAAAAAATCTAAACCGAAAAAAAATAATGTAAAATTTCATCACCAAATATATTTGCTATCAAAATTATGTTGAACATATTTAATCGACTATTTTGACTTTGAAAACATAGATATAGAATCCATAGTACAAATAGATGTGTAATATGCATATTTCCGTAGCCTCACTCTAATTTTTTATTTACCAGTTATTTCGAGGATTCCCGTTTATTGGATTTGTGTTGAATTTACAATATTTGAGAACTGTATTTTCACAGTTCAAGTTGAAATTGGATAGCTCACTTTTATTTCATAAGAAACCACTCAGAAAAAGGAAAAGGAAACTTAGTATTATTTCTTATGCTGGAATTTTAATGTCAAAAACAGTAACAGAGATTGAACAAAATCTCAGAGGGGACCAGCATATGATTTTTTATACAAAGAAAATTATTACACAATCTTTAATCTCAGAAAACTGTTTTCTTTTCATTTACTACTAAAGTAAACTCACAAAAATATCATTTCATTTGAATAAAGAGGAAAAAGACTATATTTTTTAAGTTTAAATCTTAACCATATAACGTATCTTAAGATAAGATATACTTGAATAGTTGAATGCGCCTTAGAATCATCCAAATTTTACATTGCCATTTTTTAAACATTTGATAAGTGATAACAAAACTAAGTGAATGGAGATGTTGTGCATATCATGCATTATATGTTTACAATGAATTGTATTATTTTTTTTTATTTTGACGTTATCGTATGAATAAAGCTCTTTCAAGTTTGTTACCTATGAGTAATTATATTTGAATTTGTTGAAAATGAAATTAATTAGGAAACAATGCTACTCAAACTTGAAACCTTTTTGTTGAAAACAAACAGAAATGTTATACCGTAAATTATAAAATTTTAATCATTAAAAATTCCCTAGTTATAAGCATGAGCAATCATATATTAAGTGACCTTGATTTTCACATAAAAAAAATTCGTAATCATTGCTTAATTAACAGCTATCAAGTCCCACAATTACACAACAGTTGTCAATGTAGGTTCGTCTGTTGATTTCACACCTTAATAACATGGAGACAGAAAAGCACTTCAAAACACTTTAGAAACTGAATATAATAAGAGAAATTATTCTTACATTTCATGTTCTGCATCTCTTATTTGCACTCGTATGATGTACCTAAAAAGTATTTATATTTAACATACAAGATATATGTATATGAATTCGTAGGAGTTTATATTTGATACACACAGTATTTATCATTTTGTCAAATCTGCTACGATTTCAAAGAATCGTAGAGTTTCTACAATTCCAATTACAATTGTTTATATGTTTTAAAATTTGTACACAAAAATTAACTTCTTTTGAAATTGTTGTATTTTAATAAATAAATAATTGAGATCAGAATCGCAGGACCTGTGACCCTTTAGAATCGCAACAGATTTGCTTCCTTCAGACACGGCAGGTGCCACGGAGAGCTAAAATCATTTATTTTTTAAAGTCGATTCTCCCATTAGAAAGGTTGTCATCACCGCAAAAATTTAATTATTGACACTTCACCAAAAATTAGCGTTTATTGACCTTACATAGCATTTACCAACATAGAAGCATGTTATACCTAGCTAAGATTTAATGACTATGAGTTAATCACATTACCTTATTTAAGAAGAAGAGGGTCCAATATCTTTATTTTTGGGTCTTTACTATCATGTTATGCACTTCATATATAAAATTTTAATTACATTAAATATAAACTAAAAGATTAAAATAAAACAATTAGATATAATTCATATTAACTATGTGCACATAAAATACTATGACATTTCAACTTCTTTTTGATTGAGATCAAGAGTTTGTAAAAATCAATTTCTTGACGCTGATTTTTCGAGTTATGGAATCCCATCAAAACAATGTTGAAATACAATAATTCTTATGCCTATGTAAAAGAATATGAAATATTTATTTCGTTAAAACAGATGTAGAACTTGAGACTTTTATTATTAAGAATTTGGAACTTGAGACTTTTAATTACCAGACTAAAAATTGATTCTATGCAAAATCAACTTCTACATAAGAATGTCCAGTTTAAATAAATTTCAAGAATTATATGTTTTGGTTTTTCCTCTATTAGCAAATCAATGTTTTAATATTACAATTACCTGATGAACGGTACAAAATTTACATGTTAATTTTTCACAACTGCGTTTTCTGAACTTAAAAGTTGACAAGACAAGTCAAACGATGAAGTGTATAAATACTAAAAAATATATATTACAATGGCAAAGCAGCAGCTTAAAAAAAAGAAAATTTACATTTCAAATGTACCGAGTACATTTGTTTCCTTCATTCCCACTAATAATCCAAAGAAAAACAAACAAATCAAAGCTATACAACTGAATTCCATATCACTGCCAAAACCTCACACCGGCATCAACTCTAAATCGAGGGTAAAATCTTGGTTCTTGGTAAATAGATACGCCCAGAATCCTCAATATTTTCAATTGAAATCCTCAGACTAATGTAAAATATATTCAAATATTAAATAACCCCTCTTTACACCAAGCACGTTTTCCTTTTTCTCTGACAAACACCAACCTGTTGTCTAACTACTTTATGCAAAGTCATAAAGCACCACCAAGTCAATAATTAACTAGTGTGTAGGGTTCCTTTGGACATTTCGTGGCGATTGATCAGTGAGTCTTAGTGTACCACCAAGCTCAATTGGTACAAGCGGGACCAGAGAGTGTAATACATCGGTTATCAGTGGTCGGTAACTTGGTTCCGGTTGTACACATAATACAGCCACAGCTGCCACCTATATAAAAGCATGTGTGCTCAGAGAAATATTCATTATTATTCTACTACTCATTGCATGACTGGCCAAAAAGAAACTTAATTTGAAAACTAAAAATATTATATAAGGTTAGAAGAGATTACCTGGTAAAGATGTTTAGGGTCCATTGTATTCCTTATTACAGGATCAATGATGGTTGGTAGTTTCGATCGGTCGGTTAGTTGAGGCATTGCCTGAAAATCACATTTACCTAAAATATAAGCAAAATACTTGCTTCCCTTTTCGTATATAAAAAAACAAAGTTGCAATGAAAAAGGGACACAAATAAATGTACCCATGTGACAATCGATTGGCACTGAGATGGTGCCATTTTTTCGACAGGTTTTCTTCCCATTAGAAGCTCTAGAAGAACCACACCAAAAGCATAGACATCACTTTTCTCAGTTAATTTACCTAACCGTAACAAAAAAATAATCAAATCAATCATTGTCAATCAAATTCCTTGCAATAATGAATGACAAAATATGATAACTTCTTTGTATATATATGCATGCCTATATCTGGTAATGAAGCAAATACTAGACATAATTTTATGAATAATAAGGGTTTAGAAGTATAAAACAGGAATGGGTTTACCATCTAGTAAGTACTCAGGAGCTACATAACCAAGTGTGCCAGAAAGCTTTACATGTGCTTTGTTCTGATTTCCACCAACAACTGCAAGCCCGAAATCAGAAATCTATTGCAAGAAATTAAAATTAGTCAAACATCCTATTTTTAGAATTTTAAATTCATAATTAAAAAGAGCATAATGGTGATTTTAATACCTTTGCGTTATAATCAGAGTCTAGAAGTATATTTGATGATTTGAGATCTCTATGGATTATAGGGGGGTTGCAATGCTCATGCAAATATTCCAATCCTCTGCTTCAAATACTAAAATTTCAGTATGACAGTTCAGAATAAGGGAAAATATCATATCTAACCTCAACAGATATCATCTAACAAATAAGTAAAATTGAATATTCTTCAAAAGGCATGATATCATCTATACCAATAAAGAACAACAAATTATCCCTTTCCATAGTTATCTAAAGTCTCCTTCCATCCCTTTTTGTTTCTCTTAATAATAAGGGGATGTATGGGCCTTTTGTAATCTTGAAAAATTCAAAAGAAAGAAGGGTACAAGTAAAAACCTATGCTTATTTGATATTTCTTGTTTTGAAGGACAAAGGGTCAAAAAAATTGTTTTCTTGAAACATGAACAAAATTGTAAAGGAATTCACAAAACAATTCAAGTGAAAAACACATTAATGTACAAATGATAGAACTAAATAAATCACCTTGCAGTATCTAAAGCAATTTTCATACGTATGTGCCATGTCAGAGCTGATCCATGAGATGGACCTACATATTGAATAATTTTCATAAATTCAAATCTGAAGTAAAACATCTACAGAAAGTATGTGGATAATATAAAAACAAACTAATTACCGTGCAATTGGGTTTCAAGAGACCCCTTTTCCATTAATTCGTAAACTATTAAGCGCCTATCTTCATGCAAACAATACCCCAAAAGAGATATTATATTCGGATGCCTTATTCTCCCAAGCAAATCCAACTCATTCTAAAATTCCAAAAGAAATCAGACACAATTTTTTAAAAATAAGTATAACTGCACAATTACACCACAATACAGGAAATGTCTAAATTACATCTGACACCTAATAAGTAGATTTTGGATATAAGGGCTCCACCGTTAGAATCATTTAGAATTTATCCTAATTTCAGAAAATGAAAACCCAATTCAAAACCCAATTCACAAAACCATTCCCTTATAACTCCAAGGATCGCATTTTTGTTCCGATTAAAATTCAAATTTCACTTGCTAGTTTGTTATTCCAAAAAAAATAAGTCCATTTCCACTTACCTCAAATTCTCTCTCACAATCAGGACCGCCTCCTTCCAACCTTTTAACTGCCCCAAGTAAACCACCTTCGAATTTGGCCTTATAAACGCACCCAAATCCACCAACCCCCAATACATTACTCTCAGAAAATTTATTTGTGGCTAATTCAAGAGAAGAAAATTCGAACATTGCCACCAATCCCTTTCTCGCCATCTTGAACGAATTAAACTTGCTTAGAATCGGTACCAGTGTAATCCCTCTAGAAGTAATTTCTGAAAATTATAGGACCAACAAGCGAAAGTTAACAAACTAGAGATAGATAAAATCAGAATTGAGTACTAATTTGGGTAATGTTGCATTATATGCAGAGAAGTCGTGGCAATGCTAAAGACTAGAACTCAACTACTCGAATGGATCCAATGGATCCAATAGTAGTGTAGAGTAGAAAGAATTACCTGAGCTTTGTTTATCGTTCAAATTGAAATTCTCATGAGATTTTCGCCACAAGATCCATGCACAAACGGTCGATACGAGGATCATGACAATGGCAATTGAGGTTAATACTACAGCTATTAGTAATTCTTTGTGAAAATGTCGGCGCCTCTCTATTATAATTTCTTTCACTGTGAAAAAATGAAGTCAAATGAAGTGTGAGATTTGAAAATTGAGATCCTATCTCACTGAACTTTTTGTGTGAAAAAAAATTACAAAATTTAATAACAAGGTATCAGTTTAAAAACAAAAATAAATAAATAAAACAAACGCAGAAAGGTGAAACGCACTCGCAAGTCAAAGATCTACGAAGTAAGAAAAGAAACTGAATGCAACAAAGAAAACCAGCAACACACGAACAATACAAACACTTAAAAAGAAAGAGAAAACCATCAAAAAGTCGCTTCATACTTCAAAGTATCTTAAATTGGTACCTGTAGGAGGCGAAGCCCCAGAAGCTGGAGATACCGAGAAAAACTCATTTTGTGGAGAAGATGGAGAAATTGTGGCAGTGCTGGGGCCAAATGCGGGAACATCTCTCCCATTTGAGACAGAAACTAGAAGAAAGAGAGATGCACAAACAGGAAGCACCCAAATGGGAGATATTCGCAATGGAGGTTGGTTCATTGTATTTGCTTTGGTTTCTGAAAGAGAACCAAAAAGAAGTTCAAGCGAAATCAATCAGTAGAATGCGAGAGACGGCCATGAATTTTGAAATTTTTTTCGAGTACCCCCCAACCTCTCTCTCTCTCTCTCTCTCTCTCTTGTTGTCTCTCTGTCTCGGGAACCCATTTTTACAGAGTAGTTTTTAGTGCGTACAGAGTTCGAATTTTTGATGGACCAAAATATCTCTGATCATTAGCGTTCGAATTTTACAGAGTAAATCTTCTGCCTTTGATGTAGGGGTATTTTGGTCCATCAAAAAATTCGAACTCTGTACGCACTAAAAACTGCTCTGTAAAAATGGGTTCCCCTCTGTCTCTACTCTCGTGTAAAGATACTCTCTTCTCTGACACCTGTGGGGCTGTGAGGTTTACAATTTATAAATTATTTTTATTGAACTTCTATATATGGAGTAATGTCTAAAAAGGGGAACCGAATCTGCTCTTTTTCTCTAGAAAAGGAGTACCCTCCTATTTTTAATCTAGATCGTCCAAAATTCATCGTACGGTCTCAATTAAATCTGATTTATTTTAATAGATTAAATTGATTTGAAAATAAAAAGTAATTGAGACCGTACGATGAATTTTGGACGATCCAGATTTCAGAATAGAAGGGTGCTCCTTTTCTTTAGAAAAGGAGCCGATTCTGATCCCTAAAAAGGCCTACCTAGGTGGTACAAGGAGAAAATTTTGATTAACGTAAAAAACTTAAACAAACAGAGAAGAAATGAAAACGCTCAAGTAGAAGAGGGAAACTGGGAAAGCGACTGTTTTGCACGGAAAGCACAGGAGGGTACATCTCTTTTCCAGGATAAATTATTGCGTGCACTAGATGCACCAGCTAACCATGCTCCAAAGAGATTTGTTTACATTATTAAGTCATCACCAAGGTTATGACACTAGTAATCTCCGTGGTACCTATGATCATAACGCACATGATTCAAGGTACAAAAAAATGTCCTCCTTTTGACTAACTTTAATCAGATTAATTTTTTTTCACAATTCTAAACATCTTTAAGAGCTGACATATTGATGTCATGATGATTTATAATTTTTAGTTTTTTTAATGACAAATATTTTACTATTTTACTTTACTTACCAGTTGACATAACCTTTTTGTTTCGTGTATACTATATAGTATATAGTATATACTAGTGAGCTCTGAAATCCGATTTTTTTTTACTTCTTGTGCACCTCCTCAGCCAAGAAAGAAAATTTTGTACCCTAAAATGAAAAATCTATTTTACTTCAATTTTGTTTTTTTTATCATGTTCGAAAGGAATTTATGGAAATTAATGGATATATAGTGTTGAAGATTAATAACAAAATATGCATAATTGGATAAGCAAGATTTGGAGTGTTGTGGGAGAGACTTAGAAGCACTGTAGGAAACTTATCATTTAGTCTCTCCAAGATTATAATAACAATCACATTAATATTTAATCAATTAGAGAATGCTGAGTCGCTTAAGAAATTGGGACAACAAATGTTATGACACAAAAATCACAAATATGTTTCATTTAATCATGTTATTTTAGATGGTGAGTGAGGAGAGCTTATTTCGTGGGACTAAAGAGAAAACAATAAAGATCTTTTTACTTTGATAAAGTAAAAAAAAAAAAAACTTACATCAACAACAAGGGTCAAATATCTGAATTCGAATCACTCACGGTACTGTAAATCCAATATTCATTAGAATTAGGGGATCTGAACCGTTCTTAAAGGGGACCCCTACAATATAAATAGGCATCAAACTATCAAAGTGAATTTGATCCAGCTTAGAAGTAAATCTGGACCGAATAGTAATGGACCTACTTTATGGTACCGGAGAGAGAATTTTTGTTCCCAATATCCTCATTGTATTAAAAAGTTAACAAAAAATCCACACGACGTAATTTTGTTTTTAGTTAAGAATCTCTCCTCTTTCTCATCCGGCTTTAATCCATGAGAGCAGTTTGGGTCCGATGCCCATCGGATCCAAATTTGAGTCCGATGTGCATGTGCTACATAACTGTCCGATCTGCTTTAAGAAATGCACTCACGGATATTAAAGCAAATACGCACGGATATTAGCACGGTGCACACAGATTTTAAAGTAGATCGGACGGTTATAGAGCCCATCGCACTCAGTTTGAGTCCGATGGGCATCGGACCCAACCTGCTCTGTTAATCCATATAATCTAAATAGGTCCTAGAATAAATTTAATCTGGTTGGAAGCAAATTTGGATTGAAAAGTAGTGGACCGCATTTTATGATACGGGAGAGAAAATATTTGTTCCCAATATAAGTGAACAAACAACCTGCTGTGTAATTTTGTTTTTCGTTAAGATTATCTCATCTCTCTCATCTAGCTTTAATTTTTACATTAAATTAGATAAAATGGTACGTCATGCATTTCGTATCGTGGCATATCATGCAACAATATTGTTAATTGTACAAATTTACATCTATATCACCGGATCATACATTTGACTTGTCGGTTGTCACGACACCACCTCGCCATATCATTTTCTCTCATGTTGTGCATCTCATCGCTATTCTAATGCTAAGTTGCTGTTGCAAAAACCATCTGTATTGAAACATTGACAAAATAAAATTTTCATCATAGTAAAGTAAAACAAATGACAGGGCTATTGGAATAATCCTTTTGAAACACATTGGTATTTTAACACTTTGTGCAAATGCAAGGAGGTATTAATTTGTCTATTTTTCAAAGGGAAATGAAAGACATATATAAGTTAGAAATGGAACAAATTTTTAGAATAATACGTAGTGAGGACTTTTCAACAGGTAAAGATATCAGCAGTGTTTTTTTGACTTTATGCAGTGCACGGGCTATTTGCTTTTCATTTTGACTCTTGTTGTCCGTGCTGTATGAAATTAAATAAATATTGTATATATCTTTATTCCTTTTCATCCTTGTTACATAATCAAAATAGAGCAATTAGAGTTTGTGTTATACTTTCCCTCCTAAATGTTTGTTTGATTATAATAAATTCACATTTTTCTATCTGATGTGGGACTTTCTCTTCGCTCTCCCTCATCAAAAAATTAGAGAAAAAATGTACAATGTGTAAGAAAAAATATTAGAAATACCAATTTAAGTAGTGTGAATATATATCATACTTACTTGTATATCTATCATATTCTAGTTTTTTATTATATTATTTGTATGATAAGACATTTTTACATTTTTTTTTCCTTTTTTACAATAATTATCACCTAATTAACCATTTGTGCTTCCGCACATAGATTTTTGATGGTGAATTAGATAAAGCTAATAGCTGGCGTCATTTTTTTTTTCGTTTTACCATTAACAGTTTTGTTTTAAATTTTTTGCTCTGTCAATTCTACCATATTAGATGACACTGTAAAAACGGAACTAAGATTACGGCTAGGTAAATAAGATAGCATTTAACGAACTTCATAGCTATATAAAATATTTTAAACTAGGGTAATTAATTATCCATTGACACAGATGACATAAAATATAACTTGTATTTTTAAATTCCAACAAGAAAAACGTAATATATATTCTATACTTTATTTTCATGAATTACATGAAACAATTTGAAACTTTATTTAAGTTTTTATCATTCATGAAATGACATAAAATATGCAACGATCCATATTTAACAACATTTCGTGGTTCATCAAATAAAATTTAAATGACATAAAAACTAGTAAACATTCAAACTTAATGAATAAAAAATTCAATATATTATTTTTTTTATACAAAGAGGTGTTAATCGGTACTGTTGTAATTTATTTATTTTTTTCATATAATTTGCCAGAATTGTTTTTATATAAATAATAAAAATACAAAATATTATATTTTTCAGATAGGAAAAAATAAAGAAAACGGTATAATATATAAGTTCAGATATCAAATAATTAATTTCCGTTGAACATGGCATGTTATCGACTCATTTTCTGGACAAAAGAAAATTACCCATTTTTTTAATTTCTTGCGTGTACCAGTGACAAAATATTGTCTGTACTTGATTCCACATCTGACTGGGCCACTGCCCACTGGGGCCTTAAGTGATAATCCTTTTCATTTCAGTCATTGAATTTTTGTATTTAGCATTGGGTCCCTTTGTGTTAATTAGTGCTGTTATAATTTATTATGGAGATTAAACTGGACAAATCATTTAAGTTCAACACGTTGATAATTAACACCTAGTCATTTAATTAAATCTTAACTCGATATGACGCTCAATTAATGGAATTGTTCTAATGTCGTCCACATCTGCTGTTGCTTGATTTTATATATTTATTATATATATCACACCTCTGTTTCACATTAATACAATAAAATAGTGATGTTATAACATTTTGTGGCTCAAAAAAATTATTACATTGGAAACTCTTCTAACAATAGACATAAGTTTTTCTTCTTGACAAAACAATGAAGCTAACAATAATATATTAGCATGGTAATCAAATGAGCTACGCAATTGCC
The DNA here is from genome assembly GCA_964058825.1 of Carex arenaria. Taxonomy (NCBI): domain Eukaryota; kingdom Viridiplantae; phylum Streptophyta; class Magnoliopsida; order Poales; family Cyperaceae; genus Carex; species Carex arenaria. Next base: position 283,888 of record CAXKVW010000498.1, on the reverse strand, counting down.
AGTTTGAAATTCAAAAGAATTTTTTTTTGGATATTAAATTATTGAATAGTTTGACCTCTAACTTTTATTCAAAAATTTAGTTGTGCGGTAATGAGATTGTCTTAGGATCCGCCACATAGTGACATAGCACATAGCCAAGCTGTTTTCCATTTGAGTCCTTCCAAATATCAATATACGTGTTTATTCGAACTTGTTTATTTTGTCGTCCCCTTTAAATTATCTTTTCTATGTAGTTTACCTATAAAATTTACCATGGCTCATTAAGATGCTAAATACCTAGGGCTAGGCATGTAAAAAAGTCACAGTGCTTGAATTTGTCACAGTTCGACATGATTCTGTCACAACAAGACACAACGCGGGTGTTAATCACATAACATCACTCGTATATCGCATGTCATTATCACCTTTCAGAATAAATGACACGACACATCTCGCATGTCTACTTCGTTTTGGAGAGTGTAATAATATTCCCCAAAACAGCAATGAGCTACTATTTTTTTGCCACCGGTTCCCTGCAGTCAATGTATGCTTCGTTACTGTTAAAATCCGTAAAATCAGTCGGCAAGTGATTAATGGGCAGACTTCGTTTTCGAGAATCCGTGACAAAGCAGCAGGATTTCATTTCTTGTAAGAAGCGGACCTATAATGACGTAGCGTTATCCATTTCTTAAATAAACTAATAGTAATAGTAATAGTAATGCCTCGTTATCCAAAAGAAACAAAGAAATATTTATAAAAAATTATATCCGGTTGTTTGTTAAATTAATGAAGGATGGTAAAGCGCTTGGTAAGTCGAATTGAAACGTGAAAGCCAAGCGTGCCAAGCGGAGGCGCCACCTTCATTTAAGATAGAAGTCATATAACTCATCTTATAAAATTTCATATTCTCACATGTCTCTGTTTTATTCATTAAAGTAAAGTATTAAACGATGGACCAAATTCCACGCACGCCCCTCTATATGTATTTTTGTTTTTAAGCTTTTTTGACTTTCACAGTTCATCCTTCTAACTTACGAAACCCATTTGATTCATATCCGTGACTCTTGTTTTTCCTCTCGGTTCATTTTAATAATTTTACTACAAATTAGCTAAAATATTTTATTTCTCATTTCCTTTTTGTTTCAGTTATTACTTATTAGCATATCGAATTGGGGGAGTGACTATTTACGATGAGACATTGCGCAGGGATGCTAATTGTCACGAAAGAAACAGTGGAAAAAATATATTTTACTTCTGATACTTACATATTGACATTTAGATATATACACAAGGCTTAAAAATTTGAGAAATTATCTATTTATTCTAAGAAACCGACTAATTAGAATAATGATATTTTTCTAAAACATGTTACATTTTTTTTAATAAAATATAAAATGAGTATTTTATAAATTTAAATTGAGTTTTAAAAGAAAAGACAATAAAATGAAAAAAAATTGTGAGTTCTAAAAATTTATAAGGATAAATATAATATTATGAATTAAAAAAAATACATAATTTTAATTTTTTTAAAAGATAACATAAAATTCCACCAACCACTTAAGTCAACTGTATCCGCTCTTGAGTATTAGAACAATGCACTGGAAGTTATGTTACTCGGATACTTCATATTGAACAGCGTACCGTGTCCGACACGTATCAGATACAGTTGCTGAGCGACACTCTGGATTGGATATGCGCCCGTTCACCGCGCATGCACCAGCGTCAAATCCCATATCCATGCACCGCGCATAGACCAATTGCTAAAATTCAATTTTGTGTGCTTTGTCAGAATAGGGTCATATTTCTTTACCGCTTGACCAAATCAAATTTATTGTTAGAACTTAGAACATACTATCTATAGTATTTATTTTATAACTGCGTTATTCTATCACCCCAACCAGATTTTCAATATTTAATTTAAATAATATGTGTTAAATTAATAATATAATTAAAATAATAATAAAAAAAAATTAATAGACATATCGTATCTAGAATTTTTGAAAATTACTTTATTGCCGTATCCGATATGAAATCCGTATCCGTATCCATGCAACATAGACTGGAAGTTATCAGCGCGTATGGAGAGACAAAGTGGGCCTCCCAAAATATTGGGACAACACACTTCAAAATTGCCTTTCGGTTACTTGGGATGAGTTGGATATCATAATGGATTTAATTTTGTGAGGCCCATAAAATCTTCTCTCTTCCTCAATTTCAGTCTAATCTCAAATTGGCTCCCACTTCTCAATTGAAGGAAACGTAACGGGCAGACATATCAAGTATCAACACTATTTATTTTTCTTATTAACACAATGTTACCACGTTTTTATAATAATTAAAATATATCGACAATTTTAATCCTATTTAAGTATCGTTCCAGCTGCCATATCTTTTCATTTATTAAATATTAATTTTCATAATTGCCAGATGTTATTTTTCTTTTTTGATTTTGCATTGTATATGAATAAAAACTTTTGGACTAAGTTGATTTGACTTAATTTTAGCATGACCAATTCAATTATTTCTTGTAGTGTGATATTGTATTGTTATTTTTATTCTTGTAGTCATAAGTTATCAATCAAAATTATTCATTTTAATTCCATTAAGTATGTTTTTATATGATATATTCATGTTTAATTTATATAAGTGATCATGTATTCTTTTAGTGATTTTTGCGAAAATAGATGTAAAATGTTCATTGTCAATTTTTTTTTTAAAGTAGTGCTACGGATCATATTCGTAGGAACAAAAATTTACCCAATAACCTCTATCTTGACCAAAAATAACTAATGTGTTCATAACCAATAGAATTAAAACACTAATCAATAGTAGAGAAAATTATAGAAAATTACCGTATATATATTTAGATATCTTAAAAAAAAATATGTTATAGCAAATATTCATAACAAAATATCAATAAAATAGAAATACTCAATTCTTACAAAACTTTCATGGTACTCAATTTTCTAACAAATACTCAATACAATAGAAAATACAAATACTCATTCTTATAAATTTTACTTTCAATTGAGAAATTATTTCAAATATTTCATTTTATGATTTTCATAAATTTTAAAATTTTAATTATAAAAGTTCAAAACTTACTTTTCTTTTCAATTGTATATTGACATATTAAACGACATGAAATAATTATGTTTCTATAATGCAATCTCATTACATGGTATTTCTAAAATTTGATGTTCTTTTTTTTCGTTTTTATGAATCAAAATTGAAAATTAACACTTTCTCAAATTAATACATGGAGTTTTTAGACAACGGACTTTTATGTTCTTAAAAAAAATAAAGTTAATTAATTAAAAAAATTATCTTTGTACATCAAAAAATTATAAGAAAAATATGGCACAAGATTTTTTGACATCCTTTCTATAAAAATCTTCCAATTTTCCTATAACAACTATATTGATTGTAATGATTTGTAAAAATTGTTAATTTCTAGAAACCCAATTTAATGCATGAATTAATGCTGATTCTGAAAATCTTAATATTAGACATTCCTTAATATTTTTGAGAAAAAAAATATGTAAGGGTATTTTACAAATTTTCTATAAATGAAGAGTATTTTTTCTATACAAAATGGTCAAGGTTCACACAATATATAACAGATACTTAATAAAAGATAAATACTCAATATCCATAAAGAAAGTCTTAATATTCCTAAACTTTCATGATATTTTTTCCATAACCAAGAGCCTTTCAAGCTGAAAGGTCAGCATACCAATACCAATATCAGAATGTCAATAATAACCTCAAAAAGAGTTGGTTGGCTCTTTACGAGGATGTCAATAACAATCTCAAAAATGTGGTCACTGATCAATAATCAAAATATGTCGGTAATAATCTCAAACAGGATGGCTAATCAATAACCAATAAGAACTCCAAAAGAGGTGACTGACCGTATAACAAAAATGCGTCAGTAAGAACCCCAAAAAGAGGTGGTTGATCATTAACCAGTAAGAACTTCAAAAAGAGGTAGCTGACCTAATAATCAAAATACATCAGTATGAACTTCAAAAATGGATGGTTAATCAATAACCAAAAGATGTCAGTAAGAACTTCAAAAGGGTACGGTTGACTTTACATTAATGACCAAGTTGTATTGGTAATACCACAAATAATTGTACAAGAGCATATGCAATTAGAATTCCAGTATCAATACCAAATGAAAAAACCAATATCAATACAAAATGACCAAATAGAAGGAATACCAATACAAATATCAACTCTATGAATAATAAAATATTGATACGTGGGTAACTATACAATTACCTAAAAAGCAAAAGAAAAAAACACTATAATTTTATTTTCTATTGCGGTAAAGATTGAAACCCATATTTTAAAAATTATATATAAATTAAAAATAATAAAGTAAACAATGAGGGGGAGGAATAATTACTAGGTACAAAGAACATCAAGACGATGCAATCCCTCTGGATATGAAAACAAATTAGAAACTCCATTCGTTCGAAGTGAAGATCAATTGACCATAATCTCCACCAAAGGCATGGATCCTAAACCGGTTGTGAATTTCACAAGCAAGCTAGGAATGATAAATATCTACATTCTTAGCTTGAGGGGGAGTGCTGAGAATAATTGATCTCAAATTTAGACTCATCGTTGATCAGGATCAAGGGCCGAGATTAATTTAGAAAAGCCATAAGAGGAGGTGGTGCAACTGTACCAATAAATACCATAAATTGTAACCGTGCCAGTACATAATATAGCGGTTAGATGTTGTCGTATAAAATATAAAATAAGACTTCTGTAAAGGTTGATATCAAGAGAAATACAATAAAAATTATATTTCCACATTTTTTTTTTTTTTTCCAAATTTACAATTCTTCCTCATAACCTTAAATATCAACAATGGGAGGTGCTATTCTAAGGGCAATAATTTCAATAATGAGGGCTAAAATACCATTAGTATAAAAAATATTCTCTCAGTTGTTATTATTGAAATTATTACTCTTAGATTGCAATTTAGGATGATGAATCACACAAAAAGGTTTCAGTTGGCAACTAGTGAAATCTACCTTTTAAAGAATCAAGCAAAAATAGACCGTTTTATTATGCTAATTAGCACTCATCCAAGAACTTACGGATTAGTAATTTTTTTCCAAGTTTTTAGTCCGTACGTAATCCGTATTGAGATATAAAATTAGGTATTATTTTTCTCAAAAAAAAAACAATTTAGAATTGAAAAGTGATGACAATTGACAAAGCCTCTATCCTGCTCCGAATATTATAGAAGCAAATTGTTAAACTGGGCCATGTAATTAGGTAGGCCTAGAAATTGATTGCTTAATCATCAGGAAATTTTTGCCCATAATTATTGGGTTTTCAAGTAAGGAATTAAATTTTGCTAAATGGGCTTTGGACAAAAATTTGTCACAGCCGGACATACATAAATCGTTCGATAAGCGTATCAAGATTTGTGCAAATAAATTATAACTTAATAAAATTAAACGGTTCGGCGAACTAGACGATTTCTAAATCTAAATCATCTGCCACATGAAGGGACGAGCTTGGGTCCGATGGACTCCACAACCGTTCGATCCACTTTAAGATTCGTGCGCACATATATAAAAGAGATGCGCACGGATCTGGACGCAGATCGGACGGTTAAGGAGTCCATCGGACCCAAGCTGCCCACCTGCGTGAAATTTGACACCGATCAGTTTGTACAAAGATCGACCTTTAAGAAAATACCGGTCGTTGAGACGAAACTACGAAAGTATCGGGTATATGGTGACACGTGAGAGTGAGATTGAGAAATATCTTATCTTATCGGCAATAATAAAGGCTAATTAATATGTCAACGTCAATTCCTAGCTACTAGCCCATAAATTTTAGATGCAATGTCGAAACTTGCCTGAACCAGGAATGGTGTTCCGAATCTTTGCTTTGCACCAACTTTTACCTGTATGGGATCGGAAACTGGAGCCTTCGTCGCGTGCAAACACATGGACTCATTTACTGTATTCATGTGCTATGTATGTGTGGACGCGAGAATATTTTTTATAAATCATAATTAAAAAATAATAATTTTAAGAAATCAATGTGATTTATTTTTTCTTTCAAAAATTATAAGAATTGAAAGGTCATTTTAGTCTGTTATTTTTTTTTGGAACTTAAATGGTATTTCGGTCAGGTATTATTTTCTATGGCTGCTGGTATGAAAAATTGTAAAATCACACCGGGCTGAAATGTTATTTTGATCTCGAAAAAAAAATGACGGACCGAAATACTATTTCAGTTCTTATGGTTTTTGTAAAGAAAAATCATATTAATTTCATAAAATTATTATTTTTAATTATGATTTATAAAAAAAAGTTTTGGACGTGAGTTCTTGCACTAAGATGTTTTTTAAAGCACGAATCCTTTTGTGTTTTATATTTAATTTGTAATTCTAAAAGTTTAGACGAACAAGATATTATTTTAATTTTTTTCATATAAAAGACCAATTTTTATATATATTTTTTAATTTATTTGCATAGATAGAAAACTGGAGCTATTTAGGGGTACTCCGAGTCTTCACATCAACAGATTTCCCAACTACATAACATATTAATATTTTTTTAAATACGTCTATCTAGTCATTTCCACTACTATGGTAGAGCTCTACCCCATGTTTGGTTGTGGACTAAAGCTAAGGAGGCCTAAATGATCATTCCAACTTAGGCTGGTCTAAATTATTCATATTTGATTGAGATCTAAAGTTAATTCATGACTCAAGTTATTTCTTGTTTGGTTAGAATTGGTGTACTAAAGTTTTGAAAGCATAAATTAGTTAATTATTAATAATTAGATAATATTAAAGTATTAATAATAACTATAATGTATTATAATATAATAATAATAATAATATATTATAATATTATATTATAATATTATAATAATAATAAGTTAATATATTAACAGTATAAGATATTAATTATATAATTATATATTTTTAATAATTTTTAGTAACAAGATACTAAATAGATAATAATAGTATAATAATTATTTAATATATTAAACATATAACATATTAATTATATATTATATATTATATATTAATAATAACTATAATATATTATAATATTATTATAATAATTATTTAATATATTATCAATATGACATATTAATTATATAATAATATATTAATAAAAATTATTAATAAAAATATACTAATTATATAATAATATTATAGAAAATATTTAATATATTAAAAATATAAGATATTCATTATGTAATGATATATTAATAATAGTTATTGATAATAAGATACTAATTATATAATATTAATATATTAATAATAATTACTTATATTATAATATTATTATTTTTTGAGAGAAAAATGGAGGTCGTGCCCCCAAGTTCCATTGATCGGACACCAGAGGTGTCATGTTTACAAAGTTATGGCGATTGCCAAAATAAAGTTACATTAAGGAACAATAATTTAGATAAGTAAATACACCCAAAATGTTAATAATGACTAACTATCTATCTATGAACCACCTCTATATTATAATATTATTATAATCAATAGAGTTTGGCCACGACGTGGAATAAAATTAAACCACCATGTGAGGTGGTTTAATTTATGCCGGCCTAAAGATCGGCTTATTCCACCTTAGTCCGGCTCAATTAATGCTCGTTTGGTGGAATAACAAGGCCTAAACCTCTTATTCCACCCTTTAGGCCACAACCAAACATGAGGCTAGTGTTTTAAATTACGTCGTATGATTGAAAACGAACTGATCAATTTATATACAAGTATCCCAAATTTAAAATTAGATAGATCTGGTTTTTTTTTTTTTTTTTGAGTAAAAGTAAAAAATCTAGCCACTCAACTAATTAATATTTTAAAAAAATTGTTCCTACCGGATTTCGAGCCAACCACCTCTCCTATCTTTGCCATTATATTAAAAACTGATTCTCAAATATCCGGGTTTTAATTGGAATATAACCATCCCCTCTGTTTTTTTTTGGGGGAAATATATGGATTATGGACTCTTGCCATTAATACTTGGTAAAATTTAATAAAGTTTCAATAATTACGCAATGAAGCAATGCAATTATGCAAGGAAGCTGATCTTACGAACTTATAGCTGATAAAAAAACAAAAAACGAAAGATAAATCCTTTAGCGCTAATACAGCATCAAAAATTCCAGAAAAACAACAAATTATATATTAAACGCAAAGAATCGGACTGGCTACAGGTTTTACTTTTCCAAATAAAAAAAAGGAGAATTCGTTTCCTTTTCTTTAAATTAACTACAGCATATCTTGAATCCATGTAAACCCACAAAAATCCAACAAAAGAAACAACTAATGTTTCTCAAAGTAATATTAGTTCATTTCTGGAAAGCAAAGATTATTTTTAGAATAATCTAAAATTCTAGACCACTATCCTTGCTTTAATTATATTTACAGTTGTCTTTGTTAGCAACTAGACTCATCAAAAATCTACTGGTGGTGGCAAGTTGAGATCCGGTAAGTCGAAACCATCCTCTGCTCCTTGGTTTTGAGAAGTTTGATCTATATTTTTTTCCTTTGATGGTCCAGCTTCTGTTGCATCCAATCTTGCCTGGATAAATTCAGATAGCTTTCTTAAGTGAATAGTTGCATCACATAAGAATGTTTAGACTACTTTTTCTATAATATATAGTATAATAGATAAAAGATGATAGATGCAAGTATCTCAGTTTAATCTAACAGAATTATAACACGCTACAAGAGGGGCTGTTGTGTATCAATTACAAAATCATTAATGCGGAGCTGAAATATATTATGGTGACATATGTGCACAAAAATTAGTTGGTTGTAACAACAATGCAACAACCAACAAAAAGGATTTAATTAGGTAGGTATCATATCATCTGTTAATTATTTCATTTAAGATCAGACATTAGGGTTTGGATTACCAGACTTAACTCAGGTCAAAATATACTAGATTAAATAATGATAAACATGCTTGGGAGGGTGCATGCTCAAATAATGCAGTCTATTGGTACATTAATCAATTAAATCAACAGAATCTTAGGGAACACACTGAGGAGGGTGCATACTCTATGGATGCATTCTATGAATAAAATAATAATAATAATGATAATAATACAATAACTTGAATTACAAGCCAGCAATCAAGCTCAGTCTCACGTGCCAAACTGCCCTCCTTTTAAATGATAATAATTTAAGTTATACTAATAATTTCTCAATAAGAGTATGATTAACTTATTACCTCCATAGAATGATTCTCCTTTGAAAGAACAACGCAAGCTGTTTGCAGCTGCTCTGCCTCCTGAGGAATGCCAACTATATTAATAACTAATTTGTTCCTTACAAAAGAGAAAACGACCTAATAATAAACTATATAAGAAGTTTTGAGAATTACCTTCAGAAGCAACTTATTTTCCTGCTCAAGGGACCGGACCTCCTCTTGCATCTCTGGAAGCCTCTGCTTAAAAAAATTAGAATTCGCTTCATTAAAACTCAGACAGCCAATGAATTATTCAAACATGTTTAGATCCAATCAAAGATATAAACCTTATTCTTCTCTGTTTATACTTTACGCCAGGAATCATCTAAAGACTGGACTGGACTCGTGTGTCAGGTTTGGTGTGGGACGTACTTTGGTGGGGCCAAAAGGTTAAAAGGAGCGTATATGCATTCACACCTTCCGACCAAACAAAAGGCCTATACTGGGTGTTTATTATTTTCCCAACTGCCTCCATCAGTCCATTGTGGACCGAGAAATGGAAAATTGTAAAGGTATTAGCGTCGGTCCATAAAACAACAGGACTAGCGAAAAATTATTGCTGACAGGAGGGCAAGAAATCACAGTAAACAGACTTTACGGCAAACCACATTCAATGCAATATTTTCAAAGATATGGTTCTTTTCCACCAAAAAATGAACTACAGAGCGTGATTGACAGATTGTTCTTCAAAAATAGAAACCAAATTTCTAAATTGACCTGTCAGTAAATAGAAACAATTCTAGGCAAAATTTATGCCAGTTAAAATTAGTACATACAAAATCATTGTAATTTGTAAATGACTATTGAGGAACAACCACAATCTTCCTCCTAGATTTTAACTTTATGGTGCAATTAAAATAATTTCGAAAACACACAAAGGTACCATCTCAAATTGTAAAGAAACTTATGAAGAAAGTTCCAAAAGTGTGTGTGTTGGAGGGGTGCGTGGGGGGCCAGAGAGAGAGAGTTTGGTGTTACCATTTTCTTCCTGGGACGCTGAGAACCGTTGGATCTGGGAGCCTGGACTCGCAAACTCAACGGCGGTCGAGCATTGTATTCCGCCTACAATCCCAAAAGGAAGACAAAAGAAAAAAGGAAAAGCAAATCAGAAACGTCACGTGTCATAAGCCGAATGGATGGATACATCCATCCTGCACATGCAACGCATGCTTTTTTGACAAAAATTGCATCCAAAGTTCGGCCCAATCAAACGTGGCATCTTTTTAAGAAGACAAAGATGAAGCGACTAGAAAAGCAAAACCCTTAAACATTGGATCTAGCTTGATTTCTCCCCTTTCAAACAAAATTGGATAATAGCTCTAAAAGATGAGCGCCACCGAAAAAGGAAGTTTGTCATACAGCAAGTTGTGGACTCGTTGCCTAAATTATCTTCCAAGTAAAAGTCAAACATAAAAGTTGAAATACGCGATATATATAACAAGTAATTTAAAATCGAAAGAAAATATTTTGTGGAGATGTGTACAAATAAAATAGTGCAACAATAAAACAGAGGCAATGGGGGCGAGAAATCAGAAAGCCAAGAATGACAAACGCGCCTGCTTGAAGCCTTGAACCGACACAAAGAAGAATATTTCTGTTTGAATTCCACAAATAAAATGATTTGTCCGAATGTACAGATACGTGGCAACTTCCCATTGGCTAAGGGTAAAATTCCCAGCAATTACAGACCTGCCACGGAAAACTGGACGCCCGCAGTAGATTCGTCTAACTTTCGCTATCTATAAAAACCGGAGATGTCCGCTCCCCCTCGTTTCTTATCTTCTTCTTATTTAAGGGAATTATCTGACATGTTGGCCCGCACCGATCCATCAGTTGGATTGTTCTCCAGTTCTCAGGTAAAAAATAGAAACCACGGTTCAAAAATTGAATGAAGGGGGGTCCGCCAGTTCCGTTTCAAATCGAGGCGATTGACACGTCATGGATAATGAATGAAAATAGAAAATAATAAAAATAAACAAACTCTCTTGGTGGAGTTAAGAAGAAAGACCTGAATCGCCTAGAATTTGTCAATTCCTGCCTCCAGACCCGCTGACTGTTGTCAGAGACTGGGACCCATTATTCCGACTTATCATGCGTACGAAAGACTATTCGCCTTGGGATAAATAATAAGGAAACGCCCGAAGCAAAAATGAGAAAATAAATAATTACTAGTTATTAGTTAACACTGGAGAAAACCGCGGACCTATAAAGAAGGAAGATAGTGGAAGACTTTCAGCCCAATCCACCAGGGTACAACTTTTTTACAACAATACCCTCGAGAGGAAGTAGTCAACCTACTTAACCAGCTAGCCTAAAAAATTCTCCAAGTAATTACCAAAAAATATTTTACAGAATTGCCTGGCCCGTATATATTTTTAGCTATCTTTGTCACGGAGATGAGATATCCTCGTGAAAAAACAGACACTGTTGATTAAAGCACTATCTTTCCTTTTTGCGAAATTTCAAAAGTAATCCATTTTTTTATTTAGGAAATTAATATAAAGAGAAAAAAAACAAGTAATATAGTATAAACGAAATTGAAAGACAAAAAAAGTTGCTTAACTCGAGGGCAAAGTGGTCAAAACCATTTAAAGAGAAAAAGAACAAGAGGCTAGTTAAAGGTACCTAAAAGGAGAACAAAAAAGACACAGAGAACACAACTTTATCGAGATGAAAATAATTACCATAGGAACTAACTAAATAAACGCAGATCTAAATTCAACATTATTCAAGCAACTTTTTGCAGGTAAAAAATCGATCAAGAGAGGGGAAAATAAAGACAAACGCAAAACAGCCAGAATATGTACCGATGTTGAGACCATGAAATTTGTCTCGGGAAATGCGCCCATGAAGGCGGAAAAGATAACCGGAAAAAGAAATAAAAAAGAAACACTTCAAATCTAGTACCTTTGAAGAAGCAGCAGAGGTGGGACGGGAGATCCGTCCGGATGCGGAGATAAAACGGCGAAGATCCTCCGGTGAACTCGATCCGCTCGTTGAGGTGCCGGAGCCGCCACTCAGGTCGAATGGAGAGCTGGGACTCAATCGCATCGTTGTCTCCTTGACGCTAGCATCCCTGCGTGAACGCTTTCCTTTCAAGGCCGATGGCCATGTCAGCCCCGCGACGAGAGTCGGAGGAGGACGCGCCGACAGATTGGCCCGAGACAGTTCCAATAGTATCTCTGCTGCGGTCGCGTCAGCGGCCTCTGAAGGTCCAGATGAGGTGGCGCCTTTGTTGAACATGGAGATAAAGACGAGTAGAGAGAAACCCTAGAGGGAAGGTGAGATGGAGGGGTGGGAAGACAGGCAGAGAGAGAAGGCGTGAGAGAGAGAGAAAGGGAAACAGAAGGATTGGCGTGGCGTCGGGGGTTTTAAAGGAGGGAATAAAAGATGCAAAAAAAGTTATTTAAGATCGTGTTTTGTTTCCTATCCCCAAAATGCACCAGCTACCGTCGAGTTGCAGCTTAATGTACGAGGCAGCGATGCGCAGTACCTTAATTAGAAAGTATATATTTATCAATTATCACCCCGGAGAGATGTGCATAGGTAGCCACAAGCTGTGCTACTTTTACTGCAAATCTGCAATAGCATCAGATCTGTCCAGATAATTTTTCTTATTTCGTTTAGAAAGCCACTAGTGAATTACTAATTTCGTATAAGATATAAATTTTTCTAATTGTGATTGTGTTATTCGTTTGTGTTTTTTTTTTTCACTTCAAGCATTCCAATTACGGAATTGAAAATCAATAACGAAGAGTAGATTAAAATAAATCTATCATTGTTTTCTTCAAACTAGATTAGTTTAGCATCTTAAAGCAACATCATGCATTCTTTTCATTAGTTCAAATCTCGGGTGCCACATTGGAGATGAGAAAGATTTCTCTGACCTGACAGGGAGTTGAGAACAGAAACAAACTCTTTTATGAAAGCAAATCGAAGATCTGTTTCAAGATAAATACATTAGTCGCCCGCGGTGGTTAACGACTTGTTACTTTTAGTTACTTTTATCCTTACAAAATACAAATAGATGTCTTTACATTGAAAAAAAATCTCTAATAATCATTTGTTTCGTGACATCAAAACAATTCTTTGGAAATAGATGATAAAAAATATTGGGAAAAGAGACCGACCCACTCCTGACTCCTATTGCAACGCTGTGGTGACTGGGTGAGACCGCCTCTGCTGCTTATCTTGTGAAATTCTCACGTCAACCTGGTGTACCAATCACTACTATCGCTTTTGCAATTCCTTGAGAAAAATTATTTGATTTGGTACTGTCATTATTTTATCAATAAGATCGTGTCTAATTTATTTTACAAGTTATCGTAACTGTAATAGAGAATACTTGAAAGTGTCACTAGTATAGTAATGATTATTATATCAATATGAAGAAATTGATTTTTTATTTCTTTTATTGTTGGCGACGAGTATTCTTGGTTGCCAGCTTATTGTTGAATATAATATATAATAATGAGTTTTAATAATGGTGGTCACATGTAAATGTTTAACGTTAAAAATATTAAAAGTATAGGCACTTTTAATGAGTAATCCGGTCTATCTTTTTTTTTTAATGTTTTATTTGAAGCCACGTCTATTTGCTTAAATTTTGACTGTAGACCACGTCTATTTGTTTCAATTTTGTAGGACGGGACGCTGATGTGGGACCGTTTCTTAACTGATCGTGTGATAGTTGCAAGTGAAAGACCAAAATAGCCCCAGCTCAACCAATCTAAGCAGTATTCCTTTACAGGATATCTTTGTCATTTCCAAAGCGTAGGTCGCAAGGTATGAAGCTGCCCAGGGTGGGGTCCTGGTGTGCCTAAAGTCTAAACTGACAACTTTTCTCCGTTTTTGTTAGTAATGGATTAATCCAGTTATTCGCAATAATTTGGAATTTGTCACGAGATTATTTAGTATCTCCGTTTCGTTCTAAAATTGTGGGGCATAGCCCTGAATGGTTTCTCGTGAGACTCGAGTGGAGACGAGGTGGAATGTCCATCCTTCTATTTTAAATAGATCTTAATATAAATTTAGAAGACATGACATAAAAATAGCCTCTCAATATTAAAAATTATATTACAATAAATAAATGAGACTCTAATTAATTAAATGTATTAGTGCATAGTGCATACACAACGCAAAACGAATGCATTCAATGAATTTTTTATGTATAATATTCAATGTATTTGTTCGATTTAAATAGAGATCTGTTTGTATAAACGGTTAGGAATTCGCATATATCTCAAACTTTGCGTGACTTTTTGGAATATCTCAATCGTTCAAATACATTCTGTACGAATCTCAAAGCTCAAATAATACTGCCCCCCTACCATTCCCCGAATAGGCACCGGACACGTTAGTCACACAAAAATTGAGATATCTCAGAGGATACGCACCCCAAATTTAGACACTTTCACAGTTTCTGAGATTACAAATTTGACTTAAATTTGATTAATATGAGAATTAGAGATTCACTTACAACATCTTATAACAATTTAGTTTATAATTTTTAAAGTTCAAACAGTCGATTTAAATCGTTCAACATGATCTCTATATTAAAATATGATTGAAAATCAAATTTTATATATTTTTTTTTATGTTTTTACTATTTTTTATCTATTTTACAAAACTGTAAAATTTGATCTCCAAACACATCTCAATATAGATATCATGTTGAACAGTTTAGATTGATAATTTAGACTTTAAAAATCGCAACACGGCCAAATTATTGTAAGATATTGTAATTTACAAATATTGTAATGGATCCCTACAAACAAAAGGTTTGTAAATATCTTTTATTCTTTGAATATTTTTGCATAATCTGTTTTTACACCTGTTTGCGAACAAATTTATACACAAGTGAGGACGTAATATTATTAGTCAAATTTGGGTATATAATAGTAAAGAATATTATAAAAATTGATTAAAAATTCAAACAAACACATAATTTATTGTAAAAACAATATTCTAGCATAATTTTGAGCATAATATATACTTTATGTCTTATCTAAAGTGATCATGGGAGGAAATGACATTGACATTATTTGTTGGTCTTAGTGATCACAGGAAAATATTTCCTGATGCGGCTCGAGTGCTTCTACAATCTCACACACAACGCAAAGTAAATGCAGCAGTGTAGTCAGAATTTTTATCAGAAATAGACAAAAATATTTATAGTACAACTAATTTCTAATTATGACATCTATGAAACTATTAGCTGATTCTTATAATTTCATTTCAAATCATCAGCTCTATTTTGGAGTTCTGCAAACCCCCAAAAACAAGAATCGGACTCTGCTGCTTTTCCGATCTCAACCATTCAAATTTGTTGAGATTTGTGCATGGAAAAGTTGCTTTATCGAGATACGCGAATTGAAAATTTTGAATGGTTGAGATCGGAAAAGCAGCAGGCTGCTTTCTTTGAGAAAAGCATCAAAGTCGGATCCCAAAAACAAATACATATTTGCACAATAGGGCCTAATAGTTGATTAGTTATGCATTCATATTAAAAGTTAAAATTAAACCAGTGGACACTTTTGTTTCAGCTCTCAGTTGGACAGTTGGAAAATCATTGGAAAATTGCATATGCACAAATGCACAATGAATTTAAGAAAGCAAATTGTAAGAGAAATAAATGATGATTTCTGGTTGAAACACGAACTAACGGAAAAATGAGAATTATGGCCTATGGGACTATTATCCATTAATTAATTAAATCAATAGTTGAAGAAACAGGTTGAGAACAAAATAGTTATATTAAGTGTCTGAGAAAAACAAGTTTTGTTATTATGTTCAATTTAACGATTAATTGATCCTCTAGCTGTTCAATTAGTGATGAAGAAGCATAAATTTCGCAAAAAAAAAAAAAAAAAAATCAGGGTTAGAGCAAAGAAAAGAGCCGGAGGCGGTATCAATCACGGCGGCGACGATCAGTAGCAAAGAGGCGATATGATCTCCTTCACGCGCCATCTTTTCTCTTCTGAGTATTTCCTCAGGCAATCTCTTCACAATTCTTTTTCACAAACGGGTAGTAACTAGTAAGTAGGTTTGGACTTAGAAGGGTAACGGGTAGCAATATTATAATAATTTGGGCCGAAATAAATAACATGAGAAGTATCAAGTAAGGATTGGTCAAGGCTCAAGAGTATCCAAAATTAATTTCAAGGATAGACAAGACCCGTTTTAGTACCGGAACCAATTAAATTTTCATTCCCAGAATAAGTATATGCCTACCTCTGTTGCATGCTACCTCTTCTCATGAGTGTGCATACTAATAGTCACATACAACACGATATGAATACATATTAACATAATTGCACCCATAATATTGAATGTATATGTTTAATTTATGCATGTGTAAATGACATTACTTACACATTATCTGATAATTTTGGTAATTTTAGGATAGAAAACTATCACATAATTTTCATAACAATGCGAAGACACGCAGACACACAAACACGCTATAAATATTTTCTAATAAATTTTTTTGCATAATTTTTTTTTGTTGATCTGTCTTAGCACAAATAAATTTATCCACGTGTTGAGGACACAACAAAGACATATTTACCAATTTTGATAAAATCAGGATAATAAATGTGGCCAATATTGATTAAAAATATGAGCAAACACTCACCATGCCCTTCAAATGCATTCCGGCAGAGAATTTTTTCAAAATTAATTAATTATCGATGTATCTGATTGATTTAGCACGAATAAGTTTATGCACGTGTAAAGGACATGATGTAGATATTATCTGCCAGCTATAGAAATTTTAGGATCATAAATATTTCTCAAAATAATAAAAATATGAACATGCACACTAAAACATACTCTAAATATATTTTACAAAAAAATATGTTAATATTCGATGAGTGGGGTTAAAATGTATTATTGGGTTTATGCTCCAATCATATCCCATGTTTTTATTTTTGTTCTCGAAGTTCAAATAGTCGATCTGAACCGCTCAACATGATATCCATATTAAAATGTGTTTATAGACCAAATTTCATATTTTTTGGAATTTATTTATTATTTTTTTAGATAGTTACAAAATCATTGTTTTTGGATGGTCCAGAAGCAGTGATTTCATAACTATCTAAATAAATAATAAAAAATTTTCAAAAAATATAAAATTTGGTGTCTAAGTACATTTTAATATGGAGATCATGTTGAGCGGTTTGAATCGACTGTTTGAACTTCGAGAACAAAGATAAAGACATGGAGTATAGTTGGAGTACAAAACCAATGATGCATTTTAACCCCACTCATATTCGTTATTATTTTTACTCGAGTATAATATGTACTCAACGGGTCAATTAAAATTCAATCCCTGTTGTAAAATAAATTTTAAATTCAATATTTTTTGGAATGGAATTGGTCTAATACCGACCGAATTAACGTGTTTCTCGTCCACCGTAACATATGGCAATTTGCCAATTTCTAAGTTCTAACCTTTCCCAACTACTTTTGATAAAATTCTGTAGCAACACTAGTCTCCGACTCTCTCTCTTCTAGTTTTCTCTTCAGGGTCCATCCCACGCTTTACAGGAGATCTTCTGCGCTTTATCTCCTCTTTAGCCCCCACCATTAGAATTCATATTACCTGAGGTTTAACTCAAATGATGAGTGTAGATCCGGACCGTTTGATCTGCTATAACACAAATATTACAATAAACCCCGTTTATTCCACCTCGAGTTGGATTGATCTGGATCTGATCGGACGGTCCGATTCTAAACTCACAATATGAGTTACTCCAGAGGATCATACTCCCTACTAGAGCATTCTCACCTTCTCTTGGCGAGGAGTTATAAATTTTGATTTATAACCGTAATTTTAAATAAAGATATGTATATTAAAATATTCACCATGTCTAAAAAAACTAAATGAAATCTATATATAAATGAAGATGGCTTGAAAGTTGAAAGTAATCAAGTTGCAATTTCTAATATTAATTATATAGTAGATTTTTTTTTTATTTTACAATTACGTGATGAGGAAGATGTCAACAGCTTCGACTCGCCATGAATTTCCTTTAGCCGTCTTCTTGGAATCAACATTGACGAATTGAGTTCACAAAACCTGATATGTTGGGCCCACGCTGCATTGACTCATTTAGGGTTTGTGTACACTAACTCGATTTAGGATTTTTGACTTTTCTCCATCTTGTTAGATCGATGCATGTGTACGTATTTGCTGTGGACTGTCGACTGATGTAAGAAAAGCCACCTGGCTTTATTGTTGAGCAACTATTGCCTATTGGTATTGTTCTCTCCTCTTTCTTTTCCCTTGTTTAGCTAAGGTGGAGACCGTTAATAATGGCGACTTTTCCTTCTTTGCTTGAATTTTTTTAACCGAAAGCATGTTGCCAACGTTTGCAAAATTAAATTGGTAACACTCGGTACCGGTTCCAAAACCGTGATTTTCTCGAATATCTTGAATTGCGGAATCTATCTCCTTGCTCATTCTTGCATTGTTGCTTGTTGAACCAATTTCCCTTTTCAACACTAGTGCCAGTGCGTCTCTGTGCTGGCATGGTTTTAAATTGAAGCGATGACTTAATTAGAAAATTATTTAAATCCGAGGGCTTTGGTATAAATTTTGTAAAATTATACTCTGTCAGACGGATATAACGCGCGAACATAAATTTTAGTAAGATGGAGTTGGGCTGGGCTATTTGCAGCCGAAATGTGAGTAAATAGAAAGAAAAGAGAAAGAGAAGTGGGCCTTGAACTGTTTGACTGAAAAATAAGAATAATCAAGTATCTGGCTTAAACATTGGGCTGAAATTTTTTGAAATCCTGAAAAATGAAATAAATAGAGTTGATTGCACATAGACTTGGACTTGGATCGAAATTGTAAATTAATTGAATTATGATTAGTCAAAATTTGTGAGTAAGTTGATAATTTTCTTTTTAAAAATAGACATAAATGCACTTCCATTATATAAAAACAAACACACAACGGTTCATAAATAGAAAAAACAAAAACAAAAAAAGTAAAGCTTGTAAACGCACAACCATTAACATAATCTCTCTTTGTCTGAGAGGCAATGAAAAAGTCAGTTGTTGTATATTTTCTAAACAAGTCTAATCACCATAAAAAAAATTGAAATTGGCCAATCCAGAACCAGATATGAGAAAGGTAGGGGCATTTAAGAAAATTGTGTAATGTTGATTCCTCTACACTATCACAAAAATAACATTGGGCATCACATTGTCATTTTTTTTTCAACATTGTTTTAACAAACACTTTATTTTGAAACAATAGTCACATGAATGTCTTTTTCTTTCATAGGCACATGCTTAGCCACCACATAGAAGCATATTGAATTTGAACTCCTCTAAAAGAGAGAAGTTATATAAAGAGGATGTAGTAAACAATTGTTCTGAGTCCCATTTCCAGTTGAGATAATCTGGACTATCAGTTAGAGTGCATGAGTTAATGAGGTCAACAATGTCATGCCATTCAGACAGTAGGATGCCATGGAGGTTCTTTCTAAACCTCAACATGGTCCCTCTTGATTTAATGACCTATTGTACACAGAAAGAAGGGTTAGAACAGAGAGCAAAGAGATGAGGGTGTGATGTCGATAAAAGACACTATGAATGCAGTAAGCTGATAATTGAACCGGGAACATTCATCAAAGGAAAGTGAATAACAGAAGGGAATATTATAATATTTTAATAGATGATTAAAAGTGAGAATAGTGAGAGATTATATGGTCTGGAATAATATTTGACAAATATAATGATATCAACTGATTGGATAATTATCCCAAACACTATAAAAATACCAACAGGCCTAATGTCAGACTTACTGAAAACAGTTAGCTAAATATGATTTGAAATTGATCATTTGTCTCGTTGAAGGCTTTATGAGGGATGAGTCAACAATCACATGTGGGTTCCAGAATATTCCTTAAATTTGTCTAGCAACTAATTTTTTTATTTTAGTGATTATTTTACATGGTTAAATTACTACATTATTAAATATGTTGGACATTAAAATGAAAATATTAAAAAGGAATAGATGTTTCCTTAGTGAACTAGTTTACATGGTCACATATGTCATTTATAAATAGTGAAAATTTTATTAAATTGTGAATAGAATTAAATCATAATGTGAAAATGAATTCAAAGTTAGAAATGTGCATACAATGGTTTGAATGAGAAATTTGACTGAATTGAAGTAATTACATACATGACATGTTATGCATTTGTTGATGAGTGTCTGTATTTGTCTTTTCTTTTTTTGAAAAAGTTGGCAGTTGCTGCCAAGTTTGCATTGAATTAAAAGAGTTCTTACAACTGGTGCCTTATGTTCCTTTTAAGGCAACATTTCGCACCTACATCCAATTACTCTTGCAGCCAGTTAGTCTGGATTCACCCGATTATTCTAAAATAAACATCATTTCTCTAATTCCAAATTTGCTAGCACCTGAATAGCATTTTTACTATTTCTCTGCCCCTGTTTGGAGCTGTCATCCATTTGTGCTGGACAGTTATGTAGGTGGAGTGTATGTAGTCATTTATATTGACTTGCAGCGCATGCCAAACAGCCACTTAGTATGGGCAAAGGAAAAAACAAATGCAGAGAGGACTCCAAAGGTTAATTGTTACTCAAAAGACACTTGATCTAGCATTGAAATCCTCTACGTATCAGATTTTCTCTTGTCAGTGCCTTATTTTTTAAAAGCAAATAGACAAAAATCTTAACTATCAATGTTGCATAGATCGATTTTGATGTGTAATTTTGGATCCCAACACCAATGCCACTCATTTTGATGTGAAAGTTCATATTTGTGGTGTTTGTGTTTGTCATTGCAGGAGTTGGAGATCGGAAATTTGACATTGTAGATTTTTGAGAAATATGTATTAGAATTTGAAAGGTGCGTGATGAATTTAGCTAGATGTTTAAAAATATGAAGGATACTAATTGAAATTACAAATTCAATAAAAGACATTAAACGATATGATAATTATTGTAATTGTTGTTGATATTTATTTGACTGTTTTAACTTTTATTCACTTTTAAATTTTGCTTGTTGACCCAATTATAATTTTGTTTCCATTTAAGTATAAAGAAACTTATAATTTTATCAATTATAAAATCAACATTTTTAAAAAAAAAATGACATAACTTTCTAAATTAACCAAATATATAATCTAGAAAATAATAAAGATTTATGAGAATTGTACTACAAATAAATAATTTTTTGTTTATCAATCTAATATATTTTTGACAAATAAATTGGTATATATAAGTTAAATAACAAGATTCATTAAATGCAATATCCATTTCTAAGATATAGAATTAATTTGTACATAACTCATTCTTGTACAATTTATTTCAATAAAAAAAACGTAGAATAGTTTTATTATTGATATTACAAATTTTATAAAACAAACTAATTTGTAATATCAAACCATGGCTTAAGCCACCAAAATCCTACCAAACAAAAAAAAACTTAAGTCAAAGTATAACTTTGGATATCAATCAAACATGAATAATTTAGATCAACTTAAGTTAGAAATCAATTTAGGCCTCATCTAACTTTAGTCAACAACCAAACATCACCTAAGCTATGCAGAATAATGACATATAAAAATTGAGACAAGTTTAACAAATTGGATAAAAGGAAGCAAAAGAAACAGATATCTGACAAGTTCAAGGACTCAGTTTCCTAAGAAGGATGCGACACGGACGTCTTGTTTTGGTTCACAACCCAAGCTAATGAACATTTTGAATCTTCGATGGGGTTTATAAATCTGTCTTTGCGGGACTACTAAGCCCGCTCAACTAAAATGCGTAAAAATGAGTTCCTAGAATAGTGGGTTTTGATGGACCTAATTAAGCAACTGGGCCATAGAGAAACTTTCTGTGCTCCAATCCAAGAAGGAATCTCCTTATTTATTGGAGTTATTTTCTACACTAGAATTGGCCTTTGTAGAATCAACATACGAAAAAAAAAAATTGGCTGTCAGTTCTATACTCAGCAGGATGTTTGGGAGTATTAGATCGACATGAATTATATGTTTCTCAAAACCGTGGTAAAGGTAAAAACAAGCCATGTACGATTCGTTTGATGATCTTGAACCGTGTAATAGTTTATGTATTTCAATTTCAGAAAAAGGTTATTGTAGCGCTATATTTTCTACTTCAGTAACAGCCTCCCTCTGCCCCCCTTAATGCCTGAGACTCCTAATAAGGATTTGTGATATCCTAAAATATGTTGTTCAATAGGTATCAAGGAATTAGACGTGGATCCATCAATTTCTATTTGTGTAATAGTTTGGTTCTTCCTCCTATTATTTGCTACTTTATGAAAGCAAGTTCCTTTCTTTTAACCACTGCTGTTTGGATCTGTTTTTCTAGTAAAGTTCTTCTTCAGCATATATCTGATTCAATAAATTCTTCCTCACTAAATTATCTTTGTTCTTGTTTGAGATCCAAAGAACTGATGTTAGTTTTAGTTTAATTTCGTTATAATTCAAATATAGTCGAATTTGAATTATAAATTTATGAAGAGGAGGGTTCAAATGCAAATCTAACTCAAACTCTACATAAGCTTAATTATTGATTCTGTATTTACTTTCGTATTATCTTCTAAACCATAAAATGTCTAATATTATTTTTTTTTTGTGAAAGAATTTTTTGTTTTTTTTTAAAGAAATAATAGTTCTTTTCTTGGTAAATTTATTTTAACTTGTATTATGTGCTTTGCAGTCGAGCACAGGAACGTATTTCAGGACTCATGTACGTAAATTAATACGTGCTTAGGATATAATTATAACCTGATTATGTGTTGATTATTTTTTAATTGTTTATCATGCTTAAGGACATCTTGTCTTCCTTTTAATTTTTCTTTTAATTATTCACAAATTAGGGATGAAAGTAATGTGAGTATATCAACATGTATGATATTTAAATTCTGAGATTGAACAATACTATTTTTTTTTCAATAAAAAAATTGATGTCAGACCTCTGTGCAACGGTGATATGGTACTACTGAGTAGTGATCGCATGGCATCTCGGACTCGCACACAATTGAATTTATAAGATTATGTATATAACATGTGTTTTTTTTTTTTTAGTAAAGTTGGAAATCAAGCCACCCAAGTATTTAGTACCTTTGTTATTATAACAAATGATTTCTCTTATCTGGGTTTTGAGCTCGTGACCTCTCATATAGAGATCATGTGTCTTAGCCACTAGACCAAAGGCTAGTTCTCGTATATAACATGTGTATCCAAGTATATAAGGCATCTAGGACTAGTACACGAATTTCTGAGGATGCTTATCAGTTATCCTTCTAGGTACCGTAGACGATTCTTCTTACTTTATAGTTTGAGATTAAATCTCAGCCGATTTTAAGATTTGGGGCAGTATTATTGGGCTTTGAGATTCGTGCCAAGTTAAATGGAACGTTCCGGTTCCACTAATTGTAAAATATTTCCTCTATAATGAGAAGATGTGAATTCAATTTCTGACCTCCATCAATGTTGAAAAGTTTGCAATGATTTACTAAAGTTCGTGTCACCAAACTAAACCATGTACTTCACTTTCTGAAACATCCATAGAGTTGTCCGGAATTAACTCGTTACACAAAACAAACAAAGGTTGGATTCAAATTTGGCAGATCTCTCTACAACGTGGCTCAGCTGTGGAGAGAAAATAACCGATCTATTATCAACCTTTGGATCAGCAGCACTACTTACAGATGCGCCGAGAACTAAAGATCACTGTCATTCATTCCGTGGCAGCAGTACCCCCTTAAATGCACAACATAATTTCTAGTTGCCTACCATTTCCATGTTGTCTAGGCATAACTTTGAATTTAAATCATTCAAAACAGCAACACGCCTGACGCCTCACACTGTCACACATGGTGCTAGGGGCCACCACCTATTTTATGGAGGGTGGGTCTCCTCTCCTGTAATACTTTCCTCTGTACAGGGTAGTTGCAGTTTAATTTACTCTATTTTCTTTGAACAGCAGCTTGTTATAAAAATCGTCTGTAAAGCTGCTGAACTTTTCACTTTTGGATCAGTAGTAACAATCTGAATTAAAGACTGAGAAATCCTCATGCTTTCCCAAGCTTTGGAGCTTACCAAGCTTTAGTAGACTTTATATGGAGTATAATCACAAGTATTTTGTTTATCTTACGATAAAAATCTGAATACAAATTATTTTGTATTAAAAATTGAGCAACTTGTGCTCTGCATTAGTGGGCTAGATACTCAAAATCAAATATTATTATTATATATATCAAGTTATTTTGAATTGAACCCAAACGAGTCAAATCAAATAATTTATAAACTTGAGCTCGATCTAACAAAAAATTCAATCGAACTTAATTTAGGTTCAAATCGAACCAGAGCAAGCCATGTACCATGAATTACAAACTAAACTTGTAATCCTATAGCTAGAGATCATTTGAAAATACTGAGATAAAATGGGGCAAAGCATTGAACTCAATGACTTCAACCTTTTGAAACTGAACTTTCTCCATTGCTACTGGGATTAGTGGAAAAAACCTAAAGACACTACTTATTAATGGAAAAACCTTTTGAAACTGAACTTTCTCGCTTTCAAAATATTCAAATAGAACATATCATTATATTAGACAAGATAACATAGAATTCTTACTAGCATTCATACATCAATCAGTACAAAACCTAAAGCTAAAATCTACATGCATTGCTATAATAATATACTAACAAAAAAATAGCAAAAAGAGGAAAAAAGAACATGCACATGCTATTATAGAAGACACTACTTATTAAACTGGCCCACTAGCCTAGTCTAAACGAATGAATTAAACGGAAAGTCACAACCCTCAACTGTTTACCCAAAACGATATGAATCAATTTTAACTATAATATTAACACAAAAAAAGTTTTTCTTAATGTCACCAATTACCCAAAATGCCCTTATGATGTCTTTTGAGGGGAGGTGGCCATGGATCGCAACCGGGTGACGACTTCAGTAAAGCTGGGTCTGTCAGAAGGCTCTGAAGACCAGCACTGTTCCATTAAAGATCTCCACTCGGGGTCGCACGACTCTGGCACTTGAGGTCTCAATGTATTACTCACGATACCACCTAATAGGAAATCAATTAAAGAATGAAACAAGAGCAAAAGGACAATTAAGGAAACAATTATTTTGGAAAGTAAAAAGTGCTCCTCCTTTCTAAATCATCCATGAAAAGAGAAAGGGCCAATAAGGTGATGAGTAATACAAAACATGCTTTATTTGAAGCATGAAATGTACAGTGAGGTTTTGTGTGGCTATACATACAATTTCTCTCGAGTCTTGAGAAAGCAAGAATACTAGAGTTACCTATGATAACTCCATAGTGCAAATCAGCATATGGCTCCTCTCCAGTAAGAAGCTCCCATAGCACAATCCCAAAAGAAAACACATCAACCTGGTAAAAGACATGAGCTCAAATTACAAGAAGCCAACAAGAAAAAAAGTATATGCAGATCAAAATGAATAATAAGCACAGAATTATAAATAAAAAGTTGAAAGAGTTGTATACTTTCTTTCTGTTTGGTTCAACGAAACTGGTGATATTGTCATACCACTTGTCATCTATATTTCCCGAAAAAAATAAAGAATAATAAGAATAATTTCATGATTTTCCTCACAAAACATCAAATTATCATGAACCCTGGCAAACTGAAAATATCCACATGCCTTGTAAAACAGAACAAGTATCCTATTTCATCACAAGTACTCACCTCATCCGACTTTATCTTTCTCATTAATCTAGAGATTAACAGCAAATATAATTGTGGGCGTCTTGTGAAAGAAATGAGGGAGGGTGAGAGAAAGAGGGGATGCTCGTTTATCTTGTGGCGGGAAATAAAAAAGTATATTTCATATATATTGTAAGCAGATTCCTATTTTTCATCCTCAGCATAAATTTGGTATTTCAGGGAACGTACAAAATTTCCCTAAAGACATAAGAATTATTATATCATAAGGCGTACCTTCTCTGATACCAAACTACTGCTGCCATTTAGGAGCTCGGGAGCCATCCAAGGTAAGGTTCCTCTAACGCCACCAGAGATAAGGGTTTGGCATTTCACTTTTGACAGACCCAAATCACCTACCTGTAAACAGAATCATGAGAAGTTTGTACAATTCTGTATTTAGAATGATAGTTAAAGGTAATGCCCAAGCTTCAAAATAGAGGTGATAGAGCAGTTTTAGATGTTTCTAAGGGACCGATGCTAAATTATGATAAAATTTGCAATTTAGCATATTTTGACAACAAGACGGACATAGTGCCCAACTGCCCATATAGAAGTTAAATTTAGATTAATATAATTTCACTGAATCTGAAATGAGAGCATTTGCAGTATTTGAGTATGCCAGTACTTGTGCAATGTAATCAAACTGTACATTTTGGATCATGGTAACTTGTTTAATTTTAACTTGGTATAGTAATTGAACCATGCTAATATATATTTTCTACTCTATCATATGTAGTACAGACTATAGGGTATATCTTGTTACACTATAGATAAATTTATAATAATAGAATTGACATAATGTGTTATGTCTCTATTCTTAGAAATTTGTTATTAATGATTTGGGAAGTGTAAAACTTGAAAGATTTAATTTGAAAATTATGCCAGTATCATGGTTAGTTGGTTACGGTTGCATACCCGCTTTATCATGCTACGAAGCTAAACATTAAATTAAGCCCTGTCAGCTACAGACTTATAAACATTATTTGGAACCTCTGTGCTATCAATATACCTTGCAAATAGGGCGGTGTGAGTCCCGCAAGTTAACAAGCAAGTTGTCACTCTTCAAATCAAAGTGGACAATATTCTTGCTGTGCAAATATTCCATCCCAAAGGCCGCATCCATCGCTATTATCAATCTCTTGCGCCGATCCAGCGACCTTTTCGAAAAAAGAAAATGTTGGAAGAAAACAAATATTACAAAGACAAGTAAATCTCAACAAAAAAATCTTCTAATTTGAACTTACCCTAGGTCATAATTAATTGAGTACTATGCAAAGGGATACAAGTACAGTCTATTATTTCACAGGAACCATCTAATGGCACTTCTATGGTTATTTTCACTTTTAAATTCATTGTTTCATAAGGACAAACTTAGACTAAACTTCAGTTAGTGAAGACATAGCTAAGCAATTGAACTTTAGCTTGAGCCAGAAATGAGTTGCTATTGAGGCTAGTTAAAAGTTCATAATACATTCATACTTGTCATTTCTTTGCAGTGCA
Source organism: Carex arenaria (assembly GCA_964058825.1). Taxonomy (NCBI): domain Eukaryota; kingdom Viridiplantae; phylum Streptophyta; class Magnoliopsida; order Poales; family Cyperaceae; genus Carex; species Carex arenaria. The sequence continues at coordinate 256,379 of CAXKVW010000498.1, read as the reverse complement.
TGTCTCAAGGAACCATTGACCATGAACTCTGTCACAGTAGCGATAGATCCACCAGGCCCATCTAATACCACGCCATAAAACGCCACCACATTTGGGTGGTGTAAATCTGCTAGCTTTGATGCCTCATTCCAAAAATCCGCTCTCTGTGCAAAAAAAAAAAAATTTCAAAATCAGATTTTGGGATGTAACTTCTTGCATAACCCAGGGCCAAGACAGCCCCAATCCCATCCTGGAGAGTTGCTACATAATGAAACTAAACTAGAGCATGTCTTAAATATTATTAGCAAATCAAATGTAACATCAATTCTTATACAACTTGACAAAACCCCAGGTGCCCCAACCTGACCCATAGATGTTATCGAGTCCAGGTGTGACCCGACATAGTAGCAGGTACTTAATATAATATATTAATAATCCCTACTATCAGTTCCAAATCTATAGAATTTAGATTCACCATAAAATGCAAACCAAATAAAGGACATGGATCCATCCATCCCGACCTGGTTCCTGACCCGATATGAATTGCTGTTATCCCTATTCAGTAATTTTAATTATACAGACCATCAGTATGGTATTTTTTTCCAGTAACGTCTCCTGTTATTAATTTCATTGGGGACAAGTAAAAGCTGGTACATTGATTGAAAGAAACATAAATCACTCTATAGCACCCAAGGCCAAGGTACATGCAAACGACAACAAGAAATTGCAATGAATTTGATATGTACATACCATTTTGTCTTGTTCAGATGGTTTGCCAGCAAAACACCGGTCATTAATGCGTTTTATGGCCACATCAGATCCTCTCCATTTTCCATGGTAAACAGTACCAAATGTACCAGAACCAAGCTCGGTCAATTCTTCAAGATCGGTATTTCTTATTATCTGGAAGGTGTAGAATAAGTTTAGCAAAAATGATACAAGAGGGTAGCATGAATACTTATAACAGGAGGGCGAGGGGGAGATAAGTAACCTGAAGCCGGCCAAGGTCCTCAGTATTAGGCAAGCCAAAATTTATCAAGCCCACTTGTTTGCTCTTTGCAGTCTGAAACACATGCAACAATATAACTGAGTATATAATAATATAAAGAGGGATAATACAACCGTACATAATCACCCCCAAAATCCAAACAATCTTACCTCAGTGCTAGGATTTTCTCCTAATATTGTGCTGCCACCTCCATTCAGGTCTATTATTTCTTTAGCAACAGAGTTATCTGTTTGATTTTCTAACAAAATGTGAGACATGACTAACCCTCCTTCCATCTTTTGTAAATCTTGGCTCAAAAACTCATCTGCAGCCAGAACTGAAACAAATTACCTTCAAAAGAAAAGGATAAACAAAACATTGATCTGAAAGAGTCCCCCATTTATATTACCTTTGACATAATGGACTTGCTCAAATACCGGCTCCTTTAAACCATCAGAAAAGTTCTGAAACCCACTCTCCTCTACAGGCACATTTAAATCCAACCCTTTGTTAATAAGGGGTTCTTTCGGGCTAATAGATTCTTTGCTCGCAACCCGCTTAGGCCTAGGTGGCAATGCATGAGCCGTACCTTGCAGCTTTGAATCCAGCAAAACAGTCTCTTGCATTTGTTCAACACTTCCAGCCAACCCATTTGCAGCATTCCCACTAATAGGCATAACTATTTGTTCAACAATGTGATGTTCTATCGGCTGACTTGTGAGAGGCACATCCTTCTGTTCGCTGGCCATGTTGCAATTAACAATACCGCTCATGCACGCATCCATTCGTTCGTTTAGCAGGTTGGCATTAACAGCACTGCTTGCATAGACTGGGTTCACGCCATAATTCGGTACTGGACCAGATTCGACATGGTACATATAAGCCCCATTCATCATCGGAAAATGTGACATATTTTGGGCTTGTATGCTCTGATAATGAACAGGGGCAAACGAGGAATATGTTGCGGGGCTAACAGGTGCAGCCAAATGTGGGTCAGATATGACCGGTTTAGCTGGCTCTGCAGCACCAAGAGGGTCAAGCTGGTTTACATGCACTGGCTTAATAAACCCTGCATCAAGTGGATATTCATTTTGTGTATTAACGGAATACTGCGGCACTTCGTGTGCGTTCTCTGAAAAAGGTATATATTGACCATATCCATAATTAGGTACCGGTTGTGCCATGATTCTTGAGATGTCCTCTGGACGTAGGCTGTGAAAGACTGGCACTGGCTCAGGGGCAAAACCAACCTTTCCATCTGACAATTCTCCTACCAGAGTATCTGAGTGCGCGTGTGGTAATTGCCTCTGACAAAGATTACAATCGTCTAAATACCCTAAATTCCCCCCTTCCCTCTCTCTATTGTCACTATAATTGTTATTATTATAATTAATTAAAAACGCAGGGGGTAAAGGCGGCAATTGTGAGAGAGGCTGTCTGTACTTGGTCGATTCCTTTCCTTCGTTTGAGAACTCTAGCAAATTAGGGCTGGGGTTAGAATTACCCTTTTCAATGTCTACATCTATTAGAGGAGCTGTAATAAATGCAGATCTGGAGGCATCATTTGACATAGAAGAATTCGGAGAGACACTGACGCTAGCCAGGCTGGCTAGACTATCTTTCCTATTGAGTCCATTTACCGCCTCAAGATATCTGAGAAGGAACGAAAATACATTATTTGATGGCTATAGCAGTTGTTACAGTTATTAACCAGTTTAGAACAAGTTCCTCTGTTTGAGATTAGGTGAAACCAAGAAGAAAGGAACAATGGCATGCATGGATTCTGACCCCAACAAAATATCTCGCATAGCATATTGGTACTGGCACAGTGCCAGTGGTGATGGTCATAAATGAAAATGCAATGGACCAGATATAGAAGAATGCATGCTTAAAGGCAATGGGTTGTTAAAAATTAAATTGTCTTTTATTTTCCTAGAACACATTTTATGTCTATTACATTGATATACATCCTTTTTCCTTGTGATTAGAACATTAGTATACATCCTTAAGTACTGAACACTAATCACAAGCAAAAAGAATGCATGCTTAAAGGCATTTTGCTCAGCCTGTATGTGCATTATTTATTGGATAAATCTGGCAAAAAATTAACAAAGAAAATAAATATATATTACACAGTGGACAGACGAATCCACTGGCCAACCCAGTACTTAAGGATGTACATTAATGTTCTAATCACAAGGAAAAAATGGTGTATATCAATGTAATATACATAAAATGTGTTCTAGGAAAAAAAGACATTTTAATTTTTAACAACCCATTGCCTTGGAAAATAAATAGATATTTCCTAAGTGACATGAAAAGGGCCAAACGAACCTTTTGACAAACAGGTATATTGTCAAACTGACAATACAAAATTTCTAAACAGGCAAATTGGTTTTGAAACAGGTACAGTGTCAAACTACCAATAAAAAATAAATAGATAATGCACCTTACTAAAACCACCTAATTACAACCCAAAATAAGTGTTATACAATATGTCGTTATCAAATATACCCAAAATCAGATCAAGACAATACCTCAGACTGAAGTCCGAATCAGTCTGGTCGATAGCCTCAGCACCAGAACCCGGATCCGATAAAAGAAACAAAAATACACGCAATTTGGGGGAGGGACCCGTCAGCTTATCGTACTCCTCCATCATATTCTCCAAATCTTCTTGTGTAGAAACAGAGATCAAAGAATCCAAGCCCTCGTCTGGCAATTGGTACCTCAACAAAAAGTGGGAAGAGAGAGAGTATGCATCTGCGAGTTTGGAGAGAAGGAGAGAGAGCGGCGAGTTGCGAGGAAGAGAGATAATCCGCGTGTCGCCTCCAGCGTACCTCAACGCGCCATCGCTCGGCCGAGGGAGAATGCGGCCTCCTAGACTACACAAAAGCTTCACTGGTCGCGAGTCACCACCGTCAGAGGTGGTGGCGCCGCCGCCGGACGTCGCCATTGTATATGGAGCGAAGGGGTGGGGGAGAAGGGGTTTTGTGTGAAGAAAGAGATGAAAGGAAGTTTTATTTTTTTACAACTCTAAATAAAGAAATGGTTATTTTCTGGAATGAAGTTTTTTATATCCATTTTTTAAGTACTGTATTTCTCCAGTGGTTTCGTACAGGTTCGATTGGGATCGGGCATTCGATGCGGGAGATTGGGATTTGCTCAAACAAATGGTAGTCTCAAGTTAATAGAAGATTGGAGGAAATACAAGTTAATATTTTTTATTGTTTATTGGACGGTCTTGGAGTGCCACGTCAGAAATATCATATGATGTGGAATTCGTCTGTCCCTTTCTACGAAGTACGAACAGTCGCTTTGATCTCTTTATTTTTTGGCGAACTTGAACAAACTTGTATGGAACTTTGTTGATCGATTGAACAAAGCGTTGAAAAATAAATTCGTAAATATCTTAAAAAATAAATTCGTAAATATCTTAACATTTCCATCCGTGAAATCAAAAGAAATTAAAACAAGAAATTAAAAATAATTGTCAAGCACTAAAATAAATGAAGTTAATTAATTTTTAAATCTCTAGGCTAGCAATTAATTTCTAATTTTTTATGTCATTACTAAATTTTAATGGGACTAATAACTAACTATCTCCAACTTTATTTCCTCCATTAATTCCTCAGTCATTAATTAAGTGGGGACCGCTAAGTGGAGAATCATTGGGGATCCACTAATATTTGATAGATTTTACAACTGGTGCACACAAATATGGATACCTATGCACGCAAGTGTTAATATATAATATATTAAGTATTCATATCTAAGATACCAAGTATTTCAGAAAATAATTGTATATCATACATCCATCTTTTATACTTTTTTAGATGTGAGGTTTTTTTTCCGTTCAATCTCGCAAATATTTCTGAGATATGTGAGGAAATTTACGAATCTAAAACTACTAACATATTCTATGCAATTTTCTCTTTCAAATGAGATTAATGATGACATACTTTTGGGCTGTCCGTCCCGCAAGTATTCATATCTTGTCGACCAAGTTTTCATACATCGTCATGCAAGTATTCATACCTAAGATACTAAGTATTTCAGAAATTATTAATATCAAGTATTAATACCAAGTATTGTAATTCCTTTGTGGAATTAGATGATATTTGTAAGTATTAATATCAAATATTGCAAGTATTCATACCTCATCATGCAAGTGTTAATAGTTTATGTATCTAACATATTATATTAATTTTTTTTCTTGAGAAATTAGATGATATTTGAAGGTATTAATATCAAGTATTGCAAGTATTCATACATCGTCATACAAGTGTGAATAGTTCATGTGTTAACTATTTGTACCTAACATATTATATCAAATATTGCCAATATTTGTACATAACATATTTATACCTCGATTTATGAATACTTGCGCGACATATAACTCAAAAAGTACTTCATCATGGATCTCATTTGAAAAAGAAAATTGCGTAAAAGACATTTGTGATTTTAGATTCGCAAAATTCTTCACATATCGCCAAAATATGGGCGACATTGAATGAAGAAAAAAATCCACCTTGAAAAACGTGTAAAAATGGGTGTTATTAGAGAGATAAAATAAAGTTGATGTTCATTTTTTAAAGAAATACTTGATATTTTAGATATGAATACTTGATATATTAGATGTTAATACTTGTGTGCATAAGTATAAATATTTGCGCTCATCAGTAATAAAAAATTTCAAATATAAGAGGTCATCACGTAATTAATGATCGATACACATTTTCTTTTGTCTTTTTGTGCTGGAAATTGTGGTCCTCTAAAGAATTAATGATTGAGAGATGAATAGAAGAAATAGAGTGAGAAAAAAAATCTTCATTCAATTTTAATATAGAAAAGAGAACGAGAGCTAAAAGAAATTGTAAGAGCATTTCCAATGCTTATTGTTTTATTGTTTGTAATATGATGTGGCTTATTTTATATTAATTGTTGGGTTGTGAGATGATTTGTAAATTAGCAAATTTTCTTTAAAATCAAACGTTTGTTTATTGTAATTGGCTCATATTCTTTAATTGCTAAGCATTAATTGCAATTGCTGGGGTGTGGCATTAATTGCAAATTTAATTTTTGTCTGATGTGGCATTAATTGCAATCACTGGGATGGAGTGATAAACAAATTATGATTCATTTAATTGTTAAATTTGGTGACATGGCCAATTTTAATTGCTAAGCATTTGTTGGAATGGAGATGCTCTAAGAAAGAAATTTCTTTAAAATAAAACTTTCTAAATTAGAAATCATCTTTACATATAACCTCTTCTCCTCAGTCAGTTACGGGGCTTTTATGAATGCAAACAGCTTTTCGTGATGGGATCCTATTATGAGCACGAATCTCCGTGCAGAGGAACGCCTGGATTTGCTGGACTTGATAACTAGGGGTGCAAACGGATCGGATAATGTCCGATCGTATTTGGATCTGTATCTGAAAATTTGATACGGATATCCGATATTTGAAAATCCGTGCGGATACGGATATGAATATGGTTTTGAATTTTAATTATCCGTATTCGAATAGTAAATATATTCCATATAGTTTAATATATATCATGAAAATATTTATGTATATATTTACAGATATCCGATATCCAATCCATATCCGTACGTATCCGTCTAATATTTAATTGTATCTGTATTAAAAAAATAAAAACAAATACAAATATGATTTTACCACCGTCCGATCCGTTTGCACCGATAACCGGACAGCACACACGTACTCTTGTTTCTTTTTTTTCACGACTCGGTAGAATCGCTTGATATTTTGGCAATTTACCGGAAGTAAATAACATAGCGAGTTTAAAACATTTTCTATACCTGGCGTACTGAAACTGAACACATCAACCTTTTTTTTTTGGAAGATAAATAATACCGTGAAAGATGATTGAATGTAAAATAATAGGTTGATGATCAAAGACCGATTTTTAGGCTCACAAGATAGATAAAAGTAATTTTGTTTTTAAAAAGGGGGAATTTCACGTATATCCCTCAAAAACTTTAAAATTACGTATTTCCCTTCTAAATTTTAAAATTACATATTCCCCCCTCTAAACTTCAAAAATTCACATATTTACCCATTTTATTATATTTTATATTAAAACACATTCTAAATTAATAAAATACCCATTTTATTAAACAGTATAAAATGCCCCATCGAATTGAAATTTAAATCTGAAAGGTTCCTCTGCCGTCCGGTTTGTTCGCATCGCAATAAGATATGTTCATGTTCGCTTCAAGATTCGTGCTGATGTAGTGCGCAGGTATCTTAAAGCGGTTTTGATATGCATGTATTGCATCAATATCTGTGCACGTTGCTTCAATATTCGTGTGTGCTCGCTTCAAGATTCATGCTGAAGTAGCACACACGAATATTAATGTAATTCAGACATTAGAGGAACCTTTTAGATTCAAATTGGAGTCAGATGGATGTTTTATGATTTTTAATAAAGGGTAAAATGGGTATTTTATGAATTTAGAATGTGTTTTAATATAAAATATAATAAAATGGATAAATATGTGAGTTTTTGAAGTTTAGAAGGGGGAATATGTAATTTTAAAATTTAGAGGGGTAAATATGTAATTTTGAAGTTTTTTAGGGGTAAACATGAAATTCCCCCTTAATTCTTGAATGACTTTCTATTAAGACATGTCACTCATCACACCGATATTTCATAATTATTAAATAACTAAACTTTTTTCTTCTTTTTTTTGAGAAAAAACTAAATAACTAAACTACATATAATGTTGTTGCACGTATTTTCTTAATTAGTTTCTTTAAAACTTTCATAATTTTTGCATATTCTTCAAAAACATTTTATCTTTTTTTTGTGAGCATACAATATTATAATAATTTACATTGTCTTTAAAATAACAATATGAAAAATGTTTGGTGTGCAAGAATACGAGGTTGAAGAAACACCAGAAATATATTTTCTCCACCCATGTTCTCATAGTTTTTTTTAATTGAGATGTTGATATATGAAAACAAAAAAAAAAGAATTGGCGAAGGAAAATTGCATTCTTCAAAAGAAGGAAAAACAAGAGATGAGGATTAGATATGATCTAACTATAAAAAAGTTGTTATGCATAGTATCTATTATTCTAAAAATTTCCTTCTGCACAGGTGACTCGCCACACAAATACAAGCACAAAAGAGAAACGATGGTGATACTATATACTACCTCGGAAAGATGTGTCCGTTGAAGCGATTGGTATGTTGGTGTTTTCTCCGGCATTTTCATTGGAGGCTTATCATTTGACTTTCACTTTTCACGCTTCTCCAGGAAACTCTTCTATAACCGAATTCGTAGGAATTTTTTTATCAATACAAGTTATAAAATTCAAATATACAAAAGCAAAAAGAGTACATTAATTATAATAAATATAGTAAAAGATCGGAGATAGAAACAACGATCCATCTATTTATGAATCGGAATTAATGACTCAGATTTATAATTTTATTATTTTTTTTTATCAAATGTGGCACCTTCCTTACAGAATTCAATATAATTAATAAAAAAATAATAAAATCATAGATCTGAGTCATTGACTCTTATTCATAAATAGATGGATCGTTGTTGCTGACTCCGATATCACTATATTTGTTGCAATCCAGATATTCTTTTGTTTTTGTATATTTTAATTTTATAATTTCTATTGATAAAAAACATCTGAATTCATATTCTTCGCATTAACTCAAAAGTGAATATGTTGAGTTGATAATTCTCAACCATCCGATTTGTTTCAAAATTAGTTTGAACTAGATCTGCACAAATATTGATAAATCTCAACTCTTATAAGCAGGAACCGGATTGAAATTCATTAAATCAAGCGGTTGAAATTTATTAACTCAAAAGATTTTTTTTTAAGTTAATGCAGAGGATACGCGTTTCTTCTAGCGGTATATGATCATGTTGCTCCATTAGACCATGTTGGTATATGATCAATCTGAGTCAACACTTGATAACATGATCAATTTTTGTTATGGAAGTGTTTACGTGTAGGATGAGATTGTTTTATATTTAGTTAGCGGTTTTGCTTTTTCTAATGTGAACAATATTTTGTCAGAAACATATCTAATGGTCGCTTCCCCCATATATATATTTGCCTCCATCTTTAGAGAATTCATGATTTGACAAAAGGTTTCAATTCTAGTACAATAATTTTATTTAGGAGAAATTAGTTATTTGTCACTTCAAAGCCTTCAAATTTGAAAAATACCATCACAAAACTATAAATCTGAAAAATGCTATTATAAACTTAGTTAATTCTTAAATTTGCCACAAATACACAATTTTTATATTTTTTTTATTAAAAATTAACTGAAAAATACAGTTTTGAGATACGTATAATGAGGGGTCTGAAGGGTATATAGGGAAATACACAAATACATATCTCAAAACTGTATTTTTAAGTTAATTTTAAATAAAAAAAAGTATAAAAATTGTGTATTTGTGTATTTGTGGCAAATTTAATAATTAACTAAGTTTAGAGTGGTATTTTTTATGTTTATAATTTTGTGATGGTATTTTTCAGATTTGAAGCTTTTGGAGTGGCAAATAACCAATTTTTCCTTTTATTTAAGATCAAATACATGCATACAATTTTTATTTCAAGATTCGCTGACAATGATATTTTTATGCAGAACTCGTTCATCAATAAAATTGATATGACACCCTTCCTTCGACATCAATTGCTGTCATTATTCCTGATTGATTTACACTTCACCAACACATAATTAGTGATTGATCATTATTTTTTTATACATTGTTATACATTTTGTATTATTAGATTTGTACATGTCAAATAACCAATGCAAACAGTTAATATTAGTGAATCCTGAATAAGAATAATTTTGAGAAACAAAATCATTTTCTTCTTATTTTAAAGCATGGACACTTCGCATTTGTTGCGTCCAATTTCATTGCAAGTACATAACAAGTAACTCTTTTTTTTAGGAAAAGGGTCCAGCCCATATTTGATTGATAATTGCAGTTACAAAAGTTTTGTAGTTGCAAGTTAGAAATAGACACAAGTTGCTCAAACAAGCTTGAGCTAAAATGAAACAAAATAAAATAAGCTACAAAGTAGGAAAAAAACTAGAAAAAAAAACAAGTTGTCTAAAGTAGTAAAAGAAAACAAAATAAATTTTATTCGTGAGTCAATCTTCTCCCACTGGTTCAGGAGTGCAATACAGCAATTGCTCCACTTCCTCTATCAATTTCCGAGGAGTCTTGTTGTTGTCTCTGAAAATACGAGCACATTTTTCTCTCCAAATGACACAGAACAAGTAACTTATGCTATAAATTAAGTTCAACAATGAAACAATATTAAATTGTTCTCCATGCATGCTGTTGGTCGCAAATTCAAAATCTAAAAAATTAGACACTGCTGTATCATGTATATCAGTCATAATTGTAATCAGTGTCTAAAAAATTAAACACTGTTGTGTCTTTTGAAATTTCTAACGAGCTAATTAAATATTGTTTATATTTGTTTACAGAATCTCTTTTGTGTTTTATATATTAAAGATATTAAAGTTTATTTATAGTAGGTACGTACGGGTATTTTTTTTTCAGATTAATAACAGTGTTAATTTAAAAGGAAAGAGATCACATGCCTCCGGGGGCAGGATTTTTCTGCCCCCAGTGCAGCTGACACATGGGTTCAGATGAATTTAAACATTTAAAAATTAGTTTTAGTTTTGTTACAGACCCACATGTCAGTGACGCAATCACGTGAAGATTCGTATGTCACAATTTTTCAAAAGAAGAGGACGAACAAAACTTTCCAAGTTGAACCCATTAATGCAGTAATTTTCCTTTTTTTTCCGAAGAGTTTCAAGCTTTAACTGTTGTAAATAAATTATCGGTGTCTTCCCGGATAGATTTTTTTTAAATCACGATTAGTTTGATTAGATTATTATTATTATTATTAATTGAAGTGATTTTTTTTAATAAATATATCATTGGAGTTATACATCTACTACAATATCCGATCAGAACAAGCATATATAAGCTGAAAATATTATTTTTGTTTTATTTAAGTGTTGAAGAACAAATTTCAATAATTTCTCAATTATCACCGTATATTCAGACGATTTATTGCTGAAAAATATTTAACTTATTTATATTTAGTTTTTTCATACTTTCCTAGATTGATTGGATAACCATAATTTAGTCTATAATTGTTTTCTTTTAAAAATGATGCACTGAAGCAATATCCTGAATAAAAGGAGTGGATTCAATTAAGCAAGATTTCATTAGCGGTTCTAAAATATAGAGAACCCCAATAAAGCACAGCTTCAATACTAAACATCTATAATATTAAATTTAATAATTGGTTGAAATTTAAAGGGTCTTAATTTATAACCTTCATTTTTCTTAGAGGCAGCTATCAACATTTTTGTATATCAGGTTGAAATTTACAAAAGCTGACCGGATTTTTTTTTATTTAGCAGACCAAAAAATCGGAATTAAATAAAAACCACTGTGTCTGGGGTTCTGTCATAAATACCACCCCCGCACAAGGGTTGTGCGCACCCGAAAAACGGATCCGCACAACCATTTGGCGCACCTGAAGTGCGGGTCCACGGAAGAGTTCGCGCACCGGGTCCGCGCAACAATTTGGCGCACCGATCGGATTCGCACAAGCCTTGTGCGCACCCCCCCTCTGTGCTGGTCCAAGGCAGATTTCGCGCACCGAGTCCGCACAACAATTTCGCGCACCAATCGGATCCGCACAAGGGTTGTGCGCACCCCCCCCTGGCGCTATAAAGCCCCTTGCGCACCCGATTTTACCCATTCTGGTCCACGCCTCAGCCCCACAGTAAAGGTAAATTTTTTTTTTTTATTTAAAATTTGTAGTTTAATGTTTAGATAGGTTAGATAATTTAGATAATTTAGTTTGTAGAATTTAGATAATGTAGTTGTAAAATAATTATAGTTTAATTTAATTTAGATAATTTAATTTATTTAGTTTGTAGATTAAGTTTAGATAATATAGTTGTAAAATAATTGTAGTTTAATTTAATTTATTTAGTTTGTAGATTAAGTTTAGATAATGTAGTTGTAAAATAATGGTAGTTTAATTTAATTTAGATAGTTTAGCTAATTTAATTTATTTAGTTTGTAGATAAGTTTAGATATGTAATTTAGTTGTAAAATAATTGTAGTTTAATTTAATTTAGATAGTTTAGCTAATTTAATTTATTTAGTTTGTAGATTGGTTTAGATATGCAATTTAGTTATAAAATAATTGTAGTTCTTGCGAATTTAATCGGACGATTACCCATTAATTTAGTTTGTAGATTACTTTATCGATTGTTTTAAAATTTGACATAAAATGTATACTTTATTTTAGTATGGCGTCAACGAGCAGCACAACACCATTGGATGAGCATAATTGGGATCAGGAGTTGATCTCTACAATATTTCCGCACTATACGGATGAGAGCATTAGCCCCGTCTGTTGGTTCCCGCGCGAGGGCCACAAGATGAAGCTAGCATATGTAAGTTTACATTTGAGAAATAATTTAAATGAAATTTTTTTTTTGGAAAAATATCTCTATTATTTATTTTATTTGCATTTGGAATTTATTTTAGGATCATGACATGACGGAGGTGAGGAATAACCATATGACTCTACGATATGACGTGCGCTATGCACCGGTGTTACAGAGGATGGGGTTGTGGCATGTGTCACAGCTCGCCCCTGTTATTGCAGATGCCTCACTTACATCTGCACTGGTCGAGAGGTGGCGGCCGGAGACACACACGTTTCACCTGCCCATTGGAGAGATTACAGTCTCTCTGCAGGATGTGAGTTGTCTTTGGGGTCTGCCCATTACTGGAGATGCTGTGACCGGTGTTGAGTACGGAAACTTTACGCAGCTCGTGACCAATTTGCTGGGTGAGGGATTGATGAAGCGGAGGAAGACAAAGAATGGCATGATTGACTCCAAGAACGACATCTGTATAGTCGCCTTGCGGGAGCGTTTCAGGTAATTTTAAATTTAATTGATTGCATGCATGTAACTTTTTAAATCATTTGATTGCGGCATTTACATTGTATACAAGTAATTTTATAGTCAAGAACTAGCCGAACATGCCAATCCTGCTGAGATAGCTCGATGGACCCGGGGTTACATTATGGAGATGTTCGCATGCTGGATGTTCCCAGATTCATCCGGGGGCACTGTTCCTGCCTCTCTATTACAATTTTTGTTGGACTTGGAGAACCCGCCAAACATGAACTGGGGTGCAGCGGTCTTGGCATGTCTATACCGCGGTTTATGCAATGCGTGTCAGGTATTGAAAATCATTTTTTCTGGTTAGTATTTCAACAATTTGATCTATGTTTTGTATAAAAAAAAACTGCAACTTGCATTAAAACAGGTGACGAAGAAGAGATTTTACGGTCCGATTGGTCTCCTCCATCATTGGTCATGGACGAGGTTTCCATTCGGCCGTCCATCGTCACTAGTGAAGGATTGGGCTCCAAATTGGGGTCAGCCCGACGGGCAGACATGTCCTGCGTATGCTCAGAGATGGGCCTCGGAGAAGTCTTTCTACCGTACCCCACATGGACGACCTACAGGGGTTGCTTTTTTCCGGTGTCAATTCGAGCAGATGAGGCCAGATGAGCACGTAGACTGGCGCCCGTACGATGAGCTTGTACCGAATGAGGGTCATGTTTATGGCACCCACTCTTTCTTGGACGACTTGCCTTCTATATGCGCGGCACAGCGACACTTCTGGTTAGCTCAGGTAACACTTCTATTCTTAGATAAAAAAATAATTCATAAAATTTGTAGTTACTAAAATTTTATATTTTTTTCTCTACAGGTACCGCTTGTTTATTTCCAGGTTATAGAGCATTATTATCCTGGGCGGGTCATGAGACAGTTCGGCATGTCTCAGTATTTTCCTGTGCCCGTTCCGATAAGCAAAGATGAATGGTACCAGTTACATAGGGCATTAGACACTACTGATGGGAAGAATTGGCGGGATTTGCGTGAGGGTTATGTGCAGCGGCTTGAGGCCATGGCTCCGGAGGACATGATTCCTGAGCACCTCCAGACTTATGCGTTCGAGGCATACGACCAGGAGTACCGCCGTTGGTACCAGGAGAACTGTGCATTTACTGTCTTCATGTACGGTCAGATCTCGGAGATAAATAAGAAGCCGCTCGCAGTACGACGTGACATGAATGACCGAGATTACGGCTACATTCCATGCGGTGGTAACCTGCGAAACGTCTCCTCAACAAACCAGTCGACACACTTGGCAAACGTCTCCTCAACAATTGCGGCAACTGGTAACCTGCGAAAATTACAACATACTATTAACTTAAGAAACATAAAACCGTCAATAAATAATAAATTTTTCGTTGATTATAAAACACAAACCTTCGAGAAGTTTTGAAGACATTGTTGAGCGATTCAGAACCGTTGCTAGTCATGATTTCCCAACGAGCCCCGTTATCCATAGCTTGATACACCTTCCATGGCTTAGACAGTTCTGCTTCGTCATCAGGATTGTACTTTCCACATGTATCCAGGTATTTCAGCCATTCGGGATTTCTCCTTCCGATTGCATCGAGGCCTTCTACCATTCTTCTTGGTTTCTTCTTTTTCACCAAGATTTTGAAAAAGTTGGAAGCAACTTTATCCTTGGAGTGTTTACCAAAATTCTCAAATACATGTTGAGAGCAGTATTTGTGAACACACTCCCCGTTCTCCTCAGACCAACCCAGATCATCCTGTATGAACACCTTTTTTATGCCCATGGCCCGGTCAGATATGACACACATGAATCTATTTGGACCAATTACAACCTGCCTCACCCACTTCATAAACCACCCCCAATTATCAAAATGCTCACTCTCTACCAGCCCAAATGCTAGCGGGATTAACTGGTTCTCCGCATCATATCCGGTTACAATCAACAATCTACCATTGTATCTACCTGATAGGAAACAAGCATCGATGCTGATGACTGGTCTGAGGTGACTCGCTGCTTCAATACAAGGCCCCCAAGCCCATGCTAATCTCATGAAATACCGGTACCCATCTCTTTTGGTTCGTTTTGAAACATATTTATATTGGGTTCCCGGATTTGCCTTTTTGATTGCATCCAACAAAGGGATAACAAGCCCGTAAGACCCCTCCCAACTACCAAATGACCGAGCAATGGCTAACTCCCTACCACGCCACAATTTGTTGTACTTAGGGACGATGCCCTCGTACCTTTCAGCAACCAGATCGCTGATGGTGCTGATACTAATATCAGCATTTTTTCGTAATGACAACTTTATACAGCTGGCGACCATTGCGGACGTCAACTGCGCATGATCTGACCTTGTTGCATCAGCGTGGCATGTGTGAGGTCCCTTATATGTTGTGACCGCCCAGTCATCACCAAAACCTGTAGCTCTCGCAGCCATCTTCCACTGGCAACGGTCGCTCTTGCACTTATACCTCAACCTTTTTGAGTCACTATGTGTCTGATTCATCTCGATATTATTCTTTATATGCCAACGGTAAATTTTTTCTTGCATTTGCTCTTTGCTGCCGTACGTCATCCCCTCAGACAATTCATGTTGTTTTTCACCCTATTTAAAAAATTAAAAAATATAAATAAATATTTTTTTAATTAATTAAAAATGAAACATACCTCAGAAGTTGCAAAAAAAGAGCTGTCAGCTTCTTCAAACCCCGATGTGTCATGAAATTGCTCGAACGGGTGTCCTGATGCACCACCTGACACCTGCCACTGTCGTCTACCAAGTACAGGAAAATTTGTATCCACATCACTAAAATCAGTTGCCCCACCGCCGTCACTGGCATCCCAATTTTCCTCTGCCTCCCGCTCTTCAGGATCTTCATCTGTATTTTCAGCATAATAAAGCGGTTCCGGGGTTGGAGATTGATTCCCGTCACATTCGGCCCGGCTAGAACTAGTAGATGGAACTCGAGGTCGTCCCCGGGCAGGTTGGGAACGACTAGGTCCAGCCCCTACAGATGAGGACCGACTAGCACTCCCTAAAGTTAGAGCCCGGACAGGACCCGTCACAGATTGCTCATGAACCCGACCCTTGGTCATTTGTGGCATAGTTCTGGTGTTTTGATTTTGGTTACGTCTGGGGTTCTGTCTAGGGTTAGCTACAACATATAACTCTAGGAACTTGAAAGGAGTTGTCAAATTCATTGTCATTTGGGTATACAACCTCCAGTTATTATCATCTTGTACCGGTAGTTGTTGGAACCATGTTTGATTGCCTTGACCAATATTGATCCTTGCGGAAATTACCAGTTCATAATAATTCGGAGCAATACCAATTTGTTGGTACACTTCTCTAGTTATACCTCTAAGATCTAAATCCGGCGTAATATTGAACATTTTTGAAGGTTGAGTACTGTAATAAGCACCATTTGGCCCTTGTAAAACTTCACCACCAAAATAACAAGCAATTCCAATCATAATTGAACAAACCTATCAATTAATAAATTTAATGTTAATTTTTAAAAATAATGTCAAATAAAAAAAAAAAAAAAAAAAAAAAAAAAAAAACTAGTTTTACCTCTGCTGTCGCTTATGCCTGCTCCTTGGTAGTGTTGTGGAATGAACACAGTTTCCAGAAAATCCTATTTATAATTTTTTTTTTGGGTGCGCCAAACAGCTGTGCGGATCCGGGGGTGCGCACAAGGGTTGTGCGGATCCGAATTGGGTGCGCAAAAGGGCTGTGCGGATCCGATTTGGATGGATCAGGTGCGCACAAGGGTTGTGCGGATCCGGATCAGGTGCGCACAAGGGTTATGCGGATCCGATTTTGGACGGATCGGGTACACACAGCGGTTTGCGGATCAGTTTTATTGGGTGCGCACAACCCTTGTGCGGATCCGTTTTTCGGGTGCGCACAACCCTTGTGCGGGGGTGGTATTTATGACAGAACCCCAGTCACAGTGGTTTTTATTTAATTCCGATTTTTTGGTGTGGTAAATAAAAAAAAATCCGAAAGCTGACAGGAACCTTTTTTTTTTTTATTTCTTTTATTATCCAAAGGTTCTAGTAAGTTGTGTTCTCTAAGACTCTTAACTCTAAACGCCAGTCAACTAGCTAGTGAACAATTTACGGAATATATTTTTATAAAAAACTATTTGTGGCTGTGCATGGGCAGGGAGCGTTCTATAAATAAATTCAATTTAGTACCTTACTAGTATACAAAATTTAAGCCCAGATGTCGGCACTGATTTTTAAATTAGTTTCATAGATCCGATTCTGGTGAATAATTTCAAAACAGAAATGTTAGGTATCTCCCAAGGATCACTGCATTCTTAATTGCTTCTTTTAATTACTAGCTGATTTTCTGACTCATACATATAAATATAGTTTTTAAAATTACTCCACCCAAAGTCCCAAATACCCAATAAATGAACAACAATATATAATTCGATATTTATATTGAATAACTTGGGATCAAATTTGCTGCTAGAATAGAACCTGTTGTTCTCTTCCTTTCTCTCTCTCTCTCTCTCTCTATCTCACTCTCTCTTCTCTTCGTCTATCTTTAAAAGCAAGAACCTCTTCTTCTTTAAGAAGAATAATATATTTGAATTTAATAACGTCTAGTTTATTGATTAAGGCATTACGGTCCTTATCTTGCGTGGTATGTTTTAAATTCAGTAATATATATTTTTCTGGACATATTTGGGGTCCTTATTTTATAGGAAAAATGCCATTACAAAACTGTAAATCTGAAAAATGTCACTCTAAACTTAGTTAATTCTTAAATTTGCCACAAATACACAATTTTTATATTTTTTTTATTAAAAATTAACTGAAAAATACAATTTTGTGATACGTATTTATGTATTTCCCTATATACCCTTCAGACCCCTCATTATACATATCTCAAAACTGTATTTTTCAGTTAATTTTTAATAAAAAAGTATAAAAGTTGTGTATTTGTGGTAAATTTAAGAATTAACTAAGTTTAGAGTGACATTTTTCAAATTTATAGATTTGTGATGGTATTTTTCAAATTTATAGTTTTGTGATGATATTTTTCATATTTGAAGGTTTTGGAGTGGCAAATAACCAATTTTCCCTATTTTATATGGTGTGTTTTAAAGTCAATAATATATATTTTTTAGTATATATTTGGAGTAAGTAATCTAATTTTTATTATCTATAAAAAATATTATCCAGATTTTAATCTTAACTGCAGCCTCTTGTATATTATATAGAGTAAATTATCTTTTGACATCAAACTCGATTCTCAAATTCAATATTATATTAATTGTAAGTTAAATTCTTTGTATTTTTTTAGAACTAGCATTTGGTCTAGTGGCTAAGACACATAATCTCTATGTGAGAGGTCATGAGTTCGAAATCCAGATGGGAGAAATCCTTTATTGTAATAACAAATGTATTAAATAGTTGGGTGGCTTGACCTCCAACCTTTACTAAAAAAAAAAAAAATTATTTGTATTTTTCACGAGGGGAAGTCAAATCATGCAACAATAGTTGCCTCTATGGATATTGAATAAGAGGAGGGTTCAAATGCACTATTATTTTGTGCTTCAATATGTTCCACATTCTTTATTTATGTTCAAAGTCCGAACAATCAAATCCAAACCATTCAACACGATCTTCATAATAAAATATGCTTGGAGATCAAATTTTATATTTTTTAGAATTTGTTTAATAGTTTTTTTCATAGGTACAATATCACTTTATCGGATGGTCCAGAGTCTTTTTAAAACTATGATCTTGTACCTATCTAAAAAAATAGTAAAAAAATTCTAAAAAAAATATAAAATTTGGTCTCCAAGCATATTTTATTATGAAGATCGTGTTGAGCGGTTTAGATCAACTGTTCAAACTTTGAAAACGGAGATAAATAATGCAGAACATATTAGAGTACAAAAAAAATGATGCATTTGAACCCTCCTCGTTGAATAATATAATAACGTTCTCTTTTTGGATTTGAATCCCATTACAATTTCATAAATAATTTTAAAAAACTCCACTTACTTTAAGTCGTTTCTAAAGTTGCATATAAATTCAAAGAAAGTTAATTGAGGCAAGTGGTACAAGTTAGTTTAATTGAAAAAATGATCTTAATTTTTATTTTGTAATAAAAAATAATAACGTATCTTTCTATCACAAATGTATTGTTATTACAAAAATTTAGGTAAAATATTCAAAATTCCAATTTATTGGACAATAATTAGTACGTGATTCTATAGATACCTAATGAATTCAAATTCTGATGAAGCGAATTCTAGTCCCAATATTTAGCAGCGCAGATCTCCTGGCAATTTTTCTTTTGTTTTTGTTTTTAAAAGACTAAAAGATCGCCGTATCCTTGGATTGGTTTGGGTTATTTTATAAGGGAAAGGCTACGGTGCTATTCATAGCACCGTGGACTCTATGCAACGGCTCAAAATTTGAGTTTTTAAAATTCTAACAGTCGATCCGAACCGTTAGATGTGTTCTCCATATTGAAATGTGCTTGGAGACCAAATTTTACATTTTTTGGAGTTTTTTTTTTATTTATTAAGCTACTTTGAAAATCGCTAAAAACAGGTGAACAGTAAAAATTTCTGGACGGTTCGGATCAGCGATTTTCAAAGTGGCTTAATAAATAGTAAACAAATTTCAAAAAATGTAAAATTTGGTCTCCAAGCACATTTCAATATAGAGAACACATCTAACGGTTCGGATTGACCGTTAGGATTTTAAAAACTCAAATTTTAAGCCATTGCATAGAGTCCACGGTGCTATGGATAGCACCGTAGCCTTTCCCATTTTATAATATTTTAAATTTTCTCATGAATTTCTCGGAAGTCTAAACTATCTGCTTAGAGGCTGTCAATTCATAGCAAACGTGTCATCCTTAACGCCTTAACCATGAATTTAGATAGATACAATCATACAACTCCTATTTCCTTTTTTTCTTTTTGAAGAAATGCTTTTCTCTGCAAAAGTATGAAGCCGTTGCAGCACGCCTTATTTTTACGAATTTTACCCTTTTCCCTCCATTTGTAGCTTTTGAGTTTTGACTGGCGTTCTTCTCACCTGATACACATTTTACGTTCTTCTACATTTTTATAATTTTCTTTGCAATTACATTCTTTTTCCCCAGCCCAGTACATCATTATTTATAAATTTACCCGATATACCAAGTAGAAGAGGTATCATTACGGCCCAGCCTATTTTTCTAGTTCTGGGCTTTGATTTGTTGGTGTTATTGGGCTAATATTCAAAACAGTAGATAAATAAATGAAACGAACAGATGGGAAGCCCAAGAGGGGGAAGGACCAAATCCAAATCTCAACAGTATCGCTTGGGTTAATCATACTTGCTGGTGGGCTCTTCAAAGATATACCTCCCGGTTTCTTAACAGATGAATAATAAGAATGAAATTGAGTGAAATTGTAATTTTTTTTATTAAATGGTGCGGTACACTTTAGTATCTTTTATATGTTATTTTTAACAATTGAGAATTTGCATTTCTCCGTAGAGAAACGAGGGCTCATGTCACTGTGCTAAATTCATGGTTCATTAGTAATTTACAAGATCGAGTTTGAATTTTTCCAATGAAACTTCTATATTTTACACAATGGGCTCTTCTCTGTTTATTCATGAGGCAATTTTCCATTTCATGAGAATAATAGAAGAGAAGAATTGGTCTTTTAGATGAAATTGACACATTTATCAATACTTTTTTTTACCTTTTCATCTTCAACTCAGTACAATCGAAATAATGTGACATAGAAGCTTATTCCAAATAAAAAAAAATTCTATTATTTTTACTATTCAACAATAGTGGAGCAGACGTGGATATTTCTAACATAATTCAGATTTTCCCAAGCTGTTTGAAATTACCCTAAAATATGCAAATCCTAATATTTGTATATCAACATGGTCATGTTTTAAAAGTTCTAAAAAATAATAACACAACTTTACAAATATACCGAGAATTATCAAATTCAGCCTCTGAAATGTCAAATTATCTACAAATGATAAAATGTATGCTAGATGTCATCACTTACTATATTTGCATGATACGCGTCGCACATGATTAAGCATATCTAAAATATCAGAGTTTAAATTTAAAAAAACGCTATTATGATAAAAATAATAAACCCATACATTCAACCCGACTTTTCTTTTGTCTTATTCTCAGGATAAATCAGCGATCAAATTAGACGATACAAATTTCTACCCAACTCCTCTCTTCATCATTCGAATATATTTCTTACCAATCCACACATCATTTAGATTGTCGTCTCTGGTAGGGCTGGAGACTTTGTCAAATAACAACTAAGACCTTCTCAGTTAAGAGGCAAAATGAAATGGAGAAATTCATAATCAATTTGTTTAAGAAATTCCAGTTCATCTCTTGACAGCTGGAATACAGCAAACAGAGAAGCTTCTACCAATCACTATCATTCTTACCAGCATCAGGCTATTTGCAGCCGTCAGCACAAAAATTAATTAGATTAATTAAGCATACCCCCTTGCAGATATTTTCCTTCTCTTTTCGATCTCTTCTATTATATTAGGGTTACGTGGAAACCGGTAACCAAACAGCTGGTGCCAGTTCACCACCAAAAATTACAATTTTTACACAGCTGACGAATATGTTACCAATTTCCCATAACTTAAAGTAGAGCCGCTAATAGTTGTGTAAAAGTAATGCATGTGCCATGCACCGGATGCTGTGTTCATTAATCATTAGTGTTCATGATGCGTGTCATACCGGTTAAAACATTATAATTAGGTCATGTTCGGCCACTCCACCGTTCTCGCGGGAGTTCAACTGAATTTTTTTTTCCCCACGTGAACAGTAATTTTTAGTTCAATTCCCGCACCCATGTCCATTCCCAATGGCCTGCCGAACAGACCCTTACAGTGCCGTTCGTGCCATATATATAGTGTCATAATCAGGCACAAAACAGGATGGTATATCGTGTTTAGGCGTGTTTATAAGTGTCAAAAATATGATTTTTATTATTCGAAACTTCAGTTAAATGTTTAAAAGCAATTAAAAATATTTTTAAAAAAATTATAGAACAAGATCAAGTTTTAATTTCGATAATTATCGTGATTTTTAGCAAAAATTTTTGAGCACTTTGCTTATTTTGACTAGATTTATGTTTTACTTTGAATTATTGAAAAAGTGAGTTCAAGGTCAAGTTTTAATTTCGATAATTAATTATCGTTATTTCTCTAAAAAAATTTCGAGCGATTTGCTTATTTTGACTAGATTTATGTTTTACTTTGAATTATTGAAAAAGTGAATTCAAGGTCAAGTTTTAATTTCGATGATTAATTATCGTTATTTTTCTCAAAAAATTTCGAGCGATTTGCTTATTTTGACTAGATTTATATTTTACTTTGAATTATTGAAAAAGTGAATTCAAGGTCAAGTTTTAATTTCGATGATTAATTATCGTTATTTTTCTCAAAAAAATTCGAGCGATTTGCTTATTTTGACTAGATTTATGTTTTACTTTGAATTATTGAAAAAGTGAGTTCAAAACATGACGTGCCGCGTTTAAGAAAAAAGTGGCGTGCATATTTTCCTGATGTGAAGGAAAGGTAGCTACGCAACATAGGCTGAGAAAATTCATATACTGGACAATAAATAATCATGTAAAATGAGATCTGAGTCAATTGTTTTAATTCGATACGAATCTCAAAACGGACCTCTTATATTTCAGATAGGTTCTGAAACAAATTTGGTTCTGCTGAAAGTATATTCTGTCCCTGCGGAACTGCAAGGGATATTCTTGCTGGGGTCGCTTTCTTGATTCCAAGAAGATCAAATAGATTTCACGTCACAACAGTCAATGGACTTTGCTGTTTACACAATCAAACATTATGACTCTGGTATCACTGTTGGTTGTTCAAATGGTTGCATTTGGATGGGCGAAAAATAGCTACTATTCCGGATTAGCACTATTTCGAGCTACTATCCGGCGTTTGGGTGTGTTTGGATTAGCAAATAGTCACTATTCTTTATTTGTCTTTTGTGGGATAGCTCACTATTCTACTATTCCTACAAAATATTGAAATAGCTACTATCCTAAAATTGAGGATAGCTCTATTTTTGCTACTATTTTTCATTCATCCAAACGCAAAAATAGATGGTAATGTTATATCTGGTAACGAAAGTCTCTCGAATCAAAACAGTTGTTTTCATATTTGTTGAATCTATAAGTTCAAAAACTCGAACGAGAGGCCATAGACTACATTTGGTTTAGGATATCCCTCTATTTCACAATCTAAGTATCAAACACATTAAATTTCTCAATTATGTGACTTAATCCTCCAAAGTGGAAAAAAATAAGATTTCATTTGTATAAAATAATATATTAAACTTTTAACATGTAAAAATCTCTGTATCACCTATAATCTAAACTAAATATTTCAGTATTCCAGCAGTTATAAGTAAAAAGATTAATTTTCTACACACTCTTTAATGACATCTTCAATTTCTTATTTATCTTATGAATATTAAATTTATCTTATTTGTCCCTTAATTTTGATTAAAACAGTAAAAAAAACAAAATTGCCCTTTTTATTTTCTCTCTCTTCCAGTGATAAGTAGGAAAACTGCTCCGAAACCAACTCCAATTGGAATCTTATCGGGTGCTGATTCTAGAAGTCAGACATGGACATAGACGATTAGTCATAACTCCAGGCTGATAAACAAAAAAGAGAACTTTCGAAACACACTACATATTCTACTAGCTGTTTGCCTTCTTGATATCAGCATCCGATACGTCCTTTTGAACTATATATGAGATTATTCTTCATTTCTTTTTCTCCTCGCTCATCGGTATTATGCTAACTTATTATTGTTTTGAGTGTATTTAGTTTGGTTCTTTCTCTTTTCGCTTCCAGATTATTCAACGCCAATGAGTGTCATGATGGAGTGAGTCCAGAAAACCAGAACACCTGACAGATTCCGACGGGCGGGAAAACATCATCTACCATCAGCTTTTTCTTTGGCAGGAATGCTTCTGCTCAATCTGGTGGGCCTGGGACACTCAAGTAGAAAAGAAAGATAAATTTAATTAGAAATAATATAGAATTAATTAAGTGATGAGTAAATAAGAAACAATTATAAGAGTTAAGACAGAGGCAGATTTACCACAGTCAATTGACCCCATTTATTATATATTTTTTAAATTGTACTATAAATTATAATATTAAAAATAAAATTACTATATGTATGCTAAATTTGACCTCCATACTTCTTTTAAAGAAAAAAAATTGAGTACTATCAATCTTTATATGTATATTGACTCCCATATATTAAAATTCTCTCCGCCCCGAGTTAAGAGACAAATAGAATAAATTTAAAACTTGAGGGGTAAATAGAAAATTGGAGATGTCTTGAAGGATATGTAAGAAATTAACCCTAAGTAAAATAGACAAACTGACATAAAACAATACAGGAGCGGTTAAAATCATAACTCCATACACTCTCGTCGTCGAGATATTCAAAACGTGACCTGAAAGAACGCGTGGGGAATCCCGTATAATCCGAAAAAATGCTCCCGCATCCTCCCATGGTTTTCTTCTCCAATTCATTTTAGAGTCATTTTTTTTGTCTATTTTGAATTCGATTTAGTCCGTTCTCGAGCTGTGTCGATCCATTCTTTGTATAGAAGATTAACATACATTTCATTACTCAAAAATATAATTTCCATATATTTTAATCCAACAAATATCACAATTTTTTAAATCTTTTATTTTTTTTAAACAAATTTCAGAACTGTCTAAACACGTGGGGTACGTTTGGATGAACTCTAGAATAGTCAGAATAGCTACTGTTTAGAATAGTAAATAAGAATAGCTACTGCTTAAGAACAGTGCTATTCAGAACAGTGAAAAAGTTGTTTGGATTGCATATTTAGAATAGAGTTTGGAGGGAATAGCTACTGTTTAATAATTTATGTGTAAGATTAAATATAATATTAATTCAAATATTAAATGTAATATAATATTATTTTAAATATTAGATTAGTATTAAATAAAATATTATATTAAATATAATATAATATTAGTTTAAATATTAAATGTAATATAATATTATTTTAAATATTTGATTATTATTAAATAAAATATTAGATTAAATATAATATAATATAATATTAATTTAAATATTAAAATGTAATATAATATTAATTTAAATATTATATTAGTTTTAAATAAAATATTAGATTAAATATAATACAATATAATATTAATTTAAATATTAAATGTAATATAATATTAATTTAATATTTTAAATTTAATACAATAATATATTTAAAAAAATGATTCAATCTTTTAAATTAAATTTAATATTATTAAAATAATATATATTGTCATTCTTTGTGAGGTAAAAAAAACAATATGGAACAGGTGGGACCCGGGTATTGATTTGAAAAGAATATATAAAGAAAAAAAATTGATTGCAAGATACTTGTAAAGACAAAAAGCAAGCTCCGAGATAAATTTAAAAATTAACAACAACAGAGGCTTCAAAAACAAAGCTATTCCGACTTTTTTTTAGAACAGCAGAACAGCGCTATTCAGCCTGTTCCGAATAGCTCTCCAAGTTGTTTGGA
Source organism: Carex arenaria (assembly GCA_964058825.1). NCBI lineage: Eukaryota > Viridiplantae > Streptophyta > Magnoliopsida > Poales > Cyperaceae > Carex > Carex arenaria. Next base: position 230,766 of record CAXKVW010000498.1, on the reverse strand, counting down.
TGAAGTCTGTTCCGAATAGCATTGCTATTCTGAGAGCATCCAAACGTACCCGTGATCATTAGCCGAACGAATTGTAGGTTACATTTAAATAAAGTTTTAAAATAGCCAGTACAATTATTTCTAACTACAAGTATATTTACTCAACTCGCGTTCCAATTTAAGACCTAATAAAGTATTAAACAGTGAACATAATATATCAACTTAACGGTCAAATATACGACGACTGCGCAATGCAGTTGCATATATACAACCCCGTTCCGAAAATCCCCTTCAGACTCCGAAAAACAATTAATGACTATGAGCGAGGATAACACAGTTGGCTAGAAAAAAGTTCTAGGATTGTTGTACCCAAAGGTCGAGAGTTCGATTCCCCCTTACGACTTCGTAGCCTCTGCTAAGGTTTCAAAAAAAAAAAAAGACTATGAGCGAGGATATGGTACAATGCATATTGCAGATTCATTCGTACTATAAATCAGTCCAAAAAATCAATCTGAATTATTTAACAAGATCTCCATATGAAAATGTACATGCATATTAAATTTTATATTTTTAGAATATTTTTGCTATTTTTAAATGGGTTGAAAATCACTTGATCTAAAGATTTTAGACCATTCAAAAGTAGTAATTTTCTATTTAGAAAAATAGCAAAAAAAAATTCTAAAAAAATATAAAATTTAGTCTGCATGAATATTTTCATATGAAGATTGTGTTAAACGGTTCAGATTAATTGTTTGGACTTTGGAAATGAAGATGTTGATTTGTAATATAGATCAATCCGCACTATGCACGATACCATAGGCTTACTTAATGACTACTATCAGTAAATATAACTAAAAGAGAAATTTAGATATATACCCATCATAACTTCATCAATTAGATATTTACCCATCAAAACTTTAAATTTAGTTATCTCCCCATTCAAACCCATTCAATTTATTTATATCCCCATTTAGTGATTTAATCAACTAAAAACACTAATTAATACTAATAAAAAATAAAATGGCATTTTTGCCCTTGTCTCTTCATTCTCTTTGCTAATAACCAGCCCTCTTCTTCTTCCCCATTACTTGTTTCTATGGTTCTTCTGAGAAAAAAGTAGTTTTTAAGAACTATGTGCTTCAAGATGGACAAGTGAAATCCTCAAGTATCGGCTCTTCAAGCAAGAGGGAAAGAGTAACAATTAATATAATGTTAATGAAAGAAACAAAAACTGATTCAAAAATTTTGATTTTCACTTTCTTTTTTTACTGTAATTTCCATTAAAAACTCTTGTTTTTCTGTAGATGTTGATAATTGTCAGGATACTCCATCAAGGATTCATGATTGAACCAATTAAGAATTTTGGTGTGGGCCCAGTATCCCATATTAAACTATTTTTTTTCTGCAGCTCAAAGTTTTTCAGAAAGAAAAATACGAGCAAAGCTAAAAATGATAGCAATTCTTTTAGAACGTTAGAATCGATTTTAATGTCCGCAGGAGCTCCTCCTCAGAAGGCACTTGTTCAATACCAAATGTAATTATACTGACTCACAAGTACCAGTGAAGTATCAGTGTGGATTTGAAGTACCTGGGTTTGGTTGTTGCCTCTGTACCAGTAGCTTTATAGGCACGAGTGGAATTGCTAGAATGAAACGAGTAATGGCAAAGGAGAGGACGGGTTATTACCAAAGAGAATGAAGGGACAAGGGCAAAAATGTTATTTTATTTTTATATTAGTATTAATTAGTGACTTTAATTGATTAAATCACTCAATGGGGATATAAATAAATTGAATGGGTTTGAATGGAGAAATAACTAAATTTAAAGTTTTGATGGGTAAATATCTAATTGATGAAGTTATGATGGGTATATATCTAAATTTCTTTAGGGGCATGGAGATATTTTTATATGTGTATCCATTTGAGATAACTCTTAATAAAATTCTGTTCTTATCATACAAGATTAACAGATAGCGAATGAATGGATATTAATCAAATAAGTTTATAACTTATATTTAATTTAATTCAAATATAGTAAACGAATTATATATCACTTTAAACATATCTTGTATATAATATAATAAATATAGACACAAATTATGTTATCATTTATATTATTTTTGAAACAATATAAAGTACTAATTAAATAAAGTTTACTAAGTATTATAATAATCAATCTCGTCATAAATGATCAATTAGATAAAACTATATAAAGGAAGAAGCTTGGGTCCGATGCCCATCGGACCCAAACTAGGTCCGATGGGCTCCATCACCGTTCGATCTGCTTTAAGATCCGTACATGTCGCTTTAATATCTGTGTGAGTTTGAGTCTGATGGATATCGGACCCAAGCTCGTCCCCTATATAAAATGCTGTATCTAAATTATTCACAACATATTAATAAAATTAATGTTATCTAATTTAAATGTACACAAGAATTATCATATATATTTTTCAAATTTATCCATTATCCTATATAATAATAGATATAAAAAATTATTATCCGTATTTTTTACTGATAAATTCAAAATTATATTTCTTAATTCTTATTCGTATTCTTATTCAGATAAATTATTGGCACTCGGTTTTTTTTTTTTTTCGAAATGGGAAGTCAGTGATCGTGGAGGCAAATGCCTAAACCACTAATTTGTTAGGACCTCGGTTGACCCAGAAAAAATGGAACGACAGCTGCAGAGCTACTGGTAAACAGATAAAAATAAGAAGTGTCCTTTTTAAGTACCTTAATTACAAATATATAAGAGGGATTGCGTTTAAAGTGGAGACAACGTTCTTGAGGATAATGAATAATAATCGTTGCATCGAAATGAGGATCGAGTCTTCGCATTTTAAACTCTCAATAATAATTTTAACTTACTTGAAAATGTTGTGGGTACAGATGGGAGAGGGGGGTGTCCGATGCCCATCGGACTAGAGTTTGTTCGATGGGTGATTTTTACCGTCCGATTCATTTCAAGATCTGAGTACATCACTTTAATATTTGTGCTGTTTGCTTTAATATTCGTGCACACAGATTTTAAAGTAGATCGAACGATAGAAGCCACCCATCGAACACTGTTCTGGTCCGATGGGCATCGGACACCCTCCTCTCCCGGGTACAGATACTTTCTTATTTTTCTATTCTCAATTATAAGTTTATATTTAAGTTTTTAGTAACGAGAATTTAAAATTCAAATAAAATGAGAACTAGTATTTGATCTAGTGATGACAACGCTCTATGTATGAAATCGTACGCTCAAAATATAAACAAGCGATCTTTTATGAATATTAAATAGTTTGATGATTTTCTAAAAAAAATAAAAATAGTTTGATGATTTAACTTCTAATCTTTACTAAAAAAAGCGAGACTGGCATTATCCATAGCTGATTGACCTATATTATGGATCAATATCTCTTTTTTTGAAGTTTAAATAATCGATTTGAACAGTTTAACATGATATCCATATGAAAATGTACCTGTAGATCAAATTTTATATTTTTTTAGAATTTTGCAACTATTTTTTAGATAAATAGAAAATCACTTGATCTGAACATCCCAACCATTAAAAAGTGACGATTTCTACTTGTCTAAAAAAATAAAAAATGTAAAATTTATCTACTGATACATTTTCATATGAAAATCATATTTAACAGTTCTTATTGATTGTTTAAACTTTAAAAACAAAAAATGAATCCATAATACGGATCAACCCGCTATGCATATTACCGTAGACTCACTAAAAAAAATTAAAATAAAAGATCTTCTCTTAAGTAGACCACATACTTAGTGAATTTTATTAAAAAAAAAGTTTACAATAAGACAAAAAAATAATGTACATAAAATTATTGTATCTCTCTACTTAACAAGCCGACCACAAATTCAAATCCCTAGTTACAACTTACAAGTGATTTAATTAATTTCCCTGATTGAAAGGCTAGTCGATGGTAGTACGCGTCTAATTGTGTTCCTTTCACAAGTTCTAAAAAAAAATCTCTAACACTATTCTATTCACTGTCATTGTGAAGCAGTCGGCAAGTTTGTTTGATGGTGATCTATCATGTTGGTCAGTTTTGATGCGGCCTAAACAGGTAACTTTTTTTAATAAAATCATTAAAGTGTGATGAATGTTATTTTCTATGCATATATATAATAAAATTAAAGATGATTCAAATACTTCTATTTCTTGTGTTTCCATCATGTCTTCATTTTTAAATATTAATAATTTAAAATTTAAAATTTAAATGTTAAAATATAACCGTCAGATTTGATGTATATTATTTTCTCTATGTACATATAAAAAATTATGATATTTCGACCTTGTTTTGATTGATATCAAAAGCTTACAAAAATACATCGATATAAATAAATTATGAATGTTGATTTTTCAACTTATTGATTCATAAAAAAAAAAAATCGAAAAACGATAAATTTTTATTTGAATGTGAAGAAAATAATATAAATCACGGCTAACTATTTTATTTTGGCATATGAATTTAGAAAATCGTTATTAGAAAATTAAAAAGTAGATGCATGATGAAAATACAAAAAAAAATGAAGGCATCTAAAACCTCCTTATAAAATTATTCGACAGAAATTGAGAACCTCAAATATATCAATTTCGTTGATATTTTTAAGCTTTGCACATCATTTAAATTTAAATTTATAATTTTTTACTTGCATAAAAATAGCTCATAAATTATATCTGAAAGTTCGAAATTTCGAACTATAAATTATAAAAAAAAAACATGTATGGAGCTAACAAAGCTGAAGTCACTTTCATATTGAGTCGTGCGCAAATCATAGTAGAGAAGAAAAATGATATTTTAGTAGAGCATTTTCTTACCTAAACGAGCCTTTAATTAAGATTACTCAAGTTCATAGAAGAACATGATGTCATTTCGTACCTAATTTCGACTATTTTACCATCGAAGTATCAACACGAAAACATATATAAAAAAAGTCATAAAGAAATATTTCAAGGGATGGTGTTTTTAGGGATTGAATTCTCTGCCCTCCAGGGGGCAGGATTTTCCTGCCCCTGAGTCACTGAAACGTGGGCCACACCAAAACTAAAAATCAATATTTAAATTTATAAATCCGTCTGGACCCACTTGTCAGTCTCACTGGAGGCAGGAAAATCCTGCCCCCCGGGGGGCAGGTGATCTCTATCCGTGTTTTTAACCTTTTCAACGGTTGTACCTAAATTTACAACTTTTAATAGGGTAGGAACGAAACTTTACTCAACAGGTAAAATCATCCACTTCCGATACGCCACACCAAAACTAACACTCGACACGGGTGCGAATTCATATCACCTAAGATACCTCAAATCGTGATTTTGAATCCGATCCGTTCGTTATATACTAGCACTAATTTCAAAGAGATCCCGTGCATTACAGACCTGGAACGGTTTGATCCGATTCTGATCGGACGGTCTGAATTTAAACTCAAACGGTGAGGTAATGCAGAGAGAATTCCGCCTGTACAGGCTCGTCGAAATTCCCAAACTACCTCCCTTTTAAGCTCCCCGCGTCAGCTAAAAGTGCGCAAGGTAGCCGCGTCTCTCGCGCGTATCTTCTCTAATCTCTACCTAGCTTGAGTCCTTATCCGTCATTTTGCACTTCTTATAAATTCAGTACACCCATTGCCAGATTCCCCCAATTCCCAGTCCACTCTTTTCCCAAAAATATCACAAGAAAATACTAGAAAAGAAAAGATAAGAAACAGGAGAAAAAACAAATCCAATTCTTGATCTGACACTCATGGAGTTTAAACAAAAGGTACGCGCTTCGAATTGCTTCTCTTGTTGCTTTGGTGCGTCGGGCTCGTTCGATGAACTCGAAGACCGGCCGATCTCTCTCGCGAGATCTTCTTCCACGTGGCTGAAAGACAGGGCCCAGGAGCTACCTGAGCTCGGCGAACGGTGTCGTGGCATAGTTGACCGGATCCGGTGGCGTCGTCGCTTCACCGGCGAATTCAGCTACGATCCGTTGAGTTATGCGAGAAATTTCGATGGAGGGATGGATGAAACTGAGGGAGATGACGTGTCACCGCGAGATGCCTTTAAATTTAAGGATTTCTCAGCTAGGTTGCCTCCTTCGCCTCAGCCTCGGCCAGTGGTTGCCATCTCATGATGATAATACATGGATGAATGCTTAGATGTTTGTTTTTGTTTACCATGTGTATATGTGTGCGCTCGCCGCCTCTGTGGTTTTTTGAGATTTTTGTGCGATTAGAATTGCGTCGAGTCATCGAGATTTTTCATTTTTCTCTCTCCCTATGTATCAATTTGCTCATATTATATTATAGTTATATAATTAGATTATATTCGGCATTAATTGCTCTTAATCAAAGGACAACTGATAATTGAAATTCCTTCAATCTAAATTAGTTGCATCACTAAAAGGTTTTGGCAATTGGTTCGCAGTCCACGCAACTATTTGCGGCTCGTGGTGAAGTTGGAGAATTATCTGGTTTTTGAAGCGTATTCTCTGACTTTGGTTTATACTGGATATTTCCACTCCACCAAATACCAACTGAGGTCTTTTGTTCCCTTGTAACAGACGCCTTTTTTATGTGCTGACATGGTGGTTGGTGATGAAATGGAGGGGTACAAAAGGTTGTTAAACTGGAGGTGAGGTAGCCTTCAAACCAGAGGCTCAAGAAGGCCGCGGTTTATACTGACTTCCTTCCCATTTACGTCGTTGAATGAAAACGAAACGGCGGCTGGAATTATCTTTCTGTTTTGCGTGTATAAAATTAACGTCACAATCCCATAATAATATTTAACCCCATATAACTCGGAAATAAATCTGCTGCGATTCTCAAGGAAATCGCAGGAGGCTTGTCCATATTCAGCCATTATTTTTTTTAGAATGCACGAAAAAATTGATTTTTTTGCACGAATCTTAGAAAACATTAATTGTTGAATATCGACAAACAGAATCCTGCGATTCTTAAGGAATCGCAGCAGATTTATTTCCATATAACTCAATTTATTGCACATATGACTTGAAACTGTCGTTCCACTGTTCCACACAATCAAATGTTGGGCATAATGTATTGTCATCTTAGACACCAACTACATACAAAAGATTTACATGATCAAATTCTTACTTTTTTTTTACCAATACGTCTGAATATGATCCTGATTTATAAATTTCAAATGGAACCCTAATTCCATCGTGTATTACAACAAACTATCGTTCCATGTATTATAGCAAGGACTTTAAGTTCATCCAATTTAACCCCAATACCACGGATTTCATTCTAATAATCATAATTTCGAGCATATAAACCATATAGCAACCATTCTACTACAATCTAAATAAAAAAAATGTAAAAAAAAAAGAAAATGAATTCCGTGCAATTTAACAAATTCCTAATACTATGCATGGATTTCAACTAACCAATTAAATCACTATTTTAAAACATATTTCCAAGAATTTCAACTAAATACTAATTTAAAACTTATTAAATGCATTTTCATCAAGGAATTATTCAAATTGTACCCAAACGTTTTAACTGATTCAATCCACAAAAGTCGATATAATCTAATTGACGGTGAATCAAGTGCGCACAAATATTGATGCATTTTGGATAGCTCCGGTCAGAAGCCCATCGAACCGCCTTCACTCCGAACATAAAGAGGACAAAGCTTCCAGTAGCTGGCGAAAACCACTTGAATGGAAAGTGTAGAGATAGGATAGCTCAGCGTTTTGAATAATTAAACTTAATTAAGGTACAATCATCTCTAAAACAATTTATTTGTTCAACTCAGACATGGAAAGAGTCCTGATACATTCTAACATCTTTAAGATACTTTTTGTGAGAATTAAACCTGTGTTTCTCTGTAGAGAGAGCAAAGTCGTACCATTGCGTTAAGCTCACAGTTTTAGTTTGAGACATAATACAGTTTAATCATCATTCAGGAAGTTAATTACAATCATATAGCACGATGGTATTAATTAATCTTCATGAACTATGGTCGGACAATCTGAAGTGCGACTTATATACTAAGTCAAACTGTTGTCATAAATTCTACATGCTTAATTCGGAACAATATAATTATTATGTGTGGATATAGAAGCCAAAAGGCATGCATGATATCTGAGATCTCCATAAAAAAACAGAACAAAAAGCATGATAACTAGGCATCCTGAAACGAATTAAGTGTTCTTAATAATTAATTAACAACATTTGCGTGAAAAGAAGACCGTTTGATCATTTGTGTGGTTATTTATATAGAGAGAGCATTGCATCGATCTTGTATTATTTTTGAATGATTAATAAATAAATATTAAATTTTAAGTGGCACTAGTTTATCTCCATCTTTCAATCTCAAAAATTTACGTGGCACATATATCAAATTTTTTGAAAGAGTTTAACTCGTTTAATTAATATTCTAATTGACATACATAAACATAATAATGCGGAATATGATTTTTTATTATTATTTTAGCGATGCATAACATGATACATAAATCCAATTCTAATTCAATTTTTTTGAGACACTACTACAGGGGAGAGGGAGGTGTCTGATACTCCGATGTCCATCGGACCAGAGTCTATTCGATGGGTGATTTTTACCGTCCGATTCACTTCAAGATCTGTGCACATCACTTTAATAGCCGTGCTGTTGGCTTTAATATCCATGCGCACAGATCTCAAAGTAGATCGGACGGTAGGAACCACCCATCGAACACTGTTCTGGTCCGATGGGCATCGGACACTCTCCTCTCCCCTACTAAGGAGAACACATTTATCTATATATAATGAATATAATAGTGCACTTTATAGTATCAGTGACAGGTGACAGACAAATTTAGCCGAAATTGTTTTTTTTTACCACTGTCAAAATTCGTTTTAAATTAAAAACCAATCGGAGCGGTTTGTAAAAAAATTAATACCACCCCGCACAATGGTTTCGCGCACCAGCCAAGATGGGTCCGCACAAGCATCTTACTCACCAGAGTGGTCCGCACCATGATTTGGCGCACCGAGTCCGCACAGGAATTTCGCGCACCAAGAGGTCTGTAAAAGGGTTTGGCGCACCAATTGGCGCGCACGGAAATTGACATACTTGCACGGATTTAATGTACTTAGCACGGATCTTGATGCAAATCGGATGGTCCTTACAAAATTGGGCTTTGAATAGCCGGTCAAAGATGCGCAAGTTTCATGAGTCCCTTAACATCTATATTGGTGCTTAAATGCACCTTTTTTTTTTTAGAAAATCATGCATTTTCCAATTCTTTCGCTCACCAATCTCTCATTTTTAAACTGGTGCTGAGTAAAATTATTTTATCTCCAAACAAACAAAAAATAATCAACCTTGAAAATGATAAACAAGATGAATTGTGCATGTTAAAGACATAAATTCTGTATATACAGACTATCATTCTGATATCTAGACTTCTAAATTTCTAGAGGTGTAGGGTATAAGTATATAACTACATCTCTAACATATAAATCGGTAAGATTAGCATACTAGTACACTGTAATTTATCTCTGTGAATAAATATTATATAGACGGGTCAACCGGATTTATACACTCTTTTAATCACAATTCACACAGATTATTAGTTGAATTACTAAAAAAATTCAATCCGTAACCAATCATACAATATCTTAATCTGTAAACTTTTAAAACCGATCGATCTGATTGGTCGGAAGTACCGAATTGGCAGGGGCAGACTCTCACATGGTCTCGGGGGGGGGGGGGGGGGGGGGCAGCCGCTCCCCGTATTTTGAGTTTTAGTTGAGATCTATCGGTTCCGGTCGACTTTGTTCTTCTCTGAATTTTTTTTTGCCCTTCTCTGGATGTTTGATTTGTAATTCGGGTTAAACTTAGAGTTAAAATTAATATAAATTTCTTGAATTATGATTGGTAATTAGAATTACAAGTTAGAGTATAAAAAATTACATGTCAGAGCATTAGAAAGTATAAGTTAAAGCATTATTTTTTTTAAAGAGCACTCAATTAGTTAATGGGTTTAAACCCGATTAGCTGTTTAAATCCAATTCGATAATTTTTTGCCCCCCTGACTAACATTTTGAATCCGTCTCTGCGAATTGGACTTACACTCCTACTCTGATCCGACTCGATAAGGGCAGATCTTAGACTTATCAGACAATAGATGAGATAATTAATTAACTAGTAAATTAACTGTTGACAAAATTTTAGCCATAATACAATCATAAACCGATATTAAGAATCTAACAGCTAGTACCAATAGATTTATCCGTAATTTTATCTTGACCTATTTATATTTTGATTATAAACATAAGCACAACACAATAGGTAAGGACGACAAAAGCAGCACTAAGTGAGGACAATTATTGAAAGAAAAATCATGTAAATATAAGAAGAGGAGGGTTCTAATACTCATATGACGGTAACATCACTGACGGTGACATCACTGATGCCTCAATAACAGTCGGTATAAAGATATTTTAACAATCAGTAAAATTTTTTTTTTGTACTAGTGCATGCTTTTGATATCTCATAATACATTATATTTTATATTATCGTTTTGAAAGTTCAAACGGTTGATTCAAACCGTTCAACATAATATTCATACTAAAATATGCTTGCCTGCTTGAGATGAAATTTGATAATTTTTGGAAAATTTGACCACAGTCAACGCCTATATTCTAAGTTTTATCTGGATTTTCTCTATAGAAAGCAAGATTTTCATAGGTTTTGATTATAATTTTTTTGAGTAAAGGTTGGAGGTCAAGCCACCAAACTATTTAATACCTTTGTTATTACAACAAAGGATTTCCCCCATCTGGGTTTCGAACCCATGACCTCTCACATAGAGACCATGTGCCTTAGCCACTAGACCAAAGGCTAGTTCTCGGTTTTGATTATAATTAATACATCTAATTTTAGTTTTATTAAGACCAAGTACGTAGTACAACGAGATAACCATAGCACGCATCCTCTAGTTTTAAATTTTAGGAAATGGTCTTATTCTCTGAATTTTGATGACGCAGACTTTACCATATAAAAGATGTAGTTCTTCCAAATCACAACCGTACGTGTGTGTATACTGAATTGGTTTAAAGGTTTTCATTATCACCTCACTGATAGCCTCTATCAGTTTTAAAAAAAAAAAAAGGTTTTCATTATCACGGATCTTACCATATATATAGTGGGTTTTATGTTTTTCTATTGCATCCCTAATTGCAAGAGCAACAATAACAATCCGGACTGTAGGGCTCGCCGTTAGACAAATCTCGAATCAAGTTCATTGTGCTTCAGGAAAACTACTATAACCATTGAGCATATGTGGTTTCAATTGTTTCCATAAAACATTTTTTTTTTAAAAGAATCAGCCCAAAAAACATTTGATTAAAAAAAAAAATTAAAACCAAATTACAAATCTTTACTTTTCCCACCTTAGATATTATGAACATGTGAATGATTTTTTTTTAATATGTAAGCATATATTCTAGTTAGGTTCTTCTCCTCCTCCTGATGTATCAGCAGTGCCGTTGCTACTAGAAGGCAAGGGAAGAACTGCAGCATTTTCAATTTCTGGTGTCGCATATTCACAGTTTCACACTTTCAATTTGAGGTATTAGAGCACTGATCAGCTATCATAAGTTAAAAACAGAAAATATGCAAGGTAATCGCCAAAAATTAAGATAAAAATGAATACAACACATAAAAAAATCCATGTTTAATTACAGATAAAGCCATAAAAATAAACTAACCCGTTCCTCCAATTGATTGACTTTCAAAATAGTAAAAGAAAATAGTCATTTTTTAATGGTCTATAATTTTTGGATCAAGTGATATTCTATCTATCTAACAAAATATGATTTTTTTTTTGTAAACAATGTAAAATTTGATCTACAAGTACATTTCATATGAAGATCATGTTGAATGGTTCAGATTCACTGTTTGAACTTTAAAAACAGAAATATTATTGATCTATAGTATGGACCAATCCGTGATATATGCATAGTACCATAGCCTCGCTCTTAAATATATATAGGCACAAGTACGTGTTGTATATCAACGTTAACGTTTCCAACTAGTTTTTGTGGAGACAGCATAATAAATAAATTTCAAGATCATGAAAGTGCAAAGCACTATCTCTATTAATTATATGAGAGCTAGATCATAATGTAAATATCATAAACAGAAAAGAAATGCTGACAATGCAAGTTGTTCAGGACCAGGAGTTAATTAGAGGACACGATATCTTTTTTTTTTTTTGAAAGCTTGGTAGAGGGAGGACACGATATCAGCATTCAGATTCTAACATATATAGTCATATAGACGCTGACAACAATAGAAGTATACTCAAACATTAATTGGCACAGTTGCCAGCTTAAGTAAAAGGTGGATGCTGTAAGAGTCCACATTTAGTTGGACAGCCGGCCAGTTTATTAACAAAATGTGGACTCTAGCATCATCCAGCTTTTACTTAAGATGGCAGCTGTGCCAATTAATGTTTGAGCTAGTATACTTCTATGCTAATAATTAAACTTTGCAAGTATATATATACCACTCCACCATAACTACACAATTTCATTCGATTAGTTAAATTTCGCGAGTAATGAGAGTTGGCAGCTATAGGAATAAGGGACCGAGTACCGATCACAGTCTGTTAATAAACTAATTAACCCCAATTAACATACACTGTAAGCATGCATACGCATATTATAGGACCATCTCCTCATTTTTTATTTATTAAATATATCTTACCCTATCTTGAACGGCAAATAGAAATATAGAAATGCTCAGCGCGCGTTTAGGACAATAAAACATATATAAGAACTTTCAATGCACCATGTTTTCCTGCTCCAAAAATCTGAACCGTCGAATACGCATGGAGATCGTGTAAGGAGAGCGCTAAATCTTCTCCAGTTCCCTTTTCTTCCCCCAGCCCGCAACCATCTCTGGCTCTCCCTCATTAGCGAACGCATCGTCCAATCCATATTTGTACTCAGAACTGTCAGTATCTAAAGCCGGGTTTGACAATTAAAATTTAATATAGATACGATTTAATAATTATCCTTCCATATCTAATCCCTTTGCTTCCCTAATTGCAAGAGCAACAATAACAATCTGGACTATATTTTGTGCTTCTCTTTGCCGAACTAGATTTTTTCATACTATGGTGGGTTGCTTGGATACTTTCTTATACCATTCGCAGATACTACAAATTGGATTGGTTTCTGTTCCCATCTTAAAAAGTTAGCACGGCATCCGGGATTAAATGGTTCATATTACAATGGGAATGCCTTGCCATTAGGACGAATTTTGAAGCTTATTTTGCTTTAGGAAAACTAATAACCATTGAGCCCATGTAGTTTCAATTGTTCACAGAAAACATTGAATTCATTCAAAAAGATTTATACAGACAAGTTACAAACTTTCGCTTTTCCCACCTTAGATATTATGAACATGTGAATGATTTTTTTTCTTTAAAATATGTAAGCATATATTCTAGTTAGATTCTTCTCCTTTTCCTGATGTATCAGCAGTGCCGTTACTACTAGAAGGCAAGGGAAGAACTGTAGCATTTCCAATTTCTGATGTAGCTGACTCACTGGGGCTATGATCCGTGCTCACACTTTCAATTTGAGCTATTAGAGCACTCAGCTATCATGAGTTAAAAACATAAAATATGTAAGGTAATAACCAAAAATTAAGAAAGGAATGCAGCAGTCAGCAGCACAAAGAAATCCATGTTTAAATTACAAATAAAGCCATTCAAATATACTAACCTGTTCCTCCAATTGATTGACTTTCAAATCTTTCAGTCTAGTACTAATTTGCTCCCTGGATATGGGGAAAAAAAATTAAGATAACATGGTCAGAAAATATTTCACGCCAAATAAAATGAGATCACATTAAGAATCAGTTAAATTTATGTTTTATGGAGTTTGTACCTCTTTTCAGCCTTTTTGATCTTCTCTCCCCACATCTCTTGGTTTTCCAAAAGATTCTTGTTTATCTTTTGTCCAGAATAAAGTGGAAAAAACAAAGTTGAAACAAGGTAAACAATCAATGTCAGGAACACTCATAAAAATTAATAATTAAATAAAAAAAAAAGGTTCTGAAACAGAACCAGATATACCAATGGTAGTTTCTTTGAGTTAAAGATACAGGCACAAGATGTACAAATAACAAGATGCACCAAAAATAATTCAATTTAATTTGGTACAAATAAAAAAGGGTAGATTTATGTCTTGCTTCTGATTCAAAACCTCGGCTTAAACCTAGATTCGCAAGACCAAACTGTCAATGCTATGTTTTGTACCAGCTTCACCTGTCACTATTAGAAAACAACATATGTATGACAAGTATACTATTTACCTCTCGAAGAAATGTTCTCTCTTCAATGGCTTTATTTAATTTTGCTTGTAATTTTGGCAGCTTTGCATTTAGAGCTTTTTCAACAGCCTCAGTTATTTCTTTATCGTTGTCTTCTTTAATTTCCAGTAGAAGTGACTCGAAGTGCTACAGTTCAATACAAATAACATGTGTCATAAATGAAGCTTCAAAAGTGAGCATTCCATTTCCAATAGAAAGAGTAAGGGAACCTGAACATACTTTTCTCTGGTTCTCCAGTTGGGAGGTGAGAAGATTATTGTATTCTTCAACGATCTGCAAAGTTATTTACCAATAAAAAGTAGGCACTTTATATTCTAATAAAAAAGGTTCTTAATGACTACCAAGCATTACGATACATGTACTATCCCAAACTACTAATCAGTTTTTTCGTTGTTTTATGGTGCTTTTGACTCTCAGTCTCAACTAAAAAAACATTACTCATCTTAAGAACTAAAAACCCTCAAAAAATCATTCAAAATTTAAAGGGCACCCTTAAGAAAATAACACCTCCCACTTTGCGGTACAAATAAAGAACGTTCAAATATTTGTACTAGATTTGGAATATTAGAGCACACAGCAACATGCACTACTCATTTTACTGGACTCTCACTAAACCAAAATAGTTTAATGTTGGTTGCCCACTAAAGTACAAGTTTACCAAAACAGTTTGCTATGTGCCTTAACCTTAAATACATGATTAAGTGACAGAAAGCAATAGATCAAATTAATAACAAATATAGAAAAAAAAGAAAAATTAAATAAGAAAAAAAAAAGATCTAGTTAGAAAATTACAGCTTCAACTTTGCTATTCAAAAGAGCCTCACTAAGATCTTCATCCCAGTCACAGCTTCTATCAATCTCTTCTCCCTGGTCGCCACTTAATTCAACTAAATTTCCATCAGTTTTTGACTGAATTAAACGGTGCACATAATTATCTCCTACATAATCCCACACTCTTTGGGTCTCCAGTTCGAGAGAATAGCAGTGATGTGTCTCCTTCCAGTGTCTTACAGCATGCCCTTCTTTATACCTGTCATGATGAACAAAAATAATAAAAAGGAACAACAACATGGAAAATGTTATCAAACATAACAAAAAGGAAAATACTAACAAAATATTATAAAATAATAAAAATAGTAAAACCATCACAAATAGTCAAATACCCTTCTCGACTGGTATACTTTTCACAGTTAATATACTTGAGACAATCAGCATACCTCCCATATCCCAAGTTTAAATTAATTAAAAAAAAAAGAGGGAGAAGATTGAAACTAGTAGTTCTTCTTTACCTGCCACAACCGACAAAACCACAAATGACACACATCCATAGGTTCTCAGATTCACCACATATAGAGCATGTCGATTGGTCGGCTTGTTGCTGACAGTATCTACAAACCTATTGAAACCGTTTAAACATATGTTATGAGATAACTACATAACCAATGACCACTTGCCCAAATCGAAAAAAGTGAAATTCTAGCTAAAATCTCAGATTAAAATAATTCATTTGTCAAAGATGTTGGACTCCAAAATCTCCTCTCAAATGAAAGCCATTTTGTTTGTTATTTATTTGCTAAAACAAGGTTAGTGAGAGCAAAATACCTCACCCAAAAAAAATCAAGAAATGGCCAAATAAAATAAGTCTACAGTGAAGTAAAAGCACGTGGAGAACGATTTGCATGCGTACAGAGAGAGAGAGAGAGAGAGGAGGTGAGGAAATGACAACTCACAGGACATGAAGAGTCGGTCCATTTAGAAATGCACGAACAGTGGAAAGAATGGTTGCAAATTGTTGTTAGAATTCCACCAGTGTCTTTATCTTGATCTAGTCTCTCTACAGGAGTGGATAAAGGGGAAAAAAAAAACATGCAAAAAAAGAAGGTTTTAATCAGTATACGAACTCTGCAATAACAATACAACTGAACACAAAAATATGAAAAAAATTCAATAATAAAACTATAAAAGTATGCATGAAGCCAAAAGTGCAAAAAGTACTGAAAATAAAGTCAATATATATTGTACTTGTGAATAATACCATTTGCAAACTTTGCAATTAACATCCAACAATTTTTGAAAGCCTGCAATTAGGAGTCACCATTTGCATAATCTGGTCATTGATGTTATAGGCATAGAACTAGAACAAGTTAATTAGGTTGGGAACAACATATAATTCGGCATATAGCTGGTAAAGGTCTAAAATGATAATGTTTGCAGAACAAGTCTTGATTTAGCTGATTATTTAACAAGGCAGGCACACACAACTGCACTCACCAAGACATACTGGGCAATCAGCTGAGCTTGAAACAGAGATTTGTGAACGTTCTATTAGTTCAGTTTCCTGTACATCTGCTGTATAGCGTACACAGCAAATATCTCCCTGTATAAAAATACAATTACTATAACAGTCCTTTATCAGATATTTGTAAAATTCCCATGCAGTACAGAATAATTTCCATTAACAACGCCCAGTTTGGTACACAAGTGCCTGAATTTAAAATTAAAGTGCCAAGTTTTGGTGTACTGTTCTCAGGAAGTCCACCATACTAGTTATGCCAATACTAGTATGTATTGATTTGTACTTACTTATACATGATTTCACTAAACTAAATTTCAGGTAGTCTGCAAGTGTTTAACAAGCCAAAAATAAATCTGATGATGATGTGCCATTCCAACAGAATGTAATAACCATACAACAAGTACTGTACTCACTTTGAGGGTACCCGATCAGTACGTTTCTAGAACTAATGTGGCAGTTAACAGTTACCCTACCACACCAACACCCGACATAAATGTCATGAAGTGGTCATGCTTGCTCTAAACCAACATGTGCCAATTAACTAATCAAATCTGACAATGAAGTCATATTGTGCTGAGGTAACTTAACCTCAAGAGAAGAGAAGCGCTTTCTGTTGAAACGCTTATAGAAATCATCAGTGAAACTTTGCTCGTCAAACCTAATAATTACACTGTACTGGTCATCCACACCATCAATCCTGATACACCAAACAAAGAGGGAAAAGGATTAAAGATATATCCTAGAAGAAGAAAAAAAAAAAACTAATACCTACAGTTTTGAAAAATAATACCTGACAATACGCATCTCAAGCATGTGTTGTATAAAAGAGCCACAAAATCGACAAAAATCAGCATAGGTCATATGATTAGGCACTGCAAGAACACACACCAAAGGCTTCCTCCCAATCTAGACACCAAAATTTGAATCAGTAAGTGCCTCTCATCAACATTTGTTTCAGATATGATTGATTTCTGTTTTTCATTCATATGAATAATTCTTTTCCTTTTCACGTTGAATTAGGAAGAGAAGAAAGTTCGTGCAATAATCACTTAGTCCTAAATACATGTTAGCACAAAGGTTAAATTATGAACATAGCTGTTCATTGTTCTTTGAAAAGCTCTCTTTAATTGCACATTTAAAGTCACAGAAGTGACAAAAGTGATCTCAATTCTCCCGACAACAAATATCAGCATTGCAAATTTAATCATATAACTCTTCATAAATCGTAGTTAAACATGTCGACACATGATTCAATTGATGATCCTACTCGAACAGAAGAACCTAAATGTTTATGTTATCATACTGGAAGAATCAAAGAAGAGGAGGCGGAGGAGGGAGTAATATCAAGGTAGAGGTGCATGATTCCACGTGTCTCCTCGATCCTAGGGTTTCCCGACGAGAAGAGCACTGCCTCAGTGGGACCCGCGGAGGACGATGATGGAGAGGAGGAAGAAGAAGGAACGCTGGTGCGATCAGAGTTGGACATTGCAATAGGAGGAAAACCAATCGGATCTAACCCGGAGGTGGAGGTGGAACCGGCGGACATGGCGGTTGCGCAGTAATAGAAGATCAATCGCTTTTTGAATACTCTGTACTCCGGCGTCCGGCTTCTCAAGAAATCTAGACGTGAATCGACCAACAACTACATCTACAAGTCAAGCTCTAAAACTTACGGGCTGGGCTGGACCGAATATGTATGTAGGAAAACCGAGTATATATTTCGGTCCACTATATATCTGGTTTGTACTCGGTCTGATGTCTCAAAACCGATCCAACTGTCCAACATAATCAGACAGGTCCGGATCCTAAAGATCATCCAAATTTTTAGTTTAGATCCGGACGATTAGAACTCAGACTAATCCAAGTTACTTCAGAGAATTTGAATTGACTTAGACATAATCCAACTGCGACCGTGCGACGATATTGCTCAGGTCTAGCCTAACTTGTTTTTACTCTTTTTTTTTTTTTTAATGAAAGATGGAGGTCTAGCTTATCAGATTTTTTTTCCAAACTTCTATTTATATTACGGAGAATTTCTTCATTTTGTCAATTTCAAACCCATGATTTCCTATGTAGGAGCGATGTGCAACTTGATATTACTAAAGACACTATTATTCATCTATTATTTTTTTTAAATTTTAGTTTTGCAACATATGCTTTAGTTATAGTACTAAGTGCCGCATAAAATTTAAGGTCCGTGAGAATGTCTTGTTTTTATTCTATTCGTGATTTCGTCCGGAGTTATTATAATTGAAAAAATGAGAGAGATTACAAGTAGGAAAGTCAACAAAATTCTTTTATCTATTTATCATATTCATACTGTATTCAGTAAAATAAAACATTTTATATTATTTTTTAATTCACATTTTTTTTAAAAATAATGCTATCAATAATTATATATTTTTTATTTTATTAAAATTACGTACATGATGTGTAATATATTTATTTGTTTATTATAATTTGAGTTAAATAACCTAAACGCGTTACAACCTAACATTATATCTTACAAGTGAAGTAAATACTAAATTAGCTTAAAGTATTAATGTTTGATAATAGTGGAGTAAATGGAGTAATATTAAATTCAAAGATCAAACTGTTGTGGTGTACAATATTTGCAAGTGAGTGGTAAAAATAAATGTCGGATACTTCAAAATTAAAAACGTTTACAAAACTACTTTAACTTTACTCCATTTAAAAGACGTTTTTTTATTCTTATTTTTTTAAAGCACTAAAATGACTAGCACAACACAATTTGTAATTTTGTATTGACACAACATTATTCAACTCTTTTTTGTATCCTTCAATCACTCCAACCATTTATGTATCCTTCATCAATTAGTGCCGGCCGGTTTCTTAAATGTCCAACAAAGGAAACAATCTCATGTGCATCTGTTATTAAGGAGTCCGGCTAGTATAACATTGGTGTCATATGACACTAACTTCAAAATTGATTGAATAGACTTCAAAATTGATTGAATAGACTTCAAACGGCTAATCTAAACCGTTCAAACTAATTTACTTTTTGAGTGATGTGTTTAAATGCATTTTTTTTAAAATATTTTCGAGTTATTTTAGTATCAAATTAAGTGGTAAATTTTTTGAAAAATGAATGTATTAAAATTAACTTAAAAACTCACATATTTGACTTCTTGACTTGATACTAAATAAATTCGAAATAGTATAAATTTTACATGTAAACACATAACTAATGAAGTAGATCGGTTTGGATTCACCGTTCGAAGTCGATTCGATAGGTTTTAGAGTTGGTGTTATATAAACTGAAATGACACTGATGTTATATATACTCGTTATTAAGAGTCCATCAATTTAATTATTTAAATGATAATTTCTATTTGCGTAAATAAATACTTTTTGTAATGAGATTGAAACGTTAAATTCGCGCAAAGAGTCTCCTTGTATAAAAGTTTGTCTTTTTTTATCTTTTAGTAAATTGTTTACTTTTTCAAAAGAATAATAAATTAGAAGTTTAGGTAATTGAAAAACAAATACAAAAAACTTACTAATTAAAGAAGCAACCAAAAGCAGCTAGACGGAGAAAATAAATTAAGGTATAAAATTGTCCGTTATTTTTTTTTTGGGTTTCAAAATTGTCCGTCAATTGAGATATTTGAAGGGTGTTAATAATAATAAAATATTTTGACATCTCATTCTTTGTAATCTTTATCTGTATTTGAAAGTATTTATAATTAATACTGAAGTTATTCATATTTGATTTTAAGTATTTCTATCTAATATGAAAAGTACGAGGACCTTTTTCTAAGTAATTATAAAAAAAATTAAGCTAAATATTTTGTAAAATAAGTTAAAACTATTTTATAGGTATTTTTATAAAATAGCGCGGAGTGTATCAAACCTCAATAAACAAGTCGACAACTACAACTATAACCGCCACCAATCACAGCGCTACGTAGGAAACTAACGACCCTTCAATTCCCGCTATCACACAAATAAACCCGCTTACTCGCACGGCGGAAGAGAGAGAGAAGATGGAGGTTCCAGCAGTGATTGCTTCGTCTTCACCCTCTGCAGCTTTCCCGGCTACCTTTCGTCGGGAATTACATATACGCCCTTCATCTCTAAACCCCTCTTTTCCTGTTCGTTCAACAAATTTGCGCTTCCATCAAGCGTCGTCTCGCCAGGTGCTGGTTTATGGGAGCACCGTCACGTTAGACCCGGTATGATTGTTTTGATCCCAATTTAATCCTTTTTCTTCATCTTATTTTCTGCACTTTGTGGATGAGTTGCTTCGCTGAGGTGATTTGAGAGCTCAATTGATGTTGTAATATAACTCTACGGTATTAATTAGTATTTCTGATTCTCTTGGAGTGTGCAGTATTGAGTAATTTTCAGATGAGTTTACTTTGTTTCTTTTGTATTGCGTCCATATATAATTATTTATCAGAAAAATATTTTCACTGATTAGATAGGTAAATCTCATGAATCCGCTCATGAATCCTGCATGGCAGATGCATCATCTGTGCGTATCACACGAGATAGGTCCTCTTAGTAGAAAAATTATGCTTGTATTTTTATTTATTTTTGTTTTTCTTTTCAGTTGGCTACAGTTCTGCAGAACAATTCAAAAGAAGCTGGTAATTTCGCATGCCCTATTTGTTATGAACTGCTGATAAGAAAAGGGCCTCCTGGATTTAACTTGTATGTTTTTTTAATCAAAATTATTTAGTTGAGTTTGATTGAATAGATAATTCTAACTCAACCTTTGGATGATTTTTAAGTTTCATCTTTGCAAATATATTATTTAACATAATTTAAGAAAAGATAGCTGAAATAAGCCTCAACTGTTTTCTATTTTACTGTACAACCTTAATTTTGTCCAATTTCACATGCCATTTGTTGTGTGTACCTGTCCTTAACATCTAGTTATTCTTAATTTTAGGGTTAAACAAAAAATGAATGAATAAAAGAAAGAAATAAGCTAGTATTCCTAACCATCCAGCATGTCATAAAACAGTATGAAATTCAATTGTACTTTTGCTTGAGTGCTTACTTTTATTGTGTGGCAGTTTGTTGTTGCTGTTCCAAGTCCAATCAAATGGATGCACTCTATTGTAATAAGTACTTGAGTTTTAAATTAACAGTTCATCTTCAATTTTAGGCCAGCTATATATAGGTCGGGTTTCAAGTGCCAGAAGTGCAATAAAACATTTTCCAGCAAAGATGTGTTCTTAGACCTTACTGTTACATCTGGCATGAAAGAGTTTACTGAGATTAAACCCGTCAGAACTGAGCTATTTAGGTACGTTTTAACTTAGATGAGTATTTGCAAAAAAAAAGGGAACAAAAAGAACCTGAATTTCTCGTACTTGCAACAGCAATTAATGCCCATCCTTTTTTATTTTAATTGGGAACAACACACAACTGCTAAGAAAATAAAGTTGATATAAAAATGACCAGCTTGCCATGGAACCTCTATTATTGAGTCAATCACTTTCTACCATTATGTGTACGTAATTCAAAATTTTGGTTTTGAGAGAATAGCTTATTATATGAGCAATTAGTTAATCGTGACTTATACCATATGCATTTGGATAGAGAGGGCTTCTCCAATGTTTGTGGATCAGTTGGGAAGAAAAAATAAAGCTAGTTGAAGATAGAAAACTTGGGTATTGTTTGCAAATATTGCTATGTAGTTGGTTTAATTTGCAAACAATTCGTGATAAATTGGGTAGAGTAATTGACAAAAAATAAAGAAATGAAAAGATGATTGAGCTTGGTTAAAGTGAAAATTACCATGTTCCAAACCTACATCAGATTTTTTGTTTAATTTTTAAATTTAAAATGGAATGACTAAGCATGGTTTTAAAAAAAAATTAGCTAATGAAGGGGTAATCGAACAAAAGAAGCACATAAATAAACACTAATCAAAATTAGACAAAGGATGCCATGTAACCAATACTCTGAACCCACTGAACATGTATGCAATGAAAGATGATAATTTACACTGCACATTCCAGTGCAATGCGTTTTTCCTAAAGCCAATACTGTTATAGATTTATTATGAATGGCTTGTATTTTCCAATTTCAATTATAGGAGCCCTTTAGTCTCTTTTCTGTATGAAAGAGGTTGGCGCCAGAACTTCAACCGAAGCGGCTTCCCTGGTCCTGAGGAAGAGGTATCACTCTCGTATGTCTACAGCATAATTAATTTGTATATAATCATGTAGCTTGAACTGGGTACTTATGGTGCTTTTTGGGGCTCATAGTTGAAGTTAACTAAAACTCCAACCATGCATCAGTTCCGATACCATCTTTTCATCAACAGTCTCTACTAATGTATAACAATCTTTTGTTTCTGATATAAGTGAAATTTTATTGCCCTCAATGGCCGAACCCAAGCCCTAATGCAAACAACAAGTCCTCTACCACTATGTACTGGTCTCAGACAAGAAGAAACAAGCAAGCATTTTTGTTTTATCCGCTTTCTATTTACCCTTCTTGGCATAGAAGGCACTACGAGAGGGATCAGCACCAGATTTTCTACAATGTTTTTATATAATTATTTCTTAATTTTTACATATTCTACAAATTGGCAGTTTAATATGGCACAAGAATACTTTGAGCCCGTTGCAGGAGGCCTACTTGTGGATGTGAGTTGCGGCAGTGGCCTGTTCTCTCGTAAATTTGCAAAATCAGGATCCTATTCTGCGGTTATCGCTCTAGATTTCTCTGAGAACATGCTTCGTCAATGCTATGAATTTTCTAAGCAAGACGAGAGCCTGTCAAACACGTAAGAACTTCTTAATGTTGGAAACTGGCATCATTCATGATTTTTAACTCATCATTTTGATAACTTATTTTGGCTTTTGCAAACGATGCCAATGTTTACCTTTAAACTTTTGTCTAAAATATATTTCTTTTGAGAAAAAATAGGGTCAAGTCCGTATTTATGTATGGGTATCCATGAGGGACCCTCCATCTGGGTTTCAAAACTGCAGCATCTCACACATAGAGTATTACCTTAGACAGTGGACCAAATGCTGGTTCTCTTGTCTGTAATATATTGGAACATAAAATTGATGCTTTGGAGAAGTATTTTACTAATGGTTGACACTAGACAATTGTGTTGCACCTTTTACAGTAATTTTAATTATCAGAAATCCAAAATGAAATACACAAAGTGAAGAAATTTATTGTTGTGTACTAAGTTTCTGCAAACTATTTGTGAAGCATTTTTTGTCCTCTATATTTTCGGGGGCAATTTACTAACATTTTTAGTTAACCAGTACATGTCAGTTTTGTTTCTTTTAAACTCTGCAAACTATTGGCTGAAAATTGCAAAATGCAAATCTGTATAAACAGTAGATCTTCTTTTTACTTTTGGATTTCATATAGGAACTTTGCACTTGTACGAGCTGATGTATCAAGGCTTCCTTTTGCATCAAGCTCTGTTGATGCCGTACATGCAGGGGCTGCCTTGCATTGTTGGCCATCTCCTTCTAATGCAGTACTAATTATTTTTTCTTATTGTTTATTTATATTTGTTCTTATTTTCTTGACATTTCCTTGTTTGTATGCGAATCACCAACCAGTAAGAGGCCAATATCAGCATAGTCAAAAGCCATTAAAAAGAGCACTGATGTCTGACATGGAGTGAGTGGTTTTGATTGTTATCACCATTGGACCAGGTCGAGAAATAGGTTCAGGTTGTTTTGGGTTTTAGTTCAAGAGGAGGGCTAAAATGCCTCATATCTTTCATGCCTCATCGTGCCTTGTATCCTTTATCTCCGTTTTCAAAGTCAAAACATAGAGTTAGACTGTTTGGCCTTTGAAAACAGAGATAATGGATACTAGGCACGAAAGACATGAGGCATTTTAACCCTCCTCTTAGTTCTTGGTTTTTATTCGGGTTTTGTTGGATTGGATTTTGGGTTGATATATAAAATTTGTTGGTTAGATTGATCGTGCCTGATCTGGGCAGGTCCCTCAGGTCAGCTCAAATTTTACAACTCTGCCTTTTATTTATGGTAGCCCCCTGGTTTGATATGGGGTTTTGAAATCTTGATTGTTATACAATATTTTATGGTTTAGCTTTTTTTGTACCAGGTCGCAGAAATAAGCCGTGTTTTGAGAAGTGGTGGTGTATTTGTCGGGACAACTTTTCTCTCAACTAGGCTGAACAGCCCCTTTTCTAACGGCTTGTTAAGACCTCTAGGACAGGTGCCTTGTACTGATTCTTTAATCTGGGACTTTTATTTATATATAATTATTTTAATAATCCTTTCAAAAGCAAGTTTTTATTATTTTTAATATTTATTTAAATTTATTTGGAATACATAAGTTTTATATCTTTTGTATTGCTTTTAATAAATCAATATTACTGCACAATCACCACCTCCACATATAAATAATGTTTTAGCATAAATTTTCTAATCCCCTAAAGTTGTTATTTTTTAACAAGAAATACATTATTCTAAGAAAATTGGACTAGTGAAGGCTCGAAGCATCTGGGCTACATGATCCATGTTTGTAAATTTCTGAGACGTTTCACTCCATTGGTACCGAATGCTTTAATTTTAGGACAGTAATGCACAATTTTGCATTTTGCTAGCTCTCTTGCCCTCAAATGCTAATTTTGTTAAGTTCTGTAGAATGAGAATTTAACTTGAAAAAATTCAGTTCCTGTTTGTTCCAAAATTAACCAGGCAATCAGTATTAAGATTGTCCTGATGAAGAATAATTACCTAGAATCGTCCTCAGCTATTTCAACACTAATTCCGGACTAAATTTTCTTAAAGCAACCCTTGAATGATCGAAATTACCACAGCCTTTACCTTTTTTCATGTCTTTGCAGTTTGTGAGCCAAACAAATAGCAGCTACAATTATTTTAAGGAGAAAGAGATACAGGATCTATGCAAATCATGCGGTTTAATCAATTATTCGAGTAAAGTTCAACAGGCCTTCATCATGTTCTCTGCTCAAAAGCCCTAATTAAGGCCTACTAAAGCCTTTTACTGGTATGTACAAAAAATTCTGAGTTTATTTCAACAGCATTAGCTGTACCATAGTTATTGCGTTTATTATGTTTATACAAATAATATTCTTTTTATTAGAAATAATGGTTCTTGTGGTATAAATTCCACTTCTTCCCTCTCATTTGTTAATAAGCTTTGACTTTACATGATTATTAAAAACAAACATTTTAAACATCGATATTAACATCTCAGGTGAGTAGCTCACTAATGGTTGTGCTATCTGGTTGACTTTCTCTTTACGAGAAATTCTTGAAATCAAAGCAGTAATTGGTTGTAATGGAAAAGAGATAAAGATCCACTGACTTGGCTGTTAAGAAATGATAAAGGTTGAATGGGTACACAAAACTATTCTTTTGTTTAAGGCGAGAGCATGAAACCGCAAAGCTATTCTTTTGTGATGAATTTGCACAGTATAGTTTCTCTTGTGAGGTTTAAGATGCCAATTTTTTTTATTAATATATTAACTTATAATTTAAAAAAATATATTTTGACACTTAACATTTGTTATATACATTTTGGTTTGGAAACAAAAAGTCAAATGAATGTTAGTGCATTTTATGATCTGAATGAAATGACTATTAGGGCTGGTAACAGAATACATCAGATATTGAAAAAAAAAAGGGTAAATACATGACATCATTGTTCCAGTTATGTGGCTATGGGAACTAGTGAGCATTTCATGAAATCAGTTCCTCTCAGTAATTTAGTTCATTAAAAATGTTTCTGTGGATCTCTGGTATGTCAGAACATCTTCGAGCAATTACCTCAATTACACAATCAAAGTATTAGCATTCTACATGTTTCTAATAAGAAATTTCATCTTTCTACATTGTCTGAACACGGTTGCTTGACTATTCATACAGTACATGTTCATCTCGAGCAAATTCCAGTAGCATCCCAAATCCACTATTACTTTGTCATATTTTCCCTAATAGTTAGAAAATTAAAATAGTGAAAGACATCTGTAGAGATGTATTACAGATGTTGATTATAATTCTGAAAATGAATTTTTCAAATGTCATATGGAAATGAAACCCTCACGAATTGGGCAGCTCTAGTACTAGGATGGGTGACCTCCTGGGAAGTCCCTGTGTTGTTCATTCTGGTTGGGTTTCATTTCTAGCTTACCCTAACTTGTTTGGGAATAAAAGCTTTGAAGAAGAAGAAGACGACTTTTACCTACATGTAAATGGGAGGGGGGCCTATACCGTATTCACGTGATGTCTGACAATAGGACCACTCCACTAGATACTGTGAAATTAATTTGGTTAAATATAAGTTGAGAAATATTTTATCAATGTAATATTTTCTGAAAGATATGAAATGCCAAATTTGAATTCTCTGGCATATCCTAATATAAGTTGGATTCCAGGGGGGCACACATGAAACAGAAGAAAGAAAATAATGTTGGTGTAACTTTTAAATGGGTAAAAAAGCACGGAGCTTGTTGTAATTACCTGTGATAACTCCAGTTGTTTCTTTTTTATTTTCTTATTTTTTGAGATGTTGAAATCCAACAAAAAATTAATTGTAGTAAAACCTTGAGTTGTTAATCTTCTAGGTCATGTTTGGTTGTAGAGTAAAGTTAATGAGGATTAAATTGCTTATTTCATCTTACTTCTCATATTTTACATCTTGTTTGGTGGTTTATATCATGGATTAAATTAATCCATATGAAGGAGTAAGATATTGAAAAATGAGCTCAAGTCTATGATAGTGGGTCCTGCAGGTGGATTAAGTGTGGAGTAAGTTAATCCACCTAGAGAGGTGGAGTAACTTAATCAGAATTAGCTCACTTCTTACTCCACGTTACTCCTCCTATTTTACTCCTCGTTTAGCTCCTTAAGCGTGGAGTAAAGGGTTTACTCCACAACCAAACATGGCCCTAAATGTCTGTGCAAGTTTTATTTAATAGGAGATGCCAATAACTTCATAGATGACTAAGATCTGCTTAGGGTCATTAGTGAATTCTGTACAGTTAAAAAGGAGTTGATCTCATTTAGATGACTTAGTTGACACGGTACAAAAGGTCAAGCTGGATTTCTGAAAACCTAGTTTGTACCAGAGATTTGCCACTTCAGATTTTTGGTACCATTTCAGCTCTCGTAGAATCGATGTAATATGAACATATCAACTTAAATATTGCACAACAGAGTGACTAAAAATTGGACAGCAAAGTATGATATAGCAATGAAATGGTTTTTAAACTCAGGTGCATTTCACTTTACGAGAAACAGAGCTTTGGCTAAAGATCATCTCTCCCATAGAAATTAAAATTTGTTGATAAGGTTAGTTTTTTTTTAGTATACAATAAGGGTCAAGCCCTCATTTCATTAACCACATTCGGTTACAGTTTTTTGGGTTTCTGAGAAGAAACCCGGTTACAGGAAAATACAAAAATTTGAAAGGGTTTTGAAATAAAAATAAGGTAGCTAAATATAAATAAAGCATTATAAAATTGTATTGAAAGCAGTAGGCTTGGTCTTATTTCTCACGGCATCGATGTTCTTCTGTTATTCTGTTTTGCTGATAGTTCCCACTGCTCTGTTGCTTCGTTTACCAGTTCACTAATAACTTTGGTTGTCCCTCTGAAGATCCGACAGCACCTTTCTCTCCACAGCGTGAACTGTGCTATTAGGATCAGTGCTCTGTCCTTCATTGGCGCTCCTCTCTGTATCATGGCAATTGTGTCCTGACTGACTTGTATCCTCTGCATTACCCCCTCATACAACAGCTTTGCTTGACTGCATTCATTGAACATATGCTGGATGGTCTCCTCCTCATCCCTGCACATATAACAGATGCTGGGTAAATTGTATCCCCTCTTCTTCAGGTTCTCGGCTGTTAGGATTTTCCTGTGTATCAACAGCCATGCAAATATTTTGTATCTTGGGGGGGCTGACAGTTTCCAAATGTTATGTACTGCTGACATTATGACAGGTCCATTTTGCATTGTTTTGTAAGCTGAGCTAACTTTGAAGTCGCCATTGGTCTGCATCAACCATGTAGCATCATCCTGTTGTTGTAAAGACGGACTCGTTTGTTGTCTGACTGCATTGTATTCATTCAACAAAGTATTCATTTGCTCTAAAGCATCCTCTGATAAGCTGTGCCGGAATATGTCAGCATGTGGTTGTTGTTGATCGAAATCAGCCAGGGTTATATTTTGGTGAGTGGTATATGTGTAAAGTGTCTCAAATCTGTGTTTGGCTATGCCCAATCCCCAGTTTTGATCCCAGAACTGTATTGTGTCTCCTCGGCCTTGTATTCTTAGAATGAAATTGTCACAGAAGTTGTAGATCTGTCTGAGCTGTGATTTGAAAAAATATGACTCTTTTACCCCTTGATTTTGCTGGATGCAGTAGAGTGCTCTGAAGAGGTCTTTCCAGATTCTCCTGTCCTTTGTTTGCCACTGCCAGTACCATTTTGTTAGCATGGCCTTGTTGAAATCCCTCAGATTGAGAATGCCTAATCCGCCTATTTTTTTCGGTCTACATATCAATTCCCAGTCGGCCAGGTGTATCTTTCTCTCATTCATTGCGCCTCCCTGCCAAAAGAAATTCCTTCTTGACTTATCTATCTCATCTTTTACCCACTGTGGTAAGTTGAACACTGACATGTAGTAGACTGGTATTGATGTTAGGACTGCATTAACCAATACTAATCTGCCGGCTATAGAAAGGAGCTTCCCTGACCATCCTGGTAGCCTGTTCTTGACTTTCTGTATGAGTGGGAGGTATGCTTGTTTTGGGAGCCTTGAGTCAGAGAGAGGAAGCCCCAAATATTGCATTGGGAATGAACCCAATTTGCATTCTAGCAGCTCTGCCATTTGGGTAATTTCTGCTGACTCTGTTCCAGTCGCCATAATCTCTGATTTTCCCATATTGACCTTCAGACCTGAGATTTCGGCATATGCCAGTAGGACTAGCTTAAGTATTTGTATCTGTTGGTGCTCTGGTTTGATGAAAAATAGAACGTCATCGGCATACAGTAGGGACGGTTGCATGCCCTGTATAGGCATTCTGAGAGCTCCAATGTTCTGTAATTTTTGCAGCCATCTTGGCAAGAAGTCCATTGCCAATATGAAGATGAAGGGTGACAAGGGGTCCCCTTGTCGGACGCCTCGTTTCAGCGTGATCTTTTTCCCCAGAAGTCCGTTGATGATGATTTGTGACGATCCTTGCAATGTCAGCCTTGTTATCCAGGAAATCCATGCTTGCGGGAATCCAAGTTTTTCCATTACTTTGGTAATGAATTGCCAACTAATGGTATCGAACGCTTTATGAATGTCCGCTTTGAAGACTGCCATTGGTATCCTTCTTTCTTTTGCAAAGTGCAACATCTCTTGCGCATATATAAATCCTTCAGTTATCTGTCGGCCTTTTATAAATCCCGTCTGTGATTGGTGTAGTATTTCTCCGATTTTGCTTTGTAGTCTATTAGCTAAAATCTTGGAGAGAATTTTCTGTATTCCATTAATCAAGCTAATTGGTCGAAAATCTTTAGGATCTGTGGCATTTTCTTTCTTTGGTATGAGTGTGATGAATGAGTTGTTGAGTGGTGACAAGGTGTTGTTCCCCTCCATTGCATGCGACAGTGTTGCCATGATGTCCGGTACAAGTGTTTCTTTGAAAGCCTTAAAGAATTCTCCACAGTAGCCATCAGGCCCTGGTGCCTTGTTTTTCGGCCAAGTTGCAATTGCCTCCTCAATTTCGCCTTCTGTCAGTGGTCGGGCTAGATCCTCTAGGTCGAAACTTGTTGGATACAATTGTTCCCAGTTTATTTGTTGTTGAATCGGTTGATCAGTGCCCATGAGGTTGATGTAAAATTCTCTCAGGATTTGTGCTTTCATTCTTTGGTCCGTGTGGATTTGCCCATCTTTTTGAATACCTCCTACTGTGTTATTTGTTTTTGATCTAGATGCATACATGTGGAAAAACCTAGAGTTTTTGTCTCCCTCTAATTCCCACTTGATCTTGGCTCTTTGCCTCCACATATGCTCTTCCCAACATGCCAATTGTGTGAACCTGTGTTTGACTCTTGCCTTAGTGTATTTTTCCAGATCAGTTGTTTGTCTCATCTCTTGCACCTCCTCCACCCAATTTATGTATTGCCTACATATTTCCACCTGCCTTCGGATACTTCCCACTTTGCCCTTCACCCATGTTGTCATTGTTTTCTCTATATCCGTTAGCTTAGCACTTAACTGTGTTGGTGTGCTAGCTATTTGCATGCATTGCCACCTCTGCATGACCATCTCCTTGAAGCCCTGTATCCCTAGCCAGAAAGTTTCGAACCGGAAGATTTTGGATCTCCGGAAGTTGGTCAGCGCTTCTATCATAATTGGACAGTGGTCCGGACTGGTATTGGCCAGGGACCGTTGTTTAGTATTTGGGAATTGCAAGCTCCAATCAGTGGAGAAGAGGAAGCGATCTAGCCTTGCCATTGTAGGCTGATCTCTGTGGTTGGACCATGTGTACCGGCGTCCCTCCATCCGTAAATTCTGCAGGCTTAGATCGGTAATTAAGTCTGAAAATGCTAGTGACCATCTCCAGTCTTGATTTGTATCATTTCGATCTTGCGGTTCCAGTGTTGTGTTGAAATCTCCGCTTACCATCCATGGTGTTGAACTATTTGGTTTGAGGTCTTCCAATTCTCTGAAAAAATCCCTTTTGTTGGCTGAGTTTGTGGGCCCATAAACTGAAGTGACTTGTATTGCTATGTCTAACATGGTGTCCTGTAGTTGCACTGTTAAACAAAATTCATTGCTTGTTACTGAGATTTGTTGGAATCTTTTTTCCACCCATGCGATCATCATACCGCCCCTTGTTCCTCTTGCTGGCAAAAATACATATTTGTTGAGTCTCCCACCACATATTTCCCTTCTTATTGTGTTATCTATGCTTGACAGTTTAGTCTCCTGTAGACACAGGATGTCAGGTTTTTCGATGAATATTGTTTCTCTGATGGCTATCCTCTTTGTTTTTTCATTCAAACCCCTTACATTCCATGTGATTGCCTTGAGTTTGGTTTTATAATCCATAAAAATGAGAGGTCTTCTTGTTCGGCATACACTCAGACAGATAATAAAAAGGGCAATGATAATGGCATGTAAGCAATAAATCATTGGCTATCTCCTTTTTAATAACACAACCAAAACACATCAGTAGGAGATAAGCCCCTTGCTGATGATCTATATGCATTAAATCGGCCCTACATTCCTTTGCCTCCTCTAACTGGCCATACATGACCCTGACCTGCGTAATTTTGAAACCAAAATTAGGGAAGCTCCTTCTAAGGTTCCAATCTTTCCCTTCCCCTCTTTTACAACTTATACAGTGCCCCTGAAAGTCTATTGTCCTACTGATACTTCTACACCTAAGAAAATAAGTACTGAATTTTTTAAGATACATTGGAGATAGCCTTTCTTCTGCTTGCGCTGCAGTCCTGCTTAGGTGTCGATCAGAGTACCGACCTTGCTTATCACTTCCTCCATTGGCTCGATTCCTGCTGCCATGAGTATCAGTTGCGACTGGGGCTGGGTTAGAGGTTCATATGTTTTGAAATATTCTAATTGGGCCTGACACATAATCACCTTCTTTTTGGGTCCTCCTTGTGGTACTGGTGCCGAATCGGGCTTGGTTACCATTCTCGCCCTCTCTTCTGGGCTTACATAAACCCCTGTGTATTTCTTATTGAGCCTCCTGCTCCTTCTTGGGGTGAGAAATTTTGGTGACCCAGGAAAACCTAGTGGCGGCCCATCTAGACTATTTTCCTGTTGGGCCCAAGTTTCATGTAGCCCATTCATTTCAAATGAAACCAACTCTTGTGTCTTAATTTCAGAATTAGTCGCGGTGACATCTGTAGTTTGACTGGGGGTCTGTTGGCCTGTTGCTTTTGTCTGTCCTTCCCCATTGGTAGGTATTGTCAACCTACCGTTAACAGCTGCAGCAAAGTACACTGCAAACTGCTGAACGTTCGGCGCTACCTTGAGAAGAATGTCGCTCCTGACTCCTTCTTTAATGCTGCTGCCGTATACCCATATTTCATGATGGAGGTTGTTAAACCGTAGCCTGAAATCGTACTGAATATTGTTAGTCTGACTATAGATTTCAAAAACTACCGTTTTGTCGTTTCCTTGTTCTCCATTTGTTGGTTGAAATGCACTCTCCAGTTCACCATAGACCTTTCCCAATATCGGTCTTGCCCGTCGATTATACTGGGTGACCGGCCCCGTTTGCCCTGTAGAGTCCAGAGAGCTCTGACCTCCTCTTGTCAGGTTGTTCTGGGCTTGCTCTTCCCAGTATCTGGCCTCAAGGTCCTCGCGAGGCTGGTTCTGGTCAGTTCTTTCCCCTCCCGTGTATGGTGCATCAGTGTGCAGAGCCTCGTTGTGAAGCCAGCCTTCCAGTTCCACCTGTACTGTGACTGACCTGGGATTTGCTGTTGCTGTTACATAGGATGGTACCTTCATAGGGTGGTGGCAGCCGACTAAGATCCGGAGCTCTTCAAAATTATCGTTTTCAAATACTGGGGCCATTCTTTCTAGGTGACCAAAACCAGAAACGAGTTGCTCAACGGCCGCCCAAGTCCAGAATCTGAGCGGCAAGTTGTGAAGCCTGATTCTTGCTATGTGGGTAGTCGGGTAGTGCAGCATTCCTTGTTCTTTGTTCCAAGCCGCTAGCTGCACTTGCACCCCTGAGCCCAAGTTAAACAGACATATGTGGACTGCCTGTTTCATCATATTCTTGTTGGGGAATATGGCTATAAGGTCCCCAGTGGTTGCCGGTAGTTTCCTGATCTTAAACTACCTGGGGTGGCAGGTGAATGTGTGTGCCAACTTCTGTCGGAGCCGGTTCATAAGCTGTTGGTCGTTGTGGTTGGGACCAGTCATAACTATGGCCGACCTTTCGAGGAAATCTACTTCTGGTGCCAATATGCCATTGTCCGGGAGGAACACTTTCATGTCCTCTCCGTTGTTCTGCTGGCCTTGCACATATGCAGGGTCAGTCATTCTCATGGTTTGCCAGTTGGCCAAAGGGTCCATTTTTTCTTCTGCTGTTAGGTTGTTGTTCTTGGTGGATGTTTGAAGTAGAATGAATCGCTTCTCTTGGTACACTTTTATAGGAGCTTCTAGTGTTGGTGGTTTGAGAATAGTTACTGGTGGTGGTTGGGCAATAACTTCCCTGAAAGCTGGCTTTCTCTGTACCTCTTCCTTGAGTATGGAAGCAGCCTGTGAACGTTGTCCACATCTACCTGCTAGGTGCCCTGTTTGATTGCATTTGAGGCATTTAATCAACCCCCTGCATTCAAACCGCCTGTGTCCCTGCTGGAGGCATCTAAAGCACCGTCCTTGTGCCAATAACTCCTCCCTACATCGTACCAATGGTGCTGGAGACTGTGGTTTTGCCTTGTACTGTCTTTTTCTTCTGACTTCTGTCCAACCTTCTTCAATTCCTGGGCGTGGCTGGTTGTCCTGTCTCATCTCCGGCCTATGTTGTGTAGGCCTGCCTTCAACTATAGGGTCTTTGCCCTTGATGAGTCTGAGTTGGTTGAGTGATATTTCCGGCTGCTTCCCCTGTACCGCTGCTGCCGTAGCCTTCAATGCCCGTTCTTTCTCCTCCCTTATGGCCTTTGTCAGTGCTTCAGCGTATGAGGCACGCCTGAAGTCTGCAATTTCCATGTTCCGCCGTTCTATTGCCTGCTCCGTTCGTTTCTTGATCGCCAGTCGTGTCGCCAGCCTTTTCTCCAAAGGGTCGCTCATTTTCCTTCCCCAATATTCAAAAATCAATTCGACCACCAGGGTGTTCTAGAAAGGAGTTAGTTCGTTGATAAGGTTAGTTGAACTCGCATATTACAGTACTATCTTGGACGTACATAAACTAACAATATATATAATGAGGAGGGTTCAAATGCCTCCATTTTTTGTGCCTCAATCATGCCTCCATTTTTAAAAACATTAATAACTCAAAATTTAAAACTGAGAAGTCAAAATAAAACCGTTGGATATGATTTACATTATTTTATTTATGCACATATAAAAAATTATGACATTTTAATTTTGTTTTGGTTGTCATTAAGAGCTTGTAAAAAAAGTACTAATGTGGCTAATTTCTAGACGTTGATTTTTCAACTTATTGATTCATGTATAAACAAAACCGAAATGTGATAATTTTTTATGAGTACATAGAGAAAATAATATAGATCACATCTAACGGTTTTATTTTGAAGTTATGATTTAAATTTTGAGTTATTAATATTTTAAAAATGGTGGCATGGTGGAGGCACAAAAAAATGGAGGCATTTGAACCTTTCTCATATATAATTGAATGAACTTTTTCTGAATGGTAGTACTGGGTTGTTCACAGCTAACTTCTGAAATGGAGAAAAATTCCATAGCTAAACGTCCCAATCAGAATTGTCAAATTTTGAAAGAGATTTAACATCAGCAATTTTCCAATGTCTTAGTAATTGAAAGCATTGGTTTCTATGCTATATGCATAAATTTGAAACAGCCCTATACACATAAATTTGCAAATCTAAATGTGCTGATTTGGTTTGATATCCATATTTTTCTTAATAAGTTGCCATAGCCACATAAAAGGTTAATGCTAAATATTCCACATCTAACATCGAATGGATCCACTAGAGTTTCATGTATATCCTTCAGAAAATTTGAAATTACGACCTCTCATTCGAAAATTCATAATATCATATTATCTTTCTAAATTTAAAACTCTTAAATTTACCCAATTTATTGCTATTCCTTTTAAAACTCATTTTAAATTTATAAACTTATTATTTTACTCTTTTTAAAAAAAAATAAAAATATAAAGCTTGTGTAAATATTCAATTTTCTAATTGACAAATTTGTGAGAATAAATGATTAATTTTTCTACTTGTGACACATACACAACGGCATTTAGCCATTTAGACATACAATAATAGGTGTCATAAGTAGAGAAATGAATTATTTATCCTCATAAATCAGTCAATTTGAAGATTGAACATTTTTCTTTACACATGCTATATATATATATATATATAATAATAATAATAATAATAATAATAATAATAATAATAATAATAATAATAATAATAATAATAAAGAGTAAAATGAAACCTTTATAAATTTTAAAATGAGTTTAATAGGGAAGACAATAAATTGATTACAATTTGTGAGTTCTGAAATTTATAAGAGAAAATATAATATTATAATTTTTAGAAAGAAAAAAAAAATGTAATTTTGAGATTTTTGAAAGTTACACATGAAGTTATCCAAAAAAAATGAATAGAACAATATGTACAGACATATACAGAAAAGACACATTTACAACATATACTAAATAAAAAAATGTATACAAGACAAGTCAGTTATACAGAAGCAATTAAAGCTGTATTAATAACTAGTTAGAAAGCCTACTTTAACAGTCAAAAGTTGTTCACTTTACCAAAAATCAAATGGCTATCACGTGGAGAAAAAAAAAAAAAACCGTAGCTGGTTCCAGTCAAAGTCAATGACTCCCTCAAAAGGCTCGCTAATCCCAAATAATAAATGTGGGATCATGGGAGGGTGACAAAGATTTTTTTAAGAATTTAATACACACAGCTATAGCCTACAGCTAAGGATTAGGCCTAATATTAGGCCTTATGTGGGCCAACATATAATTAATTAAAATACTTGCCTATGACCCGCACGAGTGCTCTTCCCGAGCTATCCAGCTATTCCCCGAATCATCTCACGAGATATGGTTTTTTCAATTTAAGGTCTTTTACATAATTGGACTTGTAAAGTTTAAAATACAGAACTACACACACACACACACCCACACATATATTGGGTAAATACTAAATTGTATCAGCATCTCCTTTCTACCTATAAATATAGATTTAAGTTTTACAAGAGATGAGTAAATATATGGAGTGAGGTTATTGTACTATGCAAAGTGCATGTTGGTTCATACTATGATTTAATATTTTTGTCTTCCAATTTTAAATAGTCCATATAAACCGTTGAACATAAACTCATATAAAAATGTACTTGTTCACTAAATTTTTCATTTTCTTAATTATCTTTTTACTATTTTTTTAGATTGGTAAAAAAACACCTTTTTGAATGGTCTAGAATTGTTAGATCAAGTGATTTTCTACCTTATTTAAACTAGTAAAAAAAAAAATCTAATATGATCTACATGTATATTTTCATACGAACATTATATATGTTAAACCATTCAGATTAATTAATTTTACTTTGAAAATGAAAATATTAAATTATAGTATGGTCCAATAAGCTCTATATATAGTACCATAGCCTCACTCTAAATATATGATATGATTACAATTTAATTAGATTGAGATGGATCATGGATGTTGCATTGCAATTTTGAGCTCCATTAGACTCATAACAACAACAAAAAAAACAATGTTATGTTTCATTTTCTTTTTCATCAAATAGCAATATAATTAAGTAATTCAGTCAAAACTTCTTATTAGCTATAATTTAACAAAAAAAAAAAGATAAGAGATACAAGTACGTACGATTCATTTTCTAAACCATTTTTTTTTTACTTTTAGACATGCATGTTGATATCAG
The DNA here is from genome assembly GCA_964058825.1 of Carex arenaria. Lineage (NCBI taxonomy): Eukaryota > Viridiplantae > Streptophyta > Magnoliopsida > Poales > Cyperaceae > Carex > Carex arenaria. The sequence continues at coordinate 193,531 of CAXKVW010000498.1, read as the reverse complement.
CAGCCTTGTCCATTAATCCATTATTATCCTAATACGTACAGTAATTCATTCGTGGTTTGAAAAACTGGCTGAGTACTCCGCGTTAACTCAGCCGAGTCAAAACAGGAAACAGTTTGGGTCAATTCAATTTACACGTACGCTTGGGCGATTTTTATGTTGAAAGCACTTCATGTGCTAAATCCGATTAATTGGATGAGTATTGTACGGAAACTCGTGAATCGGTGTAACCACTGCAAACTAGCCGTTATTTGCGTCGATTGATCATTTCGGAGAGGAAGCAAAAGGCGATTCAAAATGCATGGGCCAACTTTTGTGGGTTTTTTTCTTTCTTAATTATTTTGCACTCTTTACTTTTTTTAAGGTTTTGAATTCTGCTGTATTCATAGCTAAGGTCCGGTTAGAACTTAGAACCAGGTAACTATTAGATATACTTTAATATCTCTGGTCTTGTTTGGTTGTGGAGTAAGGTTACTCCGGATTAAATTTCTTACTCCGAGCTAAGACGGATTAAAATAATCATATTTGGTTGGAATTTGGTGAAGTAAGTTAATGAAGAGAGAGAAAATATAAAATGGTGTTACTCTAACTGCGGGATCTACAGGTGGAGTAATTTACTCCAAACATGACCTCTATATATATATATATAGAACCTAACGCAGTGCAAGGGTAAAATAATCTAGTATAGCATTTAACGTTTTGGCCGCAAAAACTTATGCCAGCTTAATCTTTTCTATAGTTAAACTTAAATGTTATGTATATTCTATATATTGCTTTATGGAAAAGGCTGGCGTGCTACACGTAGCATAGTAACATATCGTACTACTCTCTCAATATATTGAGTAGACTTCAAACGACAAATTCAAACCGTTTGAAACCGATTTACTTCACAATTGATGTATTTACATATAAAATTTACCAATTTTTACATTCATTTAGTATAAAGTCAAGTGGTAAAAAAAAAAAAAATTAAATGTATTAAAATTAACTTATAATTCTTATTCTTTGACTGCTTGACTTTATACCAAGTGAATTCAAAATATTATAATTTTGGCATGTAAATACATCACTTATATAGTCAATTGATTTCAATGGTTTGGATTAGCCATTGAAACATATCCAATAGAGTTTTTGAAGAGGTAGTACGACATGTCACTATGCTACAAGTAGCGCACTAGCCTTATTCTTACTTTATTATTAATTATGTAATATTTTATTACATAAGTTGGCTGCAGGGTATTTCCAAAAATACCATTTCTGCCGGATAATGTATAATTGCTTTCGCTAGATTATCCAACGAAATTGTATCCCACTTCCGTTGGATTCCTTCAATCAATCTAATTTTGGTATTTTTGTTGACTAGTTTAAGTTGTTTCCATTCACGATTTTAATTGTTTGACGCTTTAATTAATTTATAGAAGTAAGACATAAAAAAATTAAAAAACATACTGGATCAAAATCAACTGTAGAATATTCAAAATAAAATAAATAAACTCTAAATATAGCACTAACTATCAGATATATAAATAGCAGAGCATACAAAATAAAATATATAAACATTAAAAAAATTGTGCTGATGTGATCTTTGTGGATAAACACACATACACTGATGCAGGCAGGAGGAGTCTCGTAATAATCGAATTGTCATCCTCTGAGATATCTCAAACTTTGCGTGACTTTTTGGAATATCTCAATTGTTCAAATACGTTCTGCACGAATCTCAAAGCTCAAATAATACTGGCCCCCTACGTTTCTCCGAATAGGCACCGGACACGTCGGTCACGCAAAAATTGAGATATCTCAGAGGATACGCACCCGTAATAATCACCCTCTGCTTGTGTGATATTGGGCTGAGTCTGTGTTCCAAGAAGTGGTTGCTGATTTAAAGATCCAGCAGAATGAGGTTGTTTATATAGCTCTCAGACCAAGTAGCTAGACATGTCAGTTTCCACTGGATTATCTAACAACTAAGAATATGTTTTGAAATTGATTTTCTTTTCTAATGTTAAGGATAAAATTTTTGGAATTTTGTGACTACACTTGTAGTTTATAACACTAGTATGTAAGTTGAATTCTACTTTAATATATTTCAACAAATTAGTCTTTCGTATTTTTCCTATATTTTTTACAAAATATATCTTGGAAAGAAAAAAAATGCAGATTTCTGATTCTAGCATGTCAATTGACTCTGATTTCGAGTTTCAGAATCATGAATTCATTTTTGAATATGCATAAAGTGTATACATATAACATTAATTCAGGCCATATACGACTTCACTTCAATTTTTTTTTATTAAAGGGTCTCATTATATTCCAGTATTTTTCAGATATTTTTTGTGAGAATCAAATCTATGTTTCTATGTAGAGAGACATGACTCGCAGCAGTGCATTAAGTCTGCGGTTCAACTTCGCTCTATTTTATTTAAGTTTTTTTATTGTCCTTTATTTTGTTATAGCAAGGATAATCTGTATCAGCATAATTTTTCAATTGGATGAGGATGGGGCCCATGTGGATATAGATTGGTATTTTCCTTATCATATTTCTCATGATACCTTGAGTGAGTTTTAAAATTTAGTTGATATGAAAAGGAAAAAAAAAATGATACTAGCAATAAGCTAGGCTTTTGTACATTTTCTTTCTTTTTTCCTCTTTCTTGAAACCTCTTTCTTTTATTTTTTGGTTTGTTAAATATTATGTCAGATAAAACTTGAATTCTAATAGGCATAAAGCCACCAATAAAACATCAGTGAAAGGTATAAGTGAATTGGTAGATGGTCCTCAATAATTCTGTATAGGATGCTTGTGTGGTCCCAACTCTAATGATAATTATAAAATGGTTCTGTTTATTAATTAAGCTTGGTAATTTTTAATCAATTAATTAACTTGCAGTCAAGAAATGTAATGAATATAAAATATCTTATATGAGAATATGAATAAGAAAGTTATATGGTTATTATTGGCTAGGAACTCTAAAAATGTTTGGACTTTATATTATATATTAATTCTTCTAGTATATATGGGAATCACAAACCTAAAACCCTTGTGTAGTTATAATGAAATCAAATGCAATGTAATTAATTAGATTATATATAAAAACCATCAATGTTTCAATTGTGAAGGTTATTTTTTTTTTTGAAATTAAGTTACTTAGACCGTGCTAATTTACAAGCTTATTTGTATTATTCGCCTACAAAGTACAACGTAATTAATTAAAGATGTGTGCATCGTTAGGTCATTCGCCTACAAATACAATTGAACTAAAAAAAGCATGTACCTTTATTTTTTTTTGTTCAATACTAGCTAGTTCATTATCTGAAACAATGAAATCTGCAATTTAAATTAATTAAGCAGGGGATGTTATTGCAAAATTTAATTTATTTGTTATGTATTTTTGTATCTAACAGTTGAATCAAATTAAGGATATATATATTTTACTGAAAGTAAAAAGAAGAAGAAAATATTAGTTGCATACATAAATTGATGATCAACCTATAGCTAGTTTTAAAATTGAAGCTTAATTTTGAGCTCATAGTAGAAACTTGGTATCAAAGGTTAATCATACCGACCTTTTAAGTAAAATTATATCTAAAGTACATTTGAGGAACTTACTAGAATTTTTTTTAATTAAAACCAGATCTCGAGACTAATTAAATAACAATTCTTTTGGCAATCTCCACTCACTCACAAATTAATCTCTCTTTTGAAAATATTAATTTCACATCTGGTCTGAGATGTCACACAACCAATGCTTGCGAGTCTCCATTAATTACAAAATTCTACTTCCAAGTGCAGAGTTGTTCTTAACCCTATTAAAATACATATATTATAGTTTGTAAAGCACCACTGTTTAATTTCCCTTATATATGGACCCTAAATGCAATGTTCTCATTTATCCCTCAATATTCCCATTGTATATACATGTCTTTTTTTTGAGGAAATATATACATGTCTTAATTTAATCTAATTTAAAAGTTGATTGTCATGAGATAAATGATTTATTTGAGATTTTTAGTTAACAGATTATGGATTCTAAAGTATAATTACTCATTAATTAAGATATTAAGCCTGTCTGTTTTTTCTTCTTCTTAATTTCTTTTGCACTAAGTGAAAATTTTAGAGGGATCAAAATTTTTTGTATATTCAAACGACATAATGTCAGAATATATAGCTAACTCAGCAACTTTATTAATCAAATTAAACTAGAATATATAAGATGATATAATCTAATGCGCTCTAGATCTGTGAAAGTAGTATTCTTTTATTAAACCAGTAGAGATGTGAGGCCTTCCCACTTCACGCTTCCCCTTGCATTGCTGCATGATCAAGTCAAGACAAAAACCAACAGGACCTCATTTGATTAATATTTCATTGGTCTCTCCTAGGGTTTTGTTTTTGAATCTTCCAAGGACTTCACACTTGTTTTGGTAATAAAATGTCCCTCAAGCATTATATATATATTTTTTTTATTTTCTCAAGCATTATATTTACTGCTCTTGTTCCCAGGGTTTGCCATTTTCATTTCAGTCCTTCAACTTTCTGATTATTCAGTTGTAAGTTTTAATCAAAAGGTTGACGTCAAAATATAAGGGATGTTTGTAGAAGGAAAGCTGATGAACTCATTTATTTGTGATGGGATTTTTTATTCTAACATTGCATTGTACGTGGACAAAATATATATGAAATTTGAACTTCATCAGGGAATTCAAATTTAAGATGCCTGATATAAATTTAACTCGAAAACTTCTTAATTTTAAGGATTAATAGAGCTTGCAATGACTTAAGCCATTTATGTATTTTCTTTTTTTACTAAACTTTTCATTAGTTCAGTTTTGATGCTTGAACTGCTTTGAAAAGAGAGAAATATTCATTTTTTGTATGTGGCGGTTAACAATGAACTTGATTAATTGTTGAGATCATGTTTACTCGGAATATCTTTTAAAGTACTTTGCAAATTAGTACATAATACGATTCATAATCAAGGAACATTATTTTGCTTTTTTCATAATGCAGGCCTATATAACACTTTGGAAACTTTCACACAGTTTCTAAACTAATTAAATGATGATTATTAGGAGAGATAAATTTAAATTGTGAATATGACACACTTAATTAAGTAACTTTTTATTTGTAAATTTTTTTTTTTTATCAATATATCTGTTGTCGGTAATTGCCAACAACCATAAAAAAAAAATTAAGTAAATTTTAGTTTTTTTATGCGAAATTATTAAGTTATTAATAGCCAAATTCTTCAGAACTTTTTAATTTGCTACAGCTAATTAATTTAGAAAGGATAAGTTTGGTCAAAACCATGTTAATTTGATGGTACCTCTGTTGAAGAAATTAATGTATTTTATAACTCTAGCTAGACATGATCATCTCTTTTTATATTAGTATTTATTATTTTTTAAATTTTGTTTTTTGTGGTTATTGCATATCATTATTATTTATCATCTACCTGATGTAGTTTATTTTATGCCTTTAGTTTGAAGTGGCAGAGGCGGATAAGGTTCTAAACATACTACTATTGGTATATATAGACGTACTTACAAACTGATGTAATCTTAGATTTACGTACTATGAAATTCAAACAGATAACAGCAGGCCTCTATTATTAGAGAAAGGATAACAAAGATATATAATGCAACTAATGCTGTATATATATGACGCTTGATAATTTTACATTATTAAAAAGTGGGTCCAATTTGAATCCGAGGTCAGTCACAAAGCCCTTCGATTTAGTTTATCTCCATGATAATTCAGGTTATTCATAACCTAATTCAGGTTATTAGAAACAATATTGTTTCTAATTTGAGTCTTAGGAAGACAAAATACAACATTCAGGTATCATAATGTGAAGCACATGTTTTCTGAATGTGTATTTTAATTCATTAGAAGTTTATGGCAAAGTTTCACATCACTTTGCGTTGCCAAATAGGAATTGGGGAAGGACATTGCAAGAAATTCAGGTCCAAAAATGGATCTTCAGGAAGGGAGGAGGCAGTAAGACGGAGGATATAATTCTAATCGCAATGTTCGTATGTTGGAGAGGGAGAGATGTCGTAGAGTGTTCAAAGAAGAGGTTAAAACGACAGATGACCTAATGCAGGAAGTGATCGATCAAATGAATTGGTTATACTGACCATTCAGAAGAGTTTTAACTTTCTTGTGTTTTAAACTTTGTTTTTCTTACAAATTTTTTTACCTTTTCTTAGAGTTTTTTTTGCCAAGATCAGATCTTTGAATCGATTTTGTAATAGTTTTAATTAGGTTTCATCTTGAAACCTAAAACTGTTTTCATTTATCAATATATCAAATAAGGGCTTTGATCCTTATTTTTACTCAAAAAAAAAAAAATTCAGGTATCATACATAATTCCTTTGAAATGGGGAAAAAAAGTATATCTGTACCCAGTCTTGTTACTTTCTATAATTGTTTTAGACTATAGATAGGAAACTTATGTAAAAACAAAGAAAAAAGTTATATATATTGATTTTGATGCTCAACATGTTTCATATATAGGCCCTTATAATTAATCCTGAGTCTCCTGTACTATTTGTACAATATTATACTAATTCTCGACCTAGTTTTTATAACAATTAATTTATGAAAAAACTTTAATCCTTGCCTTGGTTGAAAGCATGTAATTGATGCCTCCAATAACTTTGATAGTGGCGTCCATTACACAGTTTCATATAATTAATAACTATTAACAAATAATTAAGTTGCTATTCATATAATTAATAAGTATTAACAAATAATTAAGTTGCCTTGGTTGAAAGCACATAACGTTCTTATCTATTCTATCATGATAACATCATAATATACTATTTATTTATGTATTTAGTTTAAGGTTGGATCAACTGAAGAATTTTTATTAGATAATACAACTAAAAGCATCTAAAACTTCATGCCACATCCAGACGGACTAAATAGTTGATTGCTAATAGTAAAATCCTTTAATTATAGATATACATGAGGAACCCCTAATTAATTAATCATGATCAAAAGAAGCTCTTGGAGGGAAAGTTCAAAAAAGACGGAGAAAAAATGAACTCTCTTTTAGCAAAGGGGAGATCTTCTAGGGGTGCCTTTCCTTTTGCTCATGGTTGAACTCATAATGTCGACTTCATGGGAGAATCGGCTACTAGCTGACCTCCCGCAAATGTATAGACCACTCCTTTTCTTTTTGGCAAATTCCATAGGTGGCATGCTAAGGTTATCTGAGTCTGACGAGGTCATCGACTCTTCACCTTCAATGAGTGTGGAATGGGTGGTTTCATATGCTTCTTCATCGGTACTGTCATGAGGGATGAAGAAATCAGGGCTCAATTGAAGTGTCTTGCATGGTTTTAAATACGGAGACAGGTCTTTCTGATACCGCAGAATATAATCTACCTATAAACATCAAAATGGTCAGAAACAGAAAATTAATAGGAATGTAATTAAATTGTTTTTGTTAGTTAATTACAATGAAAATTAAAAAATTCAAAGCTTTTTTCATTTTAATTAAATTACTTTTCTCTTAAACCGAAAGTTATTGGAAGCAAACATATCACCATCTTAGAGCTAATTAGTAATTTACTGTGGAACCTATCTTGACAGTTTTATATAATTAATTGAACTTAGTTTTGTTGTGCAAGTCAATTATTATAAAAAGTTAACCTAATTCACTGTGTTAATTCTGGAGTCAACTGTTGCAAAAACCTAATTATGAAAATAAATACCATGATAACAATATAATTTGAATTTTGAAGTCCTAGCCAATTTTAATTATTTTGCTAAAAAGGATGAATGTAGAAATTAGAAAATAAAAATAAAAAGTACATGTATGGCATTAATTACCTTACAACCAAGGGAGCAATGGATATAGGGCTCTTGAAGGCACCTATCACATGAGGTGCATATGTTTCCGGACCCCTTGAATTGCCTATTTTGGGGCCTCTTCTTTAGAAATACTACCTTCGAGCTATTTATTGTGTATGACTACAAAGTCACATGATAAGAAGAAATTTAAATTAATTAATATTAGGCTAGTTAATGAAAATTATCTGTTTCCAGAATTAAAGCTAATTAATTAAAGGTTCCACAAATTTGAGCAAGGCACTCAATTTTTTTTATTATGAGTGAATTTTACTCAATTATTGGATATATAATTAACTAGATGACACTATATATGGAGGAGATAAAACTTCTAATTAGCAGAGCCGGCCAACATTTTCATTGACAAAAGTAACAGACATCATTAAAATTTGAACTCTAAATTGTGTGATGTTTGCATAGCTACAACTTATGCTAAATAGGAAGTACAAACAATACAGTAATATATAGCTCAAGTAATCCTAAAGAATTCGATAATCAATATATATATATATTTTTTCACTGACCTGAACATTGGAGCAGTTAATGAGTTTTTCGAGATCTTCAAGTCTGACAACATCATGGTAGACATATCGTCGCACCTGAAGAAGACGATGGGTTCGGTGTAAAGTAACGCAGTGCGGGCAAATACTGGTGCAACAATCTATGCAGCAAATGTTTTTCTCATTTTTTCTTGAATTCTCATGATAAGAGCAAGGTACGAAAAATCTCTGTGTGTTTAGGGCCTCTAACCATGTTGGCTTCCATCCCGCCTATCATAAAAAAAACATATATAAAATAAGAAAATCTCAATATATTTTGCTCAACATCTGATTAAGCATAAAAGAAGAAAGAGTGGTTTTTATGTCAAAGCTCAAAACTAAACTGCCTAGTGAGATTGGTGCAATTGCAGATAGTATATATAGTTAAAGAGAGAGGGAGAAAATTGAATTGGAGCACTCTATGCAACTATATAGAGAGCACAGTCACATATCAACTCAGAGAAAAAGGTAACCTAAACGTACTAGAGGCAAAAATATAAACCATTCTTACCATGATAATAGCAATTCAACTCTGATGTTGCAAAGAGGAAGAGAGAAAGATGGAGCGCTCTGTTGGAGTGTATTTATGGAGAGGGTTGCTAGAAGTCAGAGGTTCATTTAATTACTAGATAATAGGGTCATAAAGCTAACTAAAAGTCTAAAACTTTGCAAAGAAAACATAATTGGTTTGGATGAGAGAGAGAGAGAGGAGCGAGGGGAAAAAAAGAAAAAAAAATTGAGAAGAGGTGAGGAGAACGTGGATGCTGTTTCTAGTGCTTCGCATCCTTTTAAAGCATTCCAACTTAAGACCAAGCTCTCTCTCTCCTCGGCTATAGTGCTCAAATTTTTAAACGAGGGTTTTTGCATTGCAGCCCCCGTAAGAGCCCCAAAAAGTATAACCAACTATTTAGCAATATGATATATATATAAGTAAAATTAGGGTGTGATATGCTTATTAAGAGGGGTTGGTGAACACAACTTTAAAAGTCTATCAGATTGCTTTCAAACGATGAATTCAAACAATTGAAATCCATCTACTTAATGAGTGATGTATGCACATGATTTTTTTCTCTTTAGAGACTTAGGCTTCTAAACTTGATGTTTAGTTAAAATCTACCTTACTCGGTCAGTAATTTATATAATGTTTGTCTTGATTTATGTTTATTCTTGTTGATTGATATATTTATGTGTATGATTGCATGTTTGAGTTACTTGATATTAGTATCCCGCTTAGGTTTTAGGACTTGAGTAGCGTAGGATCTTGAATTGATTGCACCAAATATCGTACACGAATAGTCCTAGGAATTACGATTAGAATTGACTAAGTTTGAATCTAGTCCAAAACTACAAGAATCAAAAGTTGGATTTAGGTGAAAGGCTTAACGGTGAAGTTCCAATTGATCACAAAATTCGTTTTATTTGTCAAATTTGCAAACCAAAACCACAACTTCAACCAAATTACAACCACCCCCACCAATTTATTCTTATTGCACATCTAATATTAGTTAATTTAATATAAATTATTGTCTTATGTTATCTCTGTCATCGATCATGGTACCACACGATTAGATTGTGCGCTTGCAACTACATTCTCTTGAGTATTTAAATTTATAAATTTTAAAAGCAAAACGAGTATTAATTAGATCCAAAAATCCTATACCAAAAATACCCAACGATAGCGTGTTAATACGATATTGTGAAAACAATAAAAATTAGTTTTTGAGCAATTCAACCAAAAATTCTCTTTTTAAAAATAAATGATCCTTCAACTTGCATCATAGGTCAAAGTAATTGTTTTATGTTTGAAAACTTGACGAGATAATTTGTTATGGACTTCAAAAAATATTAATTAATAAGATGCACATATTATTATGCATAATTGTTTATTTATAATATAAATATTCAACACCAATGAGGTTAAAAAAATGACATATAAAATTCATGTGTATATATAGCTAATTAAATCATGTATAACAACAAAAGGCGTGTATTTCTATCTAAGTTTGCAACACACGTACGTCTATATTTGAGTCATCAAGCGACAATAGGTATCAACTAAACCCGGTGCAATATTTGCATCTCATAAACAAATGCAATTTAGGGGAATTCCCCAAGGTGCTTTGATTCCTCCTTTGTATTCATGTGTGGAGGGGATGAGCTTTGCTTGCCTTGGGTCACACAAGCCTACTATGCACTTAGTGGAAGTGCCTTGGGTTTTGCTTTTTCAAATGTTTAATTTGATGTACTTAATTTATTTCTTTATTGGTCCTCACAAGGATTGTCTCATTTGTTATTGGTTGGTTGTCAGACCAAGAAATTTCGATACCAAATTCCAGTATCGATTTGGTAGCAATTCTTTGAAATGTTACTGAAATTTCGATCGATACAAGTCAATTCCTTTTTCGCTATTTTCTTAATATTATTTTCCAACCACAAAGAAAACATATTAAAATAGAGGGCGCACGCTCGGGGTGGGAAGGGAGCAGCTTGGGTCCGATGCTCATCGGACTCAAATTTGATTCGATGGATTCCACAACTATCCGATCTGTTTTAAGATCTGTGCACACAGATATTAAAGCAAACTTGTACAGATCTTAAAGTGAGTCTCACAGATCTTAAAACAGATCAAACGGTTATGGAACCCATCGGACCCAAACTGCTCCCGGGTGGAAAAGGGCAGAAGAGAGAGATATCAGATATAGCAAACCCAACAGCTTTTGCTGGGATTTCCTCAAAATATATATATATATATATATATATATATAGGACGTGGCTACGGTGCTACGCGTAGCATAGAGACCTCCGTGCAACGGCTCAAAATTTGAATTTTCAAAATCCTAACGGTCGATCCAAACCGTTAGATATGTTCTCCATATTGAAATGTACTTGGAGACCAAATTTTATATTTTTTGGAAATTTTTTACTATTTATTAAGCCACTTGGAAAATCGCTAATCCAACGGTGGCTTAACCAACAGTGAAACCGTTGGATCAGCGGTTTTCAAAGTGGCTTAATAAATAGTAAAAAAAATCCAAAAAATATAAAATTTGGTCTCCAAGCACATTTCAATATGTAAAACACATTTAACGGTTTGGATCGACCTTTAGGAATTTGAAAACTCAAATTTTGAGCCGTTGCACGGAAGCCCTCTATGCTACGCGTAGCATATTAGCAATTTCCTATATATATATATATATATATGAGGAGGGATCAAGTTACAACAATTTTGAGTTACCACAAAGTTACAACAACGATTTTTTTTATTTTCAAAGTCCAAATCGTCGATCCAAACCGTTTAACATAATTATCTAAATAAAATATGCTTCCAGATCAAATTTTACATTTTTTTGAATTTTTTTACTATTTATTAAGATGGGTACAAAATTCAATGGTCTGAATTTGACTAGTTTTTGTATCCATCTTAATAAATAGTAAAAAAATTCAAAAAAATATAAAATTTGATCTGGAAGCACATTTTATTTAGGTAATCATGTTGAACGGTTTGGATCGACGATTTGGACTTTGAAAATGATAAAAACCGTTGTTGTAACTTTGTGGTAACTCAAAATTGTGGTAATTGGATCCCTCCTCTATATATATATATATATATATATATATATATATATCAGATATAGCAAACAGAGCCGGAATTTGGTAGCGTTTCAATTTAAACCGAAATGAGATTATTAGTTGGCCATAGCGCACAGGCGCTGTGCTCTGATGCGACATGGAAAAATTCAGGTTGTTTCGTCCAGAATGTCCCTATTTCTCGCCAAACTTCTGAAACAGTATTTCTGGTGTTAATTAATATTTTATGTTTTTTTTTTCTGTTAATTTTGATGACACAGTACTTCTGAAAAAAAAAAAAAAACAAGAAACGATTTCCATTTCACGTTGGTTTTTTCTTTCTGCTGTCAAAAGTTTATCTTTTGCCATTTTTTCATTAAAACTAAAACTTGAGTTTAATGGCATTGTCTATTAACTATCTAGTGACTAATATTCTCTGTAAGAGGTTACAAATTTTATATCTAGATGATTTCTTGTGATATTTGAAATTGATATACTTGAACTCATTTGTACTAAAAAAAAATGTTTTTTTAAGGCCATGGTCGGCGTGCATTGGAGAATGGACATGAGTATAGTATCTACATTTCACTATTCATGTGGAAAAGAAAAAATCAGTTGACTCATGTGAACAGTGAGAGTGCTGAACAGAGCCTAAATTCAAATAAGTATGTGTGAGTTCTCTAAAACAAACTCTTCTAATCAAAATAATCATAAAATTTCAATTATCTTTTTCTATGTTTATTATAATTTCTCCTTTATTTCGCTCCGATCAGAATCAAAATTGATAGCCCAAAATTTGGTGCTAATTTCGTTTATATAGGATCTCGATGGTGTTAATTATTAGGTGCATAAATCGTTCTTGATCCGTTGCATCCTTTCACAAGTGCGTAATAGCGCAGGGGTCAATGTTATTACTTTGAGATTTGTGCAGGATATATTTTAACGGCTGAGATTTAAAAAAATAAACACTCAAAGTTTGAGAGGAAGTGAATGGAGAAGTATATAGATACCGAATTAATCTAGCTGATGAGAAGTATTTAAACAATCCACCAAGAGATATTTTTCTGTTTTAATCTAGAATAATGTCAATGCAGCAGTTGTCAAGAAATCAATCTGCCAAAAAAAAAAAAATTCTTTTAAGTCCTCTGAAAATTGCATGAACATCAATGATATATACGAAATACGGTTTATTTATATTAAGTCTAATTTATTTTTAATTCTATTATTTTGTCGAACACAAACTCTTTGGTAAACATTAAACTTTTAATCCTTCACTTTTTAAGTTTTGTTGCCGAATAAGCCCAATAAATATAGATTGTACGATTTAAATTTTATGATTTAGATAAAAAAAAAATTATAGATGGTCCAGACAAAAAGTCTTCAAAATTTAAATTGAGTCAAATTTAATCTGTAATTAGTATATTTTAATGTGAACCAATTGGGTCAAGAATAACAGGAGTATATTTTAAATTGATTGAAATTTAAAGTCACACAGATCTAATTTTCAAAATATTTTACAAAACTGAAATCTTTGTAGGTCCATAAGTCAAACATAACAATAAGATATATCGAAAGATCTAAAAAACTACCAAAATATAAACAATCAAACAAACAATAAAATAATTTGTAGTCCAAAAATTAAGTCCATACTTTAAATGGGTCACGTGATAAGTAAATGAAAATAATTATTCGTATTCGTATTTATAAATATATAAATATGAATACGAATAATTATTTTTATCTGCTTTCAAAACAAAAGTTATATTATATATCCACTTAAACTGTATATGCATCGTAGTCATATTTGTAAATCATTCGTATTTAATTATCTATATCTGCAAAAAAAATATTATCTGATCCATTTGTATGCATCTCTAACTTTTATTATTAAGATTAATAGATTGTGTAGTGGTATTGTATAACTTTTTTCTTCTTCTCTTTTTTATGGTTAAAATCTCTTGGAGGCTTATTAATTGGTATATGATATTATGCAGGTTTTGTGGAGGTGTATTAGTGTATATGAAAAGTACTTCAAATTTCAAGGAAGAAAAAATAACTAGTTTTGTTTTTCAAATTTGAACCATATCCTTAATTGTGCTAAAATTTTGAAAGCGCTGGCATATTTTGTATTAACAGACGCACATTAACATCATCATGCTTTTAATTATCTTTCAAAAATATGCATTGCGTACGTAACCTTTTCATACAACTTAAAAGACAGGAATAAAGATGATGTTTTGATTGTTTTCTAATGTTTTTTTTTTTTTTAATTCTTTGTACTTCCTAAACACCACTTTGTCGCCCTTGACCAAGATTCACGGTCAAACCTCCAGCCTCAGATCTGCCTGATAGCTTTCCAATGTCCATTAAATTGGCAATAACCATCTTGAGTTGTAGTGGTCTGTGTCGCTCTCTGTGTTATCTTCCACCAGGCGGGTCATGGCTTGATCAATTGCAACACTAGAAGGATGCCGACCTTATTGATATGATTGGAGAGAATTTTATTAAGGCGATAAATTTTATCCCCCGTTACTTGGTTTTAATAAGAGTTATTGTTTTATGAAAGAGAGGAGCATACTCTAGAATTTGGTTAGGAGTAAGCAAAAAATAATAAGCCGAGCTGATTTTCTTCTCATTACCTCTAATCCGACTACCTGAGTCGTTGAGTTGTTGATCTATTCGACTGATTGAGCCATCACATCTTCTCCTGATCTTATTGTTTCTCTTTGATCAAATTCAACAAAAAAATATTCATCAGAAGTAGATAATAACTCAAAAAACATAAGTTCAAATTTGGAACAATTAAAAAATTTGAAACTCTAACTTATCATCTCATATCCTACTATTAAAAAGAAGATAAATAATTATAAATCGAAAATGTATTGTTCAATATAGTTTTTTTTGTATCTGATGCTACTACCTCTTGCGAGTGACCCGCTACATGTGTCTTGTCTGTTTTTTTGGAAAAAAAATTCTACTCTTCAGCATTAAATATCTACCTTGTTCAGTTTTCAACCGTTAAAATGGCACCTCCGGCCCATCCATGTGCAGTGTCGCACGTGTGCATGCAACAACTTAGTACAGAAAAAAGATTGCACACGCGGCAAGTCTCCAAAGTGAAGCTGGTAAAATAGGCAGTGGTCAGTGGTGGCCGGCACGTGACGTGTGCTGACAGCATGCTAAGCCTTGGAGAGGTCTCACGTGCGCAGGGAATCCAAGGTAGTTTTTGGATAGTCCATGACACTTGTGGTGCTTTCATTAATGTGTCAAGGAACAGTACAGGCGAGAGGCGACAGACTAGTTCCACTAATCAGTAAAAATGTTTGTATTAAAAAAAAATGCATTTCAAAACTGAAATTTGCATACTAACTGTCAATTTTGATAATTCTAAAGTTTCATATGTTGCTCAAATTCATTGAAATTATCAACAAATGCACACAATTTCTGTAAATATATTCATTGAAATTTTTGAACGGTCTAGATTTTTTATTTTTTACCTAACAAATGAAAACAATAAAAAAATTATAAAAAATGTAAAATTTAGTCTTTAAATACATTTTCATACTGTAATCGTGTTAAAAAGTTTTAAATCGACTGTTTATATTTTAAAAATAAAGTTGTTGATCAATGTTAAAATATCATATATCTTCTCATACCTTATCCATATCTCATATCCTATATCTTTGTTTTTAAAGTCCAAACAGTCAATCCGGACCGCTCAACATGATCTCCATGTTAAAATATGCTTGAACACCAAATTTTACATTTTTTTTGGAATTTTTTAATATTTTTGATTGAAAATTGCTATTTTTTTATGATCTAGATTTGTTTGAAAAACAACGATTTTCTATAAATCTAAAAAAATAGTAAAAAATTTCCAAAACATGTAAATTTGGTCTCCAAATATATTTTAACATAGAGATCATGTTAAGCAATTCGGATTGACTGATTGGACTTTAAAAACAAAAAAATAAAATATAAAACATAAATGAAGTACGTAGAAGATGAGACATTGAAAGTCTCTTCATATATTGAAACTGTGAACTGTGAAGTATGAAGTGTACTGTAGCCTCAAAATAGGAAGTGTCAAAATTACGGGCCTCAGCGTATTGTCGTAGCTATCTCCTATCGGTACTTGATTCCTAGTCCAAGAAAAGTCTAATACGGCCTTTGGCGGATTGCATTAGACGGCCCAAAAAATTATTGAGCTTTGAAGAGGTCCTTAGGCGTATTGAATCCGGTTCAGTTATTTCTTTCTACAAAATTAATCATCCAGTTTTCCTTATTAAATCGGGTTGGGTGTGATCAGAATTGACGGACGTAAACATTAGCGGGTCCCTCTGGCAGCCGCACTCTCTATATTAATATTCTTCTATCCTTCTCGGACGATCGCGCTACGTCCGCCTGCCCGATCCGAGACCCAAACCCGAAGCGACTCGGATCCGATCGAGGCCAACGCACCAGCTTCCCCCAGCGAGCGAGCCCATTCTCTCCCCTCTCCCCCCTCCCTCCCCCCTCCCCTCCTGATAAATTCTCTCTCTCTCTCTGTTTTTTTTTGTCCCTCTCTTTCAACGTGTTTGCGTTGCTCCGGGCATACTCCCCAGTCGGATTCTTGCTCGGATGCTCAATTGTTCACGGTAAAGCTTCTCTTCTTGCCTATGATTCCGACCTAAGTTTCGAGACAAACGGGAGACAACCATGACGGATACTCTGCCAGGTCCTTCTTCAGTGATCGACGGTAGTTTTCCGGAGTCTTGCGTTGGTTTTTTTAAGTCTTACGGAGTCTGTGATTAGTTTGTCTATTTTTCAGGATGGAAATATAGGCAGGTCTGTAGTAGAAAAGGATTAAAGATCACAATTTCGTGTCTTCCTTTGAATAAACCAAATCTATACGGTTGGGCTTTTACGTTTATGAACTGAAATATGGATTTTAGCAATAGGTATTGAGGAATTTGGACCTCAGTAAGCAATTAAAACTTGGGTTAGTGTAATTTCTTTTAAATATTCAATCATACAAGTTTAGGAAAGCATTATTGTGTTTTACACTATTATCATATATGTAAAAGCTGTTCTTTCTAGAGCCTTTAGGAAATCATAAATTCAGTACGAGGCACATTGATTTGCAATTTTTAATTTGACTTTTGCAATCTTTGATTTGGTTATTTTAGCAAATCTAGCAATACTTATTGTCGCATAGATGAAATACTAAATTAGGGTTTAGGGTTTAGTACATGTTCAAATAGATATTCAAGTTTGCATTGAATGATTATGTTATAGAAGTCATTTAAATTTTAGTAGGTTTAAAAGATTAATTTTTTTTCTGTCTTAACAAATGATTATTGCTAAGAGTCTCTATCAAACTGGTTTCCATATATATATTTTCATGTACAAATGTTCTAATGAATGTATCCAATTATACTTGGCGAAAACAATAAGATTGTCTTTTCTTCTCAAAAGTTGGGGCATTTTGACAACAAAATTTACTAAACCAAAATTTAAATGTTGCAACCTTTTTCCATTTTCAGAAGAATTTTTTCACTCGAAATCATATGTGATTCATGTCAATTATTTTGATTTATTATTATTTTTAGATGATGATGATGATGAAGAGTATGATGAACCAAATGGAGGCAATAGCCTATTGGGATTTATGTTTGGAAATGTTGATAATTCTGGCGACCTTGATGCAGACTATCTTGATAAGGTATAATTATTTTCTACATATATGTTTCCTTCTGAGGAAATGACTAAAAGACTTCAAAATTCACTAGCTGTAGATTTTAAAAAGTTGTTGAAATTGCTCTTGTTAATTCAAAACTACACACATTTATCTTGAGTGTTAAATTATTTTGTTTTTCCAGGATGCAAAAGAGCATCTGTTTGCCTTGGCTGACCAGTTGGGCCCATCTCTCACCGAAATAGAGGTACTTTTAATTACGCATCATTTTTATTTGTTATCTAGTTCTTTCTTTCCATATCATTTTTACTAATGCCTACATTTCATCTATTTGATAGTTATCTAAAGCCTCTCCAGCAACAATAGATGCTTCTGAACAAGGTAGGCAGGCTTCAGACATCAAGGCCTCTTGTTCATGTACTTAGGAAGCTGCAACAAACCATCAATCTTATAATTGGTTAGGCAACTACTGTTGGTTTGTTGCAGTAAGCACTAGCAGTGAGCCCAACTGGTTTATTAGTTGAAGGCAACAGCTGCTTAACTAGTTTATTAGTCGAATGTAACAACTCAGCACCTATAACTATGGTTCTATAAGTTCATCCAAATAATGGGATAGAACCCCAATTGAATTAAAGCACTGATAATAACTAGTCACTGATCCTAGTCAGCTTTTGTCTTCTAAGCCACAAGTTCAATTGTGAATTATAGTTTTCAATAATTGAAGTGAACCAGACCATCCCATAATTGGATCCGATCATAATTGACAAGCACCTGGTCCGAACTGAAAGTGTTCAATTTGAAAACCTGACTAACTGGTATTACCAACCTGAATAAACCAGAAATTTGAAGCTGCCTAACCTGAAGAAATAAAATTACAGATTTGGTAAAAAACAAACGTGACCTTAACTTGAAAACAATTACTTATGAAGAATATAACCCTTTTCTTTTGGTGAATGCAAGACTTGAAAAGACAAGGATGTATTTTATTTGCCCTGCTTTGGTAACAGCAAACCAAGACTAAATTATACTTAACCTGAATCTGATGTGAATCAACAAACTAGCCTCACCATCAATCTTCCACTTCTACAAACAACCCAAACGAGGCCCAGTTGTTTCTGACTTGAAGTCTATTAAAAGTACAAGATACTTAACAACCTTTCACTCTGTTAGTATATATGCTTTGAAATCAATTGGTTGGTTAGCATGATATTAGAATAGAGATTTTGAGTTCAAATCGCGTCTGCTCTCTAGTACAAAATAGCTTCATTTTGTTTATAATCTTGCTCATGATGGTCTATGTTCATACCATATTTGAGATGGAGCATTGAGAATATAAAATAAATGACATCCTCCTTTATCAGCTCAAGCTTTTAGAGTAATTGGTTTGATTAACAATCCCAGTACCAGCCCAACTAGTATCCTATCTCTTTTTTACCTTGCTTGCATTTCTCAGATTATGACGAGAAAGCTGAGGATGCGGTGGATTATGAAGACATTGAGGAGCAGTATGATGGACCTGAGGTTGAGGCCATAACTGAGGAGGATAATCTGTTACCAAAAAAAGAGTACTTTTCAACAAATGTATATATCTCTTCATTGGATAAGAAGGCCACTGTGTTTGACGATGAGGATTATGATGAGGAGGAAGAAGATGTGGCAGGTGGGATGGAAAAGGATACTGAGAAAGAAAAGGTGGGAGATAAACCACTAGAGAGCTCTTATCATCCAGGTAAAATCTATTTGTGCACACAGTAAAGGGAGAAGCTTAAATTCTGTCCTGTTATGTCCCCCCCCCCCCCCCCCCCCCCCCGCCAGCATGGTATAAATAACAATGTCTATCCTCTCTTGCCTCCTGAGATAAAATCTTAATTTCTGATGAGTTTATCTTCAGAACATTTAATACCTCGTAATTGGATGCCTTGGACTGGAAATAATTCTTTATTCTCTAAGTGTGAGAAATATTCCCTTTTTTGGTTATAAAATGCACTTGATGGGAAGATATCGTGGCAAAAAATTAGATTTGGCGGATGGATCAGGTAGGGTCATGTGAGATAAATAATTTGGTTTTCAGGAGGTACTCTTTGGTATTATTAAGGAAAATGTTGAGGTTTTGTGTGGGTAGTGGAAAAGTTCCACCCCTTTCCTATTAGAACCCTAAGTTCCACAACTAATTTATTTTATGAAATGGTTTCTTATATGAAGAAAAGTAAAAGAAAACTTTTTTAAGGGTATAGGTTCTAGAGGGCTTAACATTTTCAATTTTTACCATTATTTCCAGATCCTGAAGTAATTTCAGATGAGAGATTGCAACAGAAAAAGAGTTCTCATCCAGAAATGGCTTCTGTTATGTCCCCAAAGCATCTGCAAGACCTTGATTCTCATGATCTTCAGGTTTTTTTTATTTCTTTGTTTCCCAGAATATTCTTGGAAGCTTGGTATTAATTTGACCTGTTGTACTGTTAACTTACTCATTGTTTGATGATCACTTTGTGCTTATGAGTTTTTTATTACTGAAACTTTGAATAGAAGATGGCAAACTTCAAACTTGTTCCTGTAGGTAGGGGCCATTCCTGAGCTTTGCTGCTACATGCTGGAAATGCAAGTCTGTATTCCTTGCTCTAACCTTTTGGTTCATATTGTTTGATAAAATTTAGTTTTTTTTTTCTCAATATAGAATATGGATGCTGGTAATGAAGAAGGAAAAATTGACACCAAAAGTGTGCCTCCTCTCCCAGTGCTTTATGTAGAGAATGGTGTGGATGTTCTGAGGTTCTCAGAGATATTTGGTGTAAAAGTAAAAGAGCCCTCAAGAAAACCAACTCAGCAGCGATCAACCAATAGAGGTACATGATCTTTCGAATTATGTGAGTTTTCCTTTCGCTATATAATTTAGGAATTGCGTTTTTGCGGCACTCATTGTTATTTGCATAGTGGATGGATATTTGTTTTGGTCTGATTAATTTACAGAGCTAGTGAAGAAGCACCATAAATAGAGTGGTTATGATCCCCGAGTTAACAAATCAGGCATGAAAAATATGCAAGAAAATTGTCATTTTTGGAACACACAATGGACCATAATATATGGTGCCATACCAGTCTTGGAAACCTTGATTGGGTGTTTTGGAAACCTTTTTTGTATTTTGATTTTAGTAAAATTACTTTCTAAAAACAAGGTACAATGTTCTCAGATCGGTCCAGAGCACCAATAAACATTTCTGAGATAGTTGAAGATGATGAAGAGATCTATTTTAGAAGCACCATTAAAGATTTCCCTAATAAGTATCACCCCAGATCAACCCAGATTGATGCTGAAGACAACTTAAGGGAGGAATTATGTGAAGGTGGGCAACGGTCAATGCACATGTGCATTCCAGCCCAGCCAATGAAGGAATACATCAGCCCTAGCATGCTACCCTCCCAGTTTTTGAATTTTCAGTGCCCTGATATCTACCCACTTGACCATGAAGACTGGGAGAACCAAATAATTTGGGGCAATTCACCCCAAACTAGCAGTAATTTTGTTAACCAAGAAGAGATAGAGCTTGAAGAGGGAGATAATGAAATTGTTAGTGTCCATAACCACGAGGTTATGAAGGTCCATATGCAATCAAAAGCTCCTCCATCACAAGATAACCTAACCCGGTTTAAAAAGCTATCTTTGTTGAATAAGGAGCTCATGAATGGAACTTGGCTTGACAACATCATATGGGACTCTGACGAGGCCATCAAAAGACCAAAACCCAAACTCATTTTTGATTTGCGAGATGACCATATGATATTCGAGGCACTAGATGAGAAAGATAGTGATAACTTTTCACAACTGAGGTCTCGTGCGGTTGCAATTGTACTTCCCAAGCAGCCGAATCTGACAGGTGCAGGGGACAACTTGGATATGCTAGATAGTCAGGGAGTAGTTGGAGGTCAAGAGTTTGATGTATCCAATGATAAATATTATGCTAACAGAAAGGGGACAACTCAGGCCAAGTCTCTTGCAAAAAAGCGGGCCAACGGAGGTCTCAGGGTCTTGCATTCTATCCCAGCTATCAAGCTGCAAACCATGAAACCAAGACTTAGCAAGTAAGATTTTTGTTATTTACTTATTTATTTATTATTGCTGCAAGTAGTAATGGTACTGCTGCTATTTTTTCATTCTTGTTTTCTCTTTTCTTAACGTGATATTACCCACCATGAGCGGTGTTGGGACATGGGGGTTCGTTGCTTTCTGTACAGCAAGCAGGGTTATAATATGTATTTGTGCGTTTGTAACTTCAGATTGTATGTGCTGACACCCATTTTGTGAGATGCAACTTATCAAGAGATTGGTCCAAAGGTTAATTGGTTTCAGCCAGCAAATAAAAATAAGCAAATATGTTGAATTTGTATCACCTTTCTCAAAGTGAACCACATCCTGCTGCTGCTTGTAATCTGATATGTCATCCAAACCCAATAATGTGTAACTTCAACAGAAACCATACTTGTCTTGGAAGTTTGATTTATCTCTCTCTAATATATTAAATTTTGCCATGTGAGCAGCAAAGAAATAGCCAACTTCCACAGGCCAAGGGCCTTGTGGTATCCACATGTGAACCAAATTGCAGCCCAACACCAAAAAGGTGCAATTAACCAAGGGCCCATGAAGGTGATATTAATGACACTCAGCGGAAAGGGGATGAAGCTTCAGATCTATGCTGAAGAGAGCTTGTCTTCTCTTAAATCAAAAGCGTCTAAGAAACTAGGTTTTTCTCTATGGCACCCTTCCCTATTATTGTTAGTTTTGGTGTGCTTCTGCATTTGCTTGCACTTGTGCAGAATATTTAAGGTAACCCATGCTGAATTATCCATATGGGGTGTCATGCACTTCTTTAAATTGTGAAGTCCATCCAAGTAATGACCAGCATTTAATGCCAGTCTGGTACTGTTAGTAAATAAATGGTTCACTCTGGCTTCTTATAATTAATTCTGAAACCAAGGACAAGAAAAGAAAAAGAAGAAAAGAAGAGAAGAGAAAGGACAGAACAGTGAAAACTGCTAAGTATTCCGTGCTTGCTGGTTCAGACTGCCGCTGTTCTAGCACTGGTACACCTAGTATGGTAATAGTGCCTAGTTTGGCTTGGCAGCCCTGCCAATTCTCCAGCTGCCTACATTTTATTTATTACATGCTTTAAATTGTGTAGGATTCAAGCTTGAAGAGAAGCTGAAGGTATATTACAATGGGAGGGAGCTGGAGGAGGACAAATCACTTGCAGCACAAGGGGTCCGGCCCAACTCGGTGCTCCATATTGTGAACACAACGGTGCATGTCTGGCCGAAAGCTGAAAAGTTACCGGGTGAAGATAGGCCGTCTACAGGTCCAAATGTTTTTAAAAAGAAATCTGATTTATCAGCAAAGGATGGCCATGTTTTTCTCATGGAGTAAGTTGTCTCTCTATTTGTCATGCCGTACACAGCTTTTTGATTCCATACTGAAGCAAACTTGGTACAATTGTATTAGTTGGAATAAATTATAGTAGTTTAGGGTCTATTTGGATGGTTGAGAAATAGCAATAACCCAGGCTAGCAAACTATGTCGGATCATATTCTGCATTTGAATGGGTGAGAAGCTGTTTGGAATAGCCTCTAACCTTGTTGTTTCTGCTATTCCAAGAAAAAAGTTGGGTTAGAGACTATCCCAAACAGCTGGGTTAGCGCGCTAACCTTACTAATCCCACTCCCCATCCAAACATACACTATTAGTAAAAGTATAAAAAACAGGAGAAGTTACTTTGTGATGTCTTAATTTTGGAGTGTCCATCCAAGACATCAAGTATATGTCGATCTTGCTATGTATTTATTAATCATGATGTGGTTTTGCTAAACTTATCTTTTGTATTTGCAAGATGGTGTTTAGCAGATTTGAAAACCGATAGGCTTATCACTATACTAAAACTATAGGTAATGGATCAAGTTTGTTGTCTTTATGTACGTTAGTTTTGCATATGCCATCAATATTACGCTTTTGCAAGATGCTGATTTTGAATCATTTGACCTTTATAACTACTAGTATAGGTATTTTGAATCATTTTTCACTGCTGATTTTTAATGTTACTCATATAGGTATTGTGAGGAGAGGCCATTACTTCTTGGAAATGTGGGAATGGGCGCAAGGCTCTGCACATATTATCAGAAAAAGGAGTCTAACGACCTGACTGTGACCTCCCTTGGAAACAATGCCCGCAAGACTGGCATGGGCACACTCTTAGCTTTGGAACCATCAGATAAGTCCCCTTTTCTAGGGGATATATCTCCCGGCCAGACCCAGTCATGCCTCGAGACAAATATGTATCGTGCACCGGTGTTCCCTCACAAGCTCGCATCTACAGATTATTTGTTAGTACGTTCAGCCAAGGGATCTCTCTCTCTTCGCCGGGTCAATCGGCTCTTTGTGGTTGGTCAGCAGGTAACTTTATTTAATTCTT
Organism: Carex arenaria; assembly: GCA_964058825.1. NCBI lineage: Eukaryota > Viridiplantae > Streptophyta > Magnoliopsida > Poales > Cyperaceae > Carex > Carex arenaria. The sequence continues at coordinate 169,435 of CAXKVW010000498.1, read as the reverse complement.
ATGCTCTTAGATATAAAACAACCGGTTTGGTCTCAGCACGAGAATTAGTCCGTATGACGTTAAACCTAGTTCTGCCGAACTGCAGGTCAAGACTGCTTGGGTTGGACGACTGGGTTGAAGGTTTGGGCCAGTTCAGTATAGTTTGTGCTAATCATGTATTTCTGGATTTTGTGCTGCATTTAGTTCTTTGGTTCAATCAAGTTTATCTTAGGTCTGTTGGGTATGATGGGGGTCAAATTTAGACTGATTGCTGCTTAGCCAGGTCAAAGTCAATTTGGGTTAAATTAGTTAAATTTTGGGCTGGTTTTTGTTCAGATTGTCATTTGGCCAACGATTTAAGTACACACTAATAGCTGTCATACTGAGTTGTTCACCCCAGTGACTTGCCTGATTAGGCAAGATGTTGAAGCTTCGAAACTGTTTACCCCACTTATTCTTTATTCTTCTTTTTGCAAGAAAGTAAATTTGACAGGATTTTTTCTTTTAATGTTTCTGGGAACAGGAACCGCACATGGAGGTGCCTTCGCCGTCAGCAGCGAAGGTATTACAAAATTACCTGATAGACAGGATGCTTGTCTACATATACCGTGAGTTTCGAGCAAGAGAGAAGCCAGAGAACCACCCCAGCATTCGCTTTGATGAGTTGTGCTCTCATTTCCCGGGATTGACTCATAGTATCATTAAAAACCGAGTGAAGGATTGTGCCGAATTGGTGGTACAGTTGATTTCATATTTCTCTTTTGTTTCACTCTTATTGGTGTCTGGTAAAAGATTTTGGTATAGCCACCCTCAAATCCGCAGCATATCCCTTTTGTTTTGGTTCAGGAGATCTAGAGTGATCTGAACCTAACCTGTTTAATCTTATATTGTTGTTATGTTGTTAAAATAAAAAGTTAACTTTTAACTAACCCAATATCCCATTGATAGTCATGTATAACAGAAAGACCAAACCAATAAGCTGGCTGTGTAAATCCTTTAGTTTGGCCCAAGTAGACTGCCTAATTAACAGTTCAACCTGTTCCAGTAGTGCGTTTGCCCTATTTAGCAAGTATCAACTCATAATTTTCTATATTCCCTCACTCAACCAATTGTTACTCCTAGTTAAAAAAAAGAATGTGGAAAAGATGAGGACAGGATTTTTGTGAAATTGAGGCATGTAGGTAATTGTGACATTTGAAGGCTAAACATGCTTTGATGTACTTATTGTTATAGTTCTGGAGAAACCTCAATTTTAAGTAAGTCTCTAAGTTTGTCATTTGAAAATATTTCTCACAGAGAAAATCGTACAATTGGTACTTGGTACGAAGGCCTAAACACCGTGCTCGGACAGAGGATGAACTGAGACGGCTAATAACACCAGAAAAAGTGAGTTACCTTTTAATTATTTACAATTTCTTTAAGCACCTGCCTGTTACTTCATAGATTGATGGTACAGCTTTGATACTGTTGTATATGAGGACAGTACACTGAACACTGGACTGCTTTTCATACTGAAGTTTGCAGAAGAACAAAATAATGTAAGCTTTGTTTTCCCTAGAGCTAGCCTAAATTGTTACAAAAATTTCAGGTATGTTGTTATGAGAGCATGCAAGCAGGTTTGTACCATTTAAGAAGGATGGGGATACAGAAGCTTACACACTCGGCAGGACTATCATCTGCCATGAACCGGCTCCCTGATGAGGCAATTGAGCTTGCTGCTGCATCTCACATTGAACGCGAGCTCCAGATCACCCCGTGGGCTCTCACCTCCAATTTCGTTGCTTCAACCAAGGTATGTGATCTGTCAGAAAGACTTTTTTGCCAGGTGGCAGTACTGCTTTGTACTGGTACCAATGTTAAATTTTTTGTAATATGTCACTACTGATGTATCTTTTGTTTAACTTGCATTTTATACTAGTATGGGAACTTCTCTGTGTTTTAGATCTTGGTTATTTGCCATATTTGATTACTATGGCTAAATTAACTCCAGTTATGCAAATTATACCGCAGTTGTCTTACATAGGCAAAAATATTGCATCCATCAAGTCCTGAACTAAATCATTAATCCTATGTCTGTAATCTGTACATAGAATGTACTTCTGTACTACCATTAACATTATGTATTGAATGTGCTGAATTAAATCTTAAACTACTTATATTGAATCCATTATATAGGATGCTACTTATATAGCAGTACTGATAACTGTTACTGTATTGAGTGTGCTGAGTGGCCTCCTAAATTACATATATTTGATCCATACATAGGATGATACTTATGTAGCACATTAACTGTTGCAGAATTGATATCTTACTTAAACTGCTTTTTTATCCTTGAGTTCTTCAATTGATTCATTCAAACTGTTAATATTCTGGTCCTCTTTCCTCTTAATAGCTTGACTTATTCAAACTTGCAATGTGTCTTGTTCAAGGATCGAGAAAATCTGGAGCGGCTAGAGATAGCAGGTGTTGGTGATCCATCAGGTCGTGGCTTGGGGTTCAGCTATGTTCGAGTTGCACCAAAGGCTCCTGTCTCAAATGCAAATCTAAAAAAGAAGGTTATTACTGCAAAGAATACTACAGTGACAGGAACAGATGCCGATCTTCGCAGATTAAGCATGGAAGCAGCACGAGAGGTATGTGTTGGTGAACAAATTTTACCACTAAGGGATGCCATGAACAACCTTTACCAGTATGGTGTCGAATGTACCAGACAGTGCTGGATTCAGGCTAAATGCTACCAACTAGATTGTATATCCTTTTTTATGTTTCTAGTATTTTTCTCTTTTCCACTTTTATTTGATTTTTACTTGCACGATGAAAGTATGATTGAGGTGTAATTGAGGCCTGATATAAATGTCACCTCAGTTTTGTATATAGAAAAGTACTCTCATTTTTTCTTGAAACAAACAGAATAGTACTCTCTTTTTTTTATTCCATCTGCAATTGTTAGTATCAGTATGGAGTCCTGGACTTTATTTACTCTTGCCATACATTCGTTTGTTTTTAATTCACTTTTTTCATTCATAGATATTGTTGAAGTTCAACATACCAGATGAGCAGATTGCTAAACAGACTAGGTGGCACCGAATCGCTTTGATAAGGAAAATTTCTAGCGAGCAAGCCACATCGGGTTTGCAGGTATGTGTAAATAGGTTAGATTGTAGCCTATCACATATCATATTTAGATATGCTAAGCTTATAAAGAATTCCCATTTTGTGCTTATTGAAGGTCATTGTCAGCAAGAGCACATAATTGAGTCAATAGGCATATTATGGGGGTTTGTACTGCTAGATTGTTAATGTGTCTGATACTGATATGTCTAAATCCTTTATCCATGAAGGATGCAAAAATTAGAACCTGACTGCGATGGATCCAGACTTGATGTGAGATGCCCTATGCATAGGGTCTTTCCCGTCTTTAAAATGTCCTGAAATTTGAATGGTCTTTCCTGAAGTTCCTTCTCTGAGGAAACGTTCCCTTTAGATTTGATTTGAGGATGTTTTCATAGCAAAACTTCAAAGAAATGCGATCACCACTCTGACAATCATTCTGACCTTGTCAATTTATATTAATTACCTGCATAGTTCCTAAATGCTTCCAAGATTGGTCAAAATTTCCATTGACATTCTCAAGCTACAGGTTGATGCGGCAGCTCTCAGCAAGTTTGCACGTGGGGAGCGGGGACAGCGCATGAGCTTTTCTCAAGTCCAACAACAAGTAAAAGAAAGGTGCCAAGAGATCTGGGACCGTCAGGCCCAGAGCCTCTCTGCAGTTCCTGAGGAAGACACTGATGATGAGGTGGTGAACAGTGACCTGGACTCCTTTGCTGGGGATTTAGAGAATTTGCTGGATTTTGAGGAAGGAGAGGAGGCTGGGGATGGAAGGGACAGTGAGAGGGAGGAAGGGGGATTCAGAGGAGGCGGGCTCAAGATGAGACGGGGTACGTGTCAGCTGCAGACTGAGCAGGAAATTGAGGATGATAAGGTGGAGGCAAGTGTTATTCTTCGAATGCTTCAAGGTAACTGTTATAGATAGGTTGTAAGGGAATATGTTGTCTGCAGAAGTTATGATCTCAAAGCCAGTACCAAGTCATGTACTTTTACACTAGTATGGCTTTTTTTACTTATTGTACCCTTTTTCTTGTGTACCTTTTCATGACATTTTGACCTTCCTTTATATAGTGTGCATTCTTTTCAATTGAATATAACATGCTCTTTAGTATTTTTTAGATGAAGTTACATGTGGTCCTATCTATTACCCATTTGGCCAGGTAGTTACTGACCAGCATGCCATTCTGGCACTTAGATCATAAAAAGAACACAGGCTAACTGACCTTACATATTTGCAAACACCCATGACTTGAAATTGACCTGACCCAAAATCGGAACTTAAAAACGAAGCCGGAACCTGATTGACCTTACTTGAACCCCAAACCAGACCTGGAGTTAAGTTCACCAAAAAGACCGCATTAATTAGAAATAGAATTTTAAAACGAAGTAAGAAAGAACACTAATAAATAAGGAAAAAAATATTGTCCTGTACACATGTGCAGGGTGTACTCTGGTTCAGTTATCTAGTACATTCTACTGAAATTTCGGTTATGATACCACTTTAAGCACGATTTATCATTATTTGTCATATTGTGATTTTTGTTTGTACATATAGATGATGGAATGGATGGTAGAGGAAAGAAAAAGAAACTGACTCGAATAGAAGTGCGGGGTTCTCAATTTGAGACAGAAGCTGGAGACCTTTTAGCCACTACTCCTGGTCCAGGCGGCTCAGTTTTCTCAAGGGAATCTGCTTATAAAGAATCAAAAGAGGTAAATTCTCATCTCTTGGGAGATTTGGAAGCTCCAATTTCATTTCCGATAAAGTGCTTTGCCTGTTCATGCAGACATTTAAGGGATCTTATTGTTAAAAAAATTTGGTTAAAAAAATGGCAGATATTTGTTGACCCTAGTTCAAAAAAAGGGGTACAAAATAGTAGGAAAAGAATAAATACTCTAGTTTAATTTCTTTTCTCAGGCTGAAGTGGGCACTTCAACAAAATTACTACACAAGAAGGGTCTTTTTGTAAGTGAAGACACTCCTATTGTGCCTGTTAAGAAGAAGTATGCTATTGGAAAAGATGGAACTAAGGTTAATCATACAAAAGACTCTCCTCTCTCTCTCTCTCTCCCCCCCCCCCCCCCCCCCCCTCAGCTAATTAATATCTTATATTTTATTATATTAATCTGTCTATTTATTAATAACAGATTTACAAGGAAAAGACACCGAGGGGAGAAAGCATTGTGTGTGGGGCATGTGGACAGGTGAGACTACTTGTAGAATTTTCTTTTCATAGTGGAAGCACTAATGACTTCTAAATATCTTGAACTAAATTACCAGGTAATCATTGTTAAACTACAACAGATAATGTCCGTATGTCAGCAATTGCAAAGATGTATACATTTTCTGTTTAAAGTTATGCTATCAAACCTGTAGAGCACGTCACCTTCAAAAAAGGATAGACACTTACATTGTACACCCAATATGAACTTTCCTTTGAAACAATTTTCATGTTTGTGATTATTCTATAATGCTTTTGTTGTTGTTGTTGTTGTTGTCAGGTTGGGCACATGCGTACCAACAAGAACTGTCCTAAGTACGGTGAAGATAAAGAAGATCAGCATGAAGTACTAGAAGAAACATCTTCACAACCCAATTTGGCTGATGTGGCAGGACCATCCCAGCCAAAAACCACCACAAAGAAGTTGATTCCAAAACTGTCCTCAAAAACATCAGTCACTGCTGAACCGTCTGAAGGAATTGAGAGGGTGAGACCATTGCCTGTAAAGTTCAAGTTAGGCCAGCCTGAAAAGTCTCTTGAAAGGAATCTTTCAATAACTGTAGTTTCAGACAACAAAAATTTAGCAGATCCAAGTTCAGAGATTAATAAACCTGCAGGAAAAATTAACAAGCTAATTATATCCAACAAGCCCAAACTACTAGAAGATTTGCAAAGCCCGAGGCCAAGCATCGTAATCCGCCCCCCAGCTCCTGCTGATGTCCTTGACAGTGGTCCCCGCAAGAAGATCATAATAAAACAACCCCGGGACCAGTACCATACCACCTCAGCCTCAGCCCCATATGAGGTCAGGAAAATGAAACGGATTGCTGAACTGGCACCACCTGAGACCAACATTGAGGAAACTGCCGACTACTACAGTGAAGGATCAGGGTTGGGTTGGAACCAGGATCCCATATCAGAAGAGGAGCAATACAGAGAGGAGCAGCAGAGGTTGTATGAGGCAAGAATGTATGAAGAGGCAAAGAGAAAAGAGGAAATGGAGAGGAGAAAGTTGAAGAAGAAGAAAAAAAAGAAGCACGATTTTAAAGGAGATGATTACTTGAAGGAGCATCGAACTTTTAGGAATGAGAGTAGAAGGGGGTTGGGCCCTCCAGAGAGGGATCGGTCTGTCAAGAGACGGGCTGTAGTTGACTTAGTCGAGCATGGGTCATCAGCTAAACGACGCAGGGGTGGAGAGGTACATGTAAAAAGCATCTCAGATTTTAGTATTGGTATGGTACTGCTAGGTACCAGTCAGTGTTAAGACCAGACAGGTTGGATACATAAATTGATCTCCATGTTCTTTTGTTTTGATTTTTTTAAATTTTTTGGCTTCCATTGCAAATGGGAGTTCCTGTGATTTTTTTTTTCCTTTAAACCTTGGGTTGGCTGTATCCTCAAAAAAAAAAATTAGCAAAACAACAAAGACTAATTTTCAATCTTGTAGGTGGAGCTGAATAACATACTAGAAAACATAGTATCCAACTTACGTGCGGAAAAAGCCATCTCGTACCTCTTCCTAAAGCCGGTCACCAAAAAAGAGGCACCAGACTACTTCGACATAGTGCAGCAACCCATGGACCTCTCAACCATCAGAGAAAAAGTGCGTAAGCTGGAGTATAAGAGTCATGAGGAATTTCGGCACGATGTCTGGCAGATAACATTCAATGCACACCAGTACAATGATGGGAGGAATCCAGGGATACCTCCTCTGGCCGATCAGCTCTTGGAATTGTGTGATCATCTCCTGCTGCAATACAGCTATGAGTTGCATGATGCTGAGGCCGGGATTTAATTCGCTGACTACTAGTTTAGAAGGGATTGCATGTGCTGCTGTTGTAAACTAAAAGTGAATAGATGTGTATATATTGTTGCGTTGCATTGCGATGTTGTTGCGTAGATATGTAATTGATGGTCTAGAGTTATTGTTGATTAGATATGTAAATTGCTGTTGTTTAGATTAAATTTGCTACTATAATCTTCTGGTCTGCTACTTTTTCTTTTTAAAGGAAGTCAATCACTAAAATCACTAGAAACACTTACTGTTAACACTTAATTTTTAAACTATAAAACCAGGTGCTACTAGGTTTGATCTGGGATTGTAATTTGAACCTGAGCTAGGCATCCTCTAGAGAACTGCAATTAATCAAGCACCAAAAACTCTTATTATGAACAACTGTATCTACTACTGTTATAAGAACATTGGCGCTGCTGGTACGTTTGGATGCACTTTAGAATAGCTAGAATAGCTACTATTTAGAATAGTAGATAAAGTATAGTGAAAAAATAGTGATTTTCAGAATAGTGTGAAAATGGTGCTATTCGGAATAGTAAAAATATTGTTTAGATTGTACATTTGGAATAGTAAATAACTGTAACTGATAAATAATAGTGTTAATAAGATACTTATTAAGAGAAAAAATAGACAAGTGAGATCTCAAATGAATTGTTAATACGTAGAGATAAAATAAGTGGTGTCAATTTTATCATTTCGGAACTATGTTGATAGTAATAAATATTTTTTTCTCTATTCACACTTTCGAATAGTAGCTATTCCAATATTTTCAAGGAATAGAGAATAGCAGCTATTCTGGCTATTCCGAATAGTAAAAATATCATTTGGATGCACATTGCTATTCTAGCTATTCTTACACCATTCAAACACAAGTAGCCTAGATCTCTGGCTTGGGTTGTGCTGCTTGGGAGGCGCTAAGAGACGTGCTTTAGCATCGTCCGGAATGAAAAAAATTATCTTTCTTATTGTGGAAAAAAAAATGTTGCATATTTTGAATATAATAAATGTATCTAACGGTATTGGGGGTTCTGGGAAGAGAGATTTTGTCCCTTTATTTGCTCGGGTGAAAAGTTACGAGGCCTTTTTCTGCGAAAATGTTTTGGACAAGAAGAAATTTTCCGAAAAAAAAATGTAATTAATGGAACATTTCGAGTTATAAATGGAGACCAGGACTTACGAAATCCATGATTGTTTGAGTAAAGTAATGAGATGGAAAAGTAAGGAAATAAATCTGCTGTGATTTCGAGGAATAACAGGCATCCTGCAACTCCAAATATATCCATTCATTTTTTTTCATGTACGAATTTCAAAACCAGATAGTTTTATGCGCGAATCTCAAAACAGGTGAATGGATGGATTTGGAATTGCAGGCTCCCTGTTCTTCCTTGGAATCGCAGCAGATTTATTTCCAGAAAAGTAATCAAATGGAAAAAACAATTCTCCCTCGTAGTACGTACTCCTCTTTCTTTCCTAGGAATGCAACACTTCGCTAATAAAAAAAAATAAAAAATAAAAACCACTGGAAGATATACTTTAAAGAATTTACATTTTATTTTAATATTTGAGATAGATATTATAGTGTACATAAACAGGTATAATTGGGGACGTCGTGATTCTCTTTTCCAAGAATATCTCAGGGTAATAGATTAATATAAAGTCTCTACTACAAAAGAAAAAGGACGAATTGTTTATAGATATTAATAGTGCATATATATATTGCATAGACAGTTGTGCAGACGACGTGATTGAAACAAACGGTTATTAATTTTCCTTTTAGAATAATGGAATGGTTCAGGAAATTTTAATACCCTTTGACTTTTTCTTTTCTTTTTTGTAAATTTTTTTTTGGTTAAAATTCTTTTTGTAAAGTAGGATGTCCAATGACCTTGTTCTAATGAAACAATCGATCAAAAATGACCAGTGATTGAATGATACTTCTACAATTCTAAAGAGAGTTTACAAAATAACATGTTCCAATAAAAACTGGAAGCGGTTTTTGACTATCAGAAATCTATAATGCTCTGACCATCTTGCAAATTGACGTCGGCATGCATTTTTTTTAATATTTTGCTAAGTTTGGAAGGAATACACAATGTTTGCATCACTTGGAATTATTTAAAGGACCCAGATAATTGTCTCCGCACCTCCATCCCCTCTCTATCCCCGCACTAAAAGACAAAAAAGTCCGCACTACAAGGCAAAAAATCTGGGAGCGCGTAGTATTTAACATCGATATGTAATGTATTTACAGTGCATCGAACAAGTATTTAACTTTATTCATTGGAGTATTTAACTCTATTCAAGTATTTAACTCTATTAATTGGAGTATTTAACATGTTTGTCCCCACAAAAATTTCCTGCAGTATTTAACTTTGTTCATTGGAGTATTTAACCGGTCATCGATCTAGTATATAACTTTGTTCATTGGAGTATTAACCATTGACGTCCAACAGCGAAAAATGTTGTCCCCCATACCCCACACTAAAAGACAAAAAACACATTTTTTGGAGGGTGGGGGGATGGGAACCACTAAAAGACAATAAAAAAATTTGGAGGGCGTGGGGATGAAGGGGGATGGGAATGGGATTCTATATAATTAACTTTAGAAATGTTAGTACTTATCTTTAAAGTTAAAAGTATTAATCTCTAAAATTATAAATAAGTTGCATGGATTCTATTTAGCATCATATATCTTAGTATTTAACTTTATACACATTAGTTTTTAACTTCAATCTTTAGTGTATTAATGGTGCATCGAACAAGTATTTAACTCTATTCATTGGAGTATTTAACCGTCCGCGTCCAACAGCGACATAAATCTGTCTCCGCAAAAATGACAAACTAATTTGGTATCGTCCCCGCGTCCCGCACATCAGTATTTAACTTTAGAAATGTTAATATTTAACATTATGAACGTTAGTATTTATCTTTAAAGCCAAAAGTATTAATTTCTAAAATTATAAATAAGTTGCATGGATTCTATTTAGCATCTTATATCTTAGTATTTAACTTTATACACATTAGTATTTAACTTAGAAATGTCAGTATTTAACTTCAGATATTTAATTTTCTGCAGTATTTAACTTCATTCTTTAGTGTATTTACCATTCATCGATCTAGTATTTAACTTTGTTCATTGTAGTATTAACCATTGATGTCCAACAACGAAAAATATTGTCCCCAATATACCCCCACTAAAAGACAAAAAACACATTTTTAGAGGGTGGGGATGAAGGAGGGATGGGAATGGGCTACAAGACAAAAAAAACACCTTTTTGGAGAGTGGGGGATGAAGAGGGGATGGGAATAGGGGTTGTATATAATTATTCTTATTTAGAACATATATGTTTAGTTTCACAATAACTTAAATCATATGTTCATCATAATCATAAACACCAGTATAATAATATGCTAGCAAAGACCGGTCTAAGCAAACAAAAACAAAAACAAAAAAAGTATTTTTATTACCCTTTACAAGCATATAAAATCTTTATTGTCTCAAATAAAGATTTTCTTTCTTTTTAATAATAAATAATTATCTACTCTTAAAAAAATAAAGTAATGTTTTACATAAATCTGTCGCAGCTTGTAACAGACTCGCATGTTCTTCCGCTCAAAACTTTATTTTTTAAAGTTTACTCTTTTAAATATTCCAAGCTGTTTGGTCTTGAAGACTTCGTGCTGGCTTAAATAAATATTAGCATCTAGGATCACCTTGTCTATATACATTCCCCAAAAGCCAATAGGCATTCAACTGCCATTATCTCGTTTCTTTTGCAACAATTACAAGAAATAAGCAATGAAGTTGTATAAGAGACCTTTGATTTTGTTTCTCTCCCTTCACTATATTTTGTCGGCCTTCTCATGCTCTGCTTATACTCTTCACAGTGTACAAAGCTCAGGTTTGTTCTAGGCATATTCTCTACTGTTCTCATCATATATTAGTTGAATTTGCATAGTACCTCTCTTTCCCTGCTTAAGGATCTTTTTTTTTTTTTCTAAATTGTTGAAATGGGATTTGAAATATTATATTTGTATTGTCAGAAAAAACTCGTATTTTTAACCTGTCGAAGCAGTGTTAGGTACAAACAAAATATTAAGGGAAGAGATGGATAATTGTATTTGATATTGTCAGTAGGAGATTTTCATTTTCAATTTGAGATTCTTATATATCAATGTAAATTGGTCTATGAATTGAACTGAAGCTTGTTGGACATTTTGAACTAAAACTGGTGAATTAAGTTAGTTTGTTAAGGTTGACCAATTAAACTGAATTATACCAAAGTAATTGTTACATTATTGTTTAGTTACTATTTTAAATTTGATAAAGAACCCAGATTACATGGTAAATCGCATTGATTAGGAACAAAGAACCTGCCTTGGGTTAATTACCATGACTTAGTGTTACTGAATTAATCCTCAGATGCATTAAAATTTTAATGTAGTTAAACATGTGGAATCTATGTGATTTTAATATTTAAAATATTTTGTAGGTTTAGGGGAAGAAGGTTCGATTCTTCCTGTGAGAACTCAGTGGAACTTGAATCTTCAAATTCCAGAAAGGAGATCACTATCTATATCTGAAAGCAATTCATCTTATGTATTGGCCGCGGAGAGAACACAGAGAAAAGACCCTTTGAATGGCTTCAAAATTTACACTGGAGGCTGGAATATTAGCGATGAGCATTATTGGGCTGTAAGAATTATACCTTTTTTTCCCGTTTATTTTTGTGAAAAAAAACATGTAGCATGTGTAAATATTATAAAAAACATTAAATTGGGTAAATTTGTGAGTTTTTCAAATTTAAAAGGGTAAATATGATATTTCATTTTATAGAAGGGGAAATACTTCAAAGTTTTTCAGCATGTATATCAAATTCTCCCAAATTTGTTTCAACTAGCGTTGCTTAAAATTTTAAATAATTTTAAAACTTTTTTTTTATTGTTTGCAGTCAGTTGGTTTCAGTGCGGCACCGATCTTTGCAATTGCAGCAGGCTGGATCGTTATTTTTGGAATCATTTTATTTTTTCTTGTTTGTTGCTTCTGCTGTTGTTCCGGCCGAAATTATTCTGCTTCCTATTCTCGAATAGCTTACGCTTGCTCGCTTGCTCTTCTTATTGCCTTCACCATTGCTGCCATGTAAGCATTGACTACCAAATATGTATTTTTTTTTCCATTTTTTTTCTCTTTACAACTTATAAAATTCCAAGTACTCAATATACCTTTGAAAAAAAATGAAACATGGAAGTATACTGCACTTCATATTAATAACCAAATTTTCAATTGGCTAAGTATGGAATAATAAAATATCAACAACAAACCTATTGACAATAAATACGGCGGACATATCACTTTGAAAATTTTAAATAACAATGTATTCTCTATGAAATAGATAAGTAGTTTACCAAAAGAAAATTTCAATTTGAAAATTGATTGGCTACTTGTTGATATATTTGAGGAATAACAGTTTCTCTTTACTGGCATTTTTATTGGGGGCCGAATAATTATCAAATTTCATCAAGTTTGGCTCACAATTTATATAAATGATAAAAAAAAAACACATTCATAATATTTATTTTTGTTTTCCATTAAGTTTGAGATCATTGTCATAGTTATCAAATAAAATTGATTTTCAATATACTTCACATTAAGTACATGCGTATAGCTAGCATTACCTTCATAACTACATTAATGCTAATCACATTTACTTAATTTGTTATGATTTTAGATTTGGATGCATTGTATTATACGGCGGACAGGAAAAATTTCATAAAAGCATAACAAGTACAACGAATTACATATTGGGGCAAGCTCATGACACGGTGTCAAATCTACAAACTCTCTCAAACGATTTGGATGCTGCAAAATATGTTGGTGTAGATCAGATTTCTCTTCCCTCCGATTTAAAACTGAAGATTGATATAATTGTGAACAGAATTAATGCGTCAGCCAATGAGCTAGATTCACGTACATCTAGCAACTCCCACAAGATAGAATATGTGATTAATTCCATGTAAGTTTTGAGCGCCAGCTACCATCTTTCTTTTTTAAAATTGTCAAGAATGCAAAAACATGCTAGCTAGAATTGGACATTTTTTCCTTCAGAAAAACAAGGATGACTGATCGACTACACTACATATTCAACCTATTGAAGAAAAAAATCTTTTCTTTTCTTTTTCATGATTATTATTAAAAATTGTTACTATGATTATTATAATTATTATTATTATCACTGTTGAACTTGCAGGAGAATGACTTTAATCATAGTGGCAGCTGCTATGTTATTGCTAACCTTTCTGGGATTTTGTAAGAACTTTATTTATTTATTTTTTTTTAATAAATGAGAGTTTGATTACCCTGAACTAAATTCAAGTGGCATTGAATCATTTTGTTTTGTTCTATGCAAAAGCGATGCATGCAATATAAAGAAATAGATCATGAGGAGCATTCCTCTGATTTTTTTTTTCTCTCTCTTGATCTTAAGAAAACAAACTCCAAATGTTACCAGTACATGTGCATGTCTTGTGATGTAGAACAAATGAGTTTGAATTTGTTTCTGAAATCTAAATTTAAAATTATTATGCTAAAAAAATATGAGTAGGCAAAAGACAAGTGAATTGAGTTCATAGTAGCCACTCTAATGCTGATGTCCAAATTAGTACATTTATGATTCCTAGCCAACAATTTCTTAAGAGAGTTTCTGATGACCAAATATTGCTTAGACAATTATGGCAGTAATATTGCCAAAGCAGTGGATTCAGCTGCTTAAAAAATGTTAGCCTAATTTCAAACTTCACTCTGATAGTCCGATAAGAATGACTTATCTGCTTAAAAATGGGTAAACTAACAATTTTTCTAGAATATTGAAGTAGATATCCTAAATAAAATGGTATACAAGACATGCCAGATTTTTTGGGCGACTTTGATAGTTGAATTTTTGTGGCCAAAAACATATATCTTACACTTTGTGTTTCTTCCTGCAGTGCTTTCTATATGCGGATTGCAAACTCTTATCTACATGTAAGCATCGGTGCATGCTTTATCAGTCATTCCATTTATAATTTTGCAATGTCACCATCTTGATATATATCATATCTAATTTGTAGTTTGGTTATCATCGGGTGGATTTTCATAGCGGGTACATTGATACTCTCTGGCGTTTTCCTCCTCCTGCACAAGTAAGTTGGCTAAATAGTTTTTAAATCTTTTTCCTAATAAATTTCTTCAAATTGATATCCTAATGTGAAATAAAGTTTAGCAGATGAAATATTTGTTCCTAATTGTTTTGAATTTGAGCAGTATAGTCTCAGACACATGCCTGGCCATGGATGAATGGGTGCAACAACCACAAGGCCATACGGCCTTAGACGACATCCTCCCATGCGTAGACCCCGCTATGACAACCGAAGCCATTGGTCAGAGCAAACTTGTCACGTACCAAATAATAAATATGCTGAATGGCATTATAACAAACGTCTCCAATAGGGATTTCCCGCCTCAATCTATCCCGTTGTACTACAACCAATCTGGGCCATTGGTTCCACAGCTATGCAATCCTTACTTGGCCGACTTGAGTCCCCGTACCTGTGCCACTGAAGAGCTCAATTTTGATAATGCAGTACAGGTACACATAAAACATGTTTTTTTTATAAGTATGGTGGTTTGTTAATAAGCAAATGAACCGACATATTGTCCAGCGTACACACACACACAAATGTGACTGGTCTAAATGAAACTAAGTTTGATTTCTCTAAGCGCTTAGGCATGATGAGATAGAGAGCTTAACATTTTTCTGAGGGTTATATATTTCAGTTTTGCCTTTCTGATAGTGTGGTTTGGTTTTTATGGTCAAATTACTTGTTTTAAGTTGGCCTTTATGGTGACCGGGTATTGATTGTAAGATTTAATTTTAGTGGGTGTAATAAATCTTGCTAATCCGAGTTGTGGTCTTGAATACACATCAAGTGTCTGACAAAATGCCAAAATGGATTCTACCTGGAGAAAATATCCTTACACATAGATGAATTTAATTATAACATATACTTGAACTATCAGTAATGTACCAACCAATTCCAGCTGAAAATACTTTTGAATGCTTCCTTTAATACTTGAACAAATGTAGGTATGGAACGGATACGTATGCGAAACAACAAATGTATCTGGTTCTGAGATATGTACCACCATTGGGCGGTTAACCCCAGCATTCTACCACCAAATGACCATTGCTGTGAATGTGACTTTCGGGTTGTACCACTATGGGCCATACCTGTCAGATCTGGCCGACTGCAGTTTTGTGAGGAAAACTTTCAAGTACTTAAGTGATACCAACTGCCCGGGTCTTGGCCGGTACAGTACCTACGTATATGTCGGTTTGTTAGTAGTGTCAGTCGCGGTTATGCTGTCTTTGTTATTCTGGGTTGTATATGCCAGAGAAAGACAGCACAGGAAGAACAGTAAAGTATTTGAACGGCTAGATAATAGACCCTTTTATCAAAAGAAGTGAATGTAAGTTGGGATTAATTTGTAATTTTGGGATAAAATACAAAACGAGCATGTATGTATAGATGTATAGTTTATTTTAAGTTAATTGGAGTTTGATTCTCGTTCAAGTTTATATTTTAAAACCTAACCCAGAATCTGAAGTAACTCCAATTCAATTATCATGAGGACCTTATATACAGAGGCAGACTACCCTTTGAGACTGGGAGTCAATCAGTCAATTGACTCTCATTTTTTCTCAAAATTTTTATATTCGTATCCAATTTTCTAAATAGTTTAGAGTAAAATATTATGGGTACGGTAAAACTGACTCTCATTCGCATCATGAAAATTTTATATGATTGACTCTCATTTAATTTGACTTCCATAACCAGAAAGTCTGACTCCATCTCTGCTTATATATAGTTAAAACAGTATGATTTGTTAGATCACAAATAGAGAAAATTATTATTTAAGTTATTATTATTATTTTTACCCATTTATGACCATTAATTGCTTTGATTAACATTTGAAAAGCAAACTCTTGAAATCCACAACCACAAGTAAATATCTTGAGTATAATTTGACACCAGTAACTGTAGCAATAAAGATCCATAACCTAGATATAACTAAACTTAGTCTAAGGTTTATCTGCAGTGCTACAATTAGTGTTTGTGAAAGAGCCAAAGCAGGACCAGGAGATGGAGCAGATGCTAGTGGAGTCGACAAATACTGATGACTCTCTCTGATGCAGACTTTCAAACTTTACTCTTTCTATTATCCTAGTTCTACTATATCTGGATGTTTGTTTGTGTTGCTTTTGATACTGCTTAGTATAACTTGCTACGAGACTGTTTGTTGATATCAGCCATCATTCAATGGTCTGATTTGGTGAGGGAATTTGTAACTTAAAACAATTTCTATCAATGAAACAGGCTTATGCCTCTTTTATAAAAAAAAAAAAAAAAAACAATTATGTTAGGTAAAGCTATTGTCGCCACTAAATTATGGAAGGGATTATTGTTGAAAATCAGTGTTCTAGTTCTAGAATGCTCCGAATTGATTTTATAGTTGGCTTAATCACACATTTGAGACAACTAATTCTCAAGTTAGTTTAAAGGTTTAGCATGAAACAAATATAAAAGGGTTAGCCAACATTCAAAAAAAATATGAAAGGGTTAGCGAAAGTGGTGAGGTTGTGATCGTCTGGTGCGATTGCAAATCTACCAGAGAAGGAGAGCCAAGTAACTCGAGAGATTTCTGTTCCAGGTTTTGTTTTTCAAAATTGCAGTTTCAAGCAGTTGGAGGGTTTGTTTTGCACAATTGCAGTTCTAAACTGATTTTTTTTTTCTCAAAAAAAAAAATCTTAAAATTGAAATCAAATTATTTTCAATAATTTTGGTACTGAAGAATGCAATTCAAAATGTGAACTGTAATAAGGAATGTGCTTGCTGAATGTCAAAATCTTCCTAGATGCATCCTTGAGCAGAAGATTTAGGACTTCACGGATGTCTCTTTAACTAGGAGCGTTGCTTCATGGATAGTAGTAGTTTAATTTTGACAATTTTGTAAACACATCATTCAATATAGAATGCATTTGCTAACTGCATCCGTGGTGTTTCGACTGTGCAAAACTTCTTCACATGATTTCTACAAGTATCAAAAAGTTTGAAAATATTTTTTATTTAAGAAAATTCTGAGTGGCTTACAGCCAGCATAGTTCATATAGTTTTGGATTTCTTCTTCAAAACACTGTTCACATAAAAAAAAGAATAATTAGTACAATAAGAAACTGTATCTCTTTGACTACTCAAGAATATCATTCGAGGTAGAATCCTGGATAAATCTACAAATTTGAATCTATTAAAATTGAGAATAGTTGAGGATTTGAATTTGATTATTTTTTCATCTTTTTTAGCTTGATCTGCACTATTGAAAGTTGAAGGTAATATATTGAAAAATTGAAAGAGAAAATACATCTAATTGAGTACATTCTCCCAAAAGAAAACTAGAGAATCAACCTGATTCATTCATAAAAAAAGATAGTCACCTCTATATCAATTTTATCTTCATTTGCTTGAATTCACAGATTATAAACATAGTTCGCTGTGAATTCATACAAATGAAGATAAAATTGTTAGAACCTTATTTAATTGTTAAAATGCCAAAATTTAATCTTTTTCATATTTTAGCATTTTTATAGTTAAATAAGGTTCTCCAACATCTTCTAACAATTTTATCTTCATTGGCATGAATTCACAGTGATCTATGTTTATAATCTGCAACAATTGGCACTATTATTAGTTGCATTTTTTCTAAAAGAATATTAAATAATTTTAACGCCTATTTGTCAGTGTGGTTCATGAAAACCGAATGTTTCCAAAGTGTTCGGGTAAAATTCTTGAATCTTGTTAATACATTTCAAGTGTGTTTCTTTAGTAAATTTAGTGGAAACGATCTGAGAATAGCTGGCAAGGAAAAAATTTTATTTTTATATTCTCTAAAATAAGACCTCTTATTAATTGGCAGTTCTAATTTCTAAATTTGACATGCAACCTTGTTGGCTACTATTTCAACACAAAAGTACACTACAAGTTAGGCCGCCTTTACGAGTGTCCAATCAATACACCACGGGCCTCTAACCACTTGCTTAATTTAGTCTAAAAGCATTATAATTACCTCATAATTGTCAGGTCAATTCACCTTGGTTCTCCTAACTCGGTAGTTGGACATATTCCATATTTTAGAAAACACCTCCAATTGTAACATGGGTTCCTTGAAAAGTTCTCATCTTTTTCCTTCATCATCTAAGAAGACTTGTCTTTGTGCACCCACCACACACCCGGGCTCATTTAGGTGCAAGCTTCACAGAGGAACTGGTACAAAATTGGTACGACATGTTGCGGCCTATTCAGGCGAAGTGTCACTAAAAAGCAATGCAAATTTGAAGACCAACATGAAGGCTAGAACAATGAATGATTTGTTAAGGAAAATGATAAAGCCTTCAAAATCGGACTCAGATTTGCCACGAAAGGAGTTTCAACCTACAATTTCGAGGTTTGGTGAGATTAATAGTGATGGTACTGATAATAATATGATAATTGTGCCATGATAATTACTCCACATCTGTTGTTATAATTGTGATGGCATGGTGTTGTCATCATCGATCTTGAGCCGTCCAATTAAATTGGGTGAATCGAGACAGGTCAAAATTCTGTCTGCATTATAAGCTCCGATGGCCTATCACAACAGTAGCAGCAGATAGGCCTCATGGTGTGATCATGAATCTCTCTCACTGAAGATCAAAAATTGCTAAAACTTTAACACAGGTGCCTACATGGTATTCAGACTAGTTGGATAAGTTCCTGTAAAAAAATCAATCTTTCTGCGGCAAATTTTATGCCAGATGGTAGTTTCAATTTGTTGGGAATACTATATGATATGTAAATATTATATGCATACTAATGAAATCTTGAAATTTTTGTTGTCAGACCACTTGTAAGGAACATACTGGGCGATTCGTCTTTTCCCTTCTTTCTGGTAATCAGTTGTCTGATGATGCATTGGGGGAATTAAGGTTCTTTTTCAAATTTAATTGACCTTGTTATTTAAAATGTTTAATCCTAGTATACAGTGTTGGCATTAAAATATTTTCTTGTTGACTTGTCCGTAACATACTAATTAAAACTGTTTCTCTCTCTCTTTGTTCTTTGCTTTTCTGGTTACACAAGACTCTTAACAGCTGACAAGATCAGCAACGGGGCCCTTCATGAACCTTTGTACTTTTTTTTTTCCTTTTGAAATATTGACAGGGGCTGCCAAGTTGATTCGTTACGAATAAGGAAAATTACAACCATGTTAAAGAGGGGTATGAGTTGTATGACCTATATTAACCAACTGTTACTATGCCATACACCCCAATATGTATATATAATGAGGAGGATCCAATTAATTAGACCTGGTAACACATTTTGACATTATATGTTTATAAGTTATTTTTTTAATTTCAAAGTTTAAATAGTCGATCCAAACCATTCAACATTACCTCCATCTTAAAATATTTTTGGAGACCAAATTTTATATTTTTTGAAAAAAAAAATTAGCTTTATTAAAGATGTGTATAAAATTAATGTTTTTAAACAATTATGGATCATTAAAAGACAGCGATTTTCAAAAATTCTAATAATTAGTAAAAAAAAGTTTCAAAAAATGTAAAATTTGGTCTCCAGGAACATTTCAATGTGGAGATTATGTTGATCAGTTCAGATCAACTGTTTAGATTTTGATATCGCAAAAATAACTTATAAACATATAATATCAAGATGTGTCACCATTTTATGGTGTAATTGGATCCCTCCTTGTATGTAATTTCAAAAAATAGCCACATACCCCCTACGGCCCTAACCCATCACTATATCAGCATCCTATCCTACTTTACAAAACACAGATAGCTACAACTAGGTTATTACATCTTTCTTCAGTAAGTACATCTCTTTATTACATCTTTCTTCAGCAAGTACATCTCTTTTACCTCTAGCAGTATTTCTCTCATAAAGCCCTTCCTGCATTATTCCATGAGCCAACCGCTATCCATTTTCCACTGAACACCACCTCATTTCTTCGTTTCTAGAGATGTTTAAGCAAGTACACATAAAATACACCCCTTAACCATGCGCAGCCCTTCCTGCTTGCTTGCATCATTTTCATTGGCAATGCAGACCTGCTGCACTGACACTTTCAATCCTCAAAGATTAAAATTTAAAAATTATTATATTTCCAACTGGAGCTTTTAAAACCCTTGTATTTGTAATGGGTTTTCAAAAAAAAAAAAAAAATTGAATGTCGGACCCAGTGAAAGAAATAAGTCACATTACGTGTGTTGGTCATGTAATATAGCTAACTCGTGTGTCACATGACGTCTCTCTTCTATCAAAAATAGTATGTCATGTAATATGTTACGTGATTAATTTTTTCAATATTGTTTCTTTATTTTAATTTAATTTGCAATATTTTCATCTTTTTTAGTATCTTTTTTTTTTCTATGAACTAACATAAAATCTAAAAAAAAAAATAAGATTAATTGTGGTCAGTCACGTTCATGATTATTCGCATGATTTTATTGTCTTTCACTGTTTTAGTCATGTTATATCACATCATGTGAAAAAAAAATACATGTATTGTTACGTAATGTGATTAAGTCACAGTGTAAACACATATGATGCAACTATTTGCGTGATATAATTGTCTTACTCATTGGTGAGAAATATTCTTTCAGAAGAAATGCAGAGTTATCATGTCCTTACAAAACTACAGCATCTTCATTTCTTTTTAACTTTTATCTAATTCGAACACAACTCGATTGGTCGGATTTGTCGGGTCTATTTATTATGCTAAATACATATATACATTTTATATTGTTGACTGTTTTTTTTTAATATAAATTTGCACTTGACAGGTGAAGTATTCTTTGACATTACTCCATTTCCACAGTAGTATTGCTTGGGAAACAGTGGATTATAGCAGTATTGATTAGGGTTATCTGGTGATTGGATTATTGTGATATAACATGGAAAGAGAGAGTGTTTTTTTTTTATATAAATAGACTATATTCAGAAATTTTTATTTATACCATATTCAAAACAAAACAAAACAAAACAAAACAAAATCAAATAACTGCAATTTTTCGAAAACTAGAAATTTATCACGTCCGCCAATTGAATTGGCGGATCAAAAGGGGTCCTAAATTGGCAGAAATCGGCAAACATCTGTAGCAACACTTTGTATTGGCAAACTCGAAATATATATCTAATAGACCTTGTTCAAATTATGTTTTGTTTGTAGTGATCTGTACGTAGTGGTCTGTAGTAACACTTTGTATTACCTTTAATTCCACCAGTGGTTCTTGTTTGTATTCTACAGTGCTTAAAATAATTATTAAAATAAGACAGGGTCCGTCAAACAACACTTTGACTCAGTTCATTGAAAAAAGGGAAAAAATAATGATTGGCCGATGTCTAGGTCCGCCAATTCAATTAGAGGGCTCACAGGAGTACGCCAATTGAATTGATAAATTGACGGACGTGATAAAAATTGAAATCTCCAAAATTAGTAGTTAATTGGTTTTTTTTTTTTTTAATATGGTAGAAATAAAAAAGGGACTATATTGCCACTTGAAAGATTCTTAATATGCCAACACTAACAATTAAATGCAAATCGTCGGTCTGTCTGTAGCAACTTTCTTTCCTGCAAACATATCTCGGGGTTGGATTGGTTTTTTTTTTTTTTAAGAGAAAGATAGAAGTTTAACATTCTCAATTTAAATATTCATAAAAAATTGTTCTTCAAATTCCAAATTTTCGACCTAGAACATTGACTTTAGCCACTAAATTAAAAACTGGTTCTTATATTTTTACCAATTTATAATTGTAACATACGTACAGTTATTTCTTCTTAAAAAAAGATACGTAGAGTCATTTAAATAAAATTTTACAAATGTATGATGTATCATATTTTAACTGACTGACTCTTCATTATGACATATTTATCAAGGGATACTTCTTTAAGCACAAGTAAATAATATAGTTGATTATTGTAATGAATAATTACCGCTTGTTCGAGCATTCCTAAGTCCCTAACAAGTAACACCTGATGCAACCAAATTATCATGTGACAATTCACAGAGAGGTTGCCACATAAAATCCATTACACTTAAAAGACAAGCCAATGCCCACCCTCTTACCGGGTGCGTATCCTCTGAGATATCTCAATTTTTGAGTGACTGACGTGTCCGGTGCCTATTCGGGAAACCGTAGGGGGCCAGTATTATTTGAGCTTTGAGATTCGTGCAGAATGTATTTGAATGATTGAGATATTCCAAAAAGTCACGCAAAGTTTGAGATATCTCAGAGGATGCGAATTCCCTCTTACCTTAGATATCTCAAACTTTGACTGTTTTTCTGGTAAATGTCAACCGTTCAAATACGTTCTGCACGAATCTCAAAGTACAAATTATACTGGCCCCTACGCTATCCCCGAATAGGCAGTACACGTCGGCCCAAGGTTGAGATATCTCAGAGGATACGCACACGGCCCAAGGTAACTTTTACCCCCTGCTTGTTCTAAAAAAAATATAATTTAACGAAGACTGCGCTTTTGCGTCAAAAAGGAAAACATTGCGTATTGAAATATTCAACTATTGCGTCAAAAAGGAAAAAGATTTTAAGACATTGCGTATTGAAATATTGAACTATTGCGTCAAGAGATCAATGATCAAATAAAAAAGTCAAATGCAACACAAACCAAAATTTCCATCAGCTCTAAGAGTCCAATTGCTAATTTTCTATGGAAAAAGATGAAATTATACTGTTATTGACTAATTGGTGACTGAAAATGGTATAATATTAAAATGATAAAGTTTATATCTAGAGTTCCAATTTAATTTGTAATATTTAATGTTATTTTTAATTCTTTAGTACGCCAAATTGCTCAGTTTATTGTATTCCATAAAAAAAAGAATAAGATTATTTACCTCAAATATCTAAACCAACATATAAAAAAAATTAGAAAAAAAAAAATCTTTTTAAGTTGAAATTGGTCTTGTTCATGTTGCTTGTGCAATGTGTATGTCAGAGAAAAGCAAAAGAAATAAAAAATCAACATATTTTCATAAAAAGTGTAGCTTGTATGCGGTTGTATCGAGTACAACAAATTCATGAATCATGAGGTTGTTGTTTTGTCCCAATCATCCCATGTGGAATCCAGCATTTATACAAGATCAAATGATATGGAAATTGCTCACTGCCTCTCCTAGCCTTCCAAAGAAGAAAGAAGGCATTGCACTCAACTTATTGTTGAAACGGGTACACATGGATTGGTCAGAGCTACCCCTTGATCTTCTCCACCTTATCTCCAAAAAACTTCCCGATCTCTCCGATTTCATCCGCTTTCGTGCCGTCTGCAAAAGATGGCACTCTGCAGCTCCTATCACCGATCCGCCTCGTCAACTGCCTTGGGTTGTTGCGACCCGGGAAGGCCTCCCAAGCACCATTCGATTCCGCTCTCTCCCCTCCGGCAAAATGTTTTCCATCAATTTTTCCAAAGCTGAGGGGAAGCGGCTATTAGGCTCTTCTCACCACTACATGCTAGCTTTTGACCGAAAGCGCTGTATTTTGACACTTCTGAATCCAATCACCAGAAATGAGATCCCTCTTCCACCTACCAATTCATTCTGGCATCGCCCCATCTATATAAGTGGGGATAATGTGGTCGTCTGTTGGGAATCATCAGGCATTCGGACAGTGGGATTGTGCCAGCCTGGTGACAGAGAATGGAAGAAAATTCAAATTCCTTCAGGGGCGAACGGGCAGACGTATTACAAAGGTTTGTATTATGTAAATGAGAAAGAAACTCTAACAACAAAAGTAATGGATATTAAAACCGGCGCCACTATGGCAACTATACCGCCTCTAATTATCTCTAAAATCACTGGAGAGCCGCGCCGCCTTGACTATCTCATTGTATCAACTGGAGAGCTTCTCGGAGTTTGCCGAAGTAAATGGGCTAAAACTGTTAGAGATTCTAATTTCGAAGTGTATCGGCTGGATGAGGAGAACAAGGTTCTTCAATGGGTCAAAATCGACAGCATAGGAGACCGAGTTTTGTTTTTAGACGACACAATCGGATTTTCCCTGAAGGCAAGCGAATTTCAAGGATTAAAAGGAGACAGCATCTACTTCATTGCTTATCTATATCCAATGGATAGAGATGATCTTTATGAATACCCGCTGTGTAGGTACAACATGAAGAATGGTAGAGCTGAAGCAGCGCTGCGCGGTGATTTGGTGAACATGTCGTCCTGGTTCTTTCCTAGCATCTGAGAAAAAATTGCAAAAAAATGGATTCTCTGTTCCAGATATTATGTGGGTGTGGTGGCGGGTGTGGCGGCACGTATAACTCGTAGGAACAATAGTTGATACTTGATATCAGTTATGAGCGGAAGGCGTACTTTCGAAACATAGACATCCCCTTGCTTACAGAAAATCCACAACTACATTTCTTTTTGTTGCAGGTACCAGTAATCTGTGGCTACATGTTGTTATAAACCTAGACCAAGTAAAAAGCTGGACCGGTCCAATCCGTTGCAAGTATATTGGAGCCAATAAGCCAACAGAAAACAAGCAATGTTACGTAGGATGGAGTAAAGGGGAGGAGGTGAAGAATAAATGGAATGGAATGAAATAAAAAGGAAGATTAATATAATTTTTTTTTGTTTGGATGATTAATGGAAAAGCAAATTTAACTTTTTTTTTCTATCTTATTTCTTGTTTGATTTATTAAAATTTGGAAGGTTAATGAGAAATTCGGTGGCTGTTGTAAATTTGTAACAAAAGCTTGTATGAAAAATATATAGGTAAGATATAGAATTGAGCATTTGAGTTTTTTTTTTTCTAAATATGTTTGCAACAAAAAAAATTTACATCCGTTACATCTCAAATCAGGAGAAAAACCAATTCTATTGATTACAAAGATACAAGGTTAAATTTTTCGGACATGTTTGTTTGTCGTGAGATTACATGGGATGGGATTTAATGGGGATGAAAACTCACTTTTGAAAAAGTGGAAACCCATGAACATGGATACACACAGGATTGATTGTGGAAATGCGTTGAAATAAGTGTTCGGTTGTACCGTGAGAATAGTTGTAGGAAATCTTATTTTGTTTCTAAAATACTTGATAGCGATACAATTATACTTATTAATAATTATTAATAAAATTAAATAAAATAATTTAACAATGACTAATAATATTTATTAATTATTATTTCTTAAATTAAAATTTTGTAAAAAAAAGCCCAACTGTTCTTTTAAAATGCATTAAGTGTTTCTTAAAGTTTTTTTTAATAAAGGCTTATTTTTAGTCTTATATTTCAATTCTTATATTAATAAATTTAAACTATTAGCTTAATCACAACATAACAAATAATGAAAAAATATATATATTAGTTTTTTTATGCACCACTGGACAAGTTAAGAAGCATTCAAAATTTTCAACTAGTAGCTAAACCAATTTAATATTAATAATATAATAAAATAGGATAATCATGTTAAGACAACTTATTTGGTCTTCATAACTGCTGCTGCTCCAATTGAAAAAAAAAATGACCTCTGACTCAATTTAATTTATTCCATTAAAACAGTGCTTTAGGAAGAGCAAAAGTGAAGTTCGCGGGAATTTAATAGAAATTTAATTGGGAAAATCCTCAACTACCTAACACTAATGAGAACTAACATTAGAGCTGTAAATGAGCTGGCTCAGGCCGAGCTGGGCCTTAGCTCAGCTCGTTAATTCTGGACCGAGCTGTTAGCGAGCCAGCTCGTTAACAGCTCGCGAGCTAAAATCTCAGCTCAAACTCATGACGAGCCAGCTCGAGAGCCATGAGCTGGCTCACTGGGTTTTGTTAGACCTTGTTTTAAGAAGAAAATAAATTTTACAATTTTTTTTGGACCGAGTTAGACCGAGCTTGACAGTATAAATTACACACAAATTAATACAAATTCACAAATTGATGCCTAGCCGAACTAGCTCACAAGCTGGCGAGCAAGCTAAGTCCCAACTCAAACTCGTTAATTTTGACCCGAGCTGTTAGCGAGCTAACTCATTAACAGCTCAATCCACTATCGAACAAGCTGTTACCGATCGAGCCAGATGTGAGTCACGAGCGAGCCACGAGCTATGAGCTTTTTTGACAGCCCTAACTAACACTAATGAGAACAAAATGTATAAATGTTGTTTTTTCCCATCAAATCCCTGACTACCAAACAGGGCCTTCACCTCCAGCATAATTTTGTCAACCAAACACGATTCCACGGAAAATTTTCTTTTCTTTCCATTCTCTCCCTTCCTCTACTCTCCATCCAAACAAGGTGTAAAGATAAAATATGACTACAAAGCAATACAACTGAGAAATATGCTACCGATGCTCTTCTGTTCAAAGACAAAAACCACTTTATATTCCTTCAAAATCAAATTTTTTTTTTTTTTGCTGTATTACAATATCAATAAACAACAAGAAAGAAATAGACAATCAAAATTTCCAAAAAAAAATTGCAGCTCATAGGAAATCCAAGTACTAAGCTGTTGATAAATAAGATTCACCAACATTCAAGAAAAAATGATTTCCACCTTGAAGCTCAACCGGGGGGTAGTTATCAAGACAATCCACCTTAATCTGCACAAGTCCAATCCAAGCAAAAAGAAAATGATCAAACAGAGCTTGATCCAAACAAATATTAGAAATATAACAACAATCGCAGATCTACACTAACCTTGCCATTTCTTGATTGAACCTCATACTTCAAGCTCTGCAGATCTCTCGAAAGGAGATACACACGAATTGCTTCTGCATGCTCTTCATTTCCTACATTAAAAATATTTTCAATGGATAAATGAAGTAGAAACAAAAAAAAATGCAGCTCCCATTCGGAAAGGAATTTGTTGCAAAAATAAAAAAAAATATACATTTTGGTTTCTGTCAATTCAAGTACACCTATAATTTCATTTAGATCAAATAAACCAGAGATCTATACAGGATTACAGATTGTACATCTAAGACATTATATTGCTGAGATGTCCAACAGCTGAAATCTACAAGCTTTACATAATAACAGGATGCCAAGTCCACAGTAGTTTTGCTCAGAATATTTATGAATTACTCAGACTATTATTCTTGCCTCCCATACTGTTCCATTTGCATATAAGAATAGTTTATGTACAAGCACATCACCAACATCATGTTGTGGCTAAATTAAGGAGGTGAGGGAAATCAAACTTCTAATTCCATATAATGTCAAAGTTTCATGTATGAAAATTAATACTGGCCATTTAGTATTGCATATGTTAAACCTTGTGTGCATGAAATGTTGTTGTTATAGTTGTTAAAAAGATAATTCTATTTTCAAAAATAAATCTATCAGTTAATACCTGAACAAACAGTTATAAGAGCATCACCAAAAACTACAGTATGCTTCGCGATGCTGATGGCGAAGGACTTGCCACCCACATCAGTATACTCCTCCTGACAGACGATGACCTGAGATAAACAATGAAAACACAATTTACAGTAAAGATTTAGTAATATAATTAAAAATTAACTTGATGAGAGGAAACTTAACACTTCAAAAGGATTGCAAGTTTACTTACAGCTTTTGGTGATGCCAGCGTGTGTGGGAGAAGAGGAGAGCCTAGAGCATCAGTAATGTACTGTCCCTGTAACATATGAATTTAAAATAGATACGAAATTACGAACTCAGTCAATGTACCAAAACATATATAGTCAACACAATGTATTACCCTGCAAAAAAATCAGTATCATACATAACATGTAAAATGAAATGTCTCATTCAACAATGGAAGATCCAGAATATATCCCGTGTTATGCCAGGCAGTGAATAACATTTCTCATTTACCATGGACATATTATTGAGGTTTTACAGGTGCAGAAATAAAATATTTTATTTTATATACCTGAGAGTTTAGTATCTTCTCCAAGCTCTCCTTATCAGTATCATGAGGTTTAATAAAAACCTCAACCAGATCAGTCGGCTCAAGGCCAGCTTTTTTCCTCAGTTTCTGGATTCTATTTACAACCTGGTACGTAAACAAAAATCTGTTAAATTTATCAGTAATTACAATATATAATATACTCAAACAAACTGTTGTCATAAAAGCAATACTTGAATTTACCAATCTTTTCAGTCAATTAGAATTAAAATCATTAAAACTTGAGATGTTACCTCACGGGCCAGACCAGCTTCGAGCAATGATTCATCCGCCCGTAAATCCAATATGACTAGTACATCACCTGGATAAAATATTTCAAAGAAAATGAATTTTCTGAACTCATATTACAAACAAGGCAAAACATACAAACGGACGAATAAGGCAATACAGAAACCATTACCATCTCCAGCAGCATCGATGTCATTCTCAGAAACATTATCAGGTCTTTTGAATTGACGAACAACCTGGAAGTTAACAAAGAATTTCAATGATTGTGTTGTAATGTTAAAATATACTTAAATGCCTTTGACTGCCTTAACACTAATTTCAGACGTTTAACGCTTGTAAAATCAACACATGAATTTACCAAAATTTTGTTTTTATGCCACTTTTTCCATAAATATGTATACCTTGATATCAGAAAGCTTAAGACTATGCCCAGAAATGACCACCTCTCCAGATTTCTCAAAAGCTAAGATATCATCAAGGGACATTTCCTTTACCTTCTTTGCAACCACTCCCATATCTCTCCCGAGTCTTTTACCTAGCACGCTAAAGAGAGAGAAAGAAGCATTCAAGGAAAGGAAAATCAAACTTAACATGCTACAGGCTCTTTGAGTTCTAGTGACTGTTAAAAGTACCTGAAATTAGGCTCAGCACGTAGAGAAGCATACTTCAATTGATCGTTACAAGGGACCACTGATTTAACATTCATCTCCTCCATAACATACTACATATAAACAGTCAATGGTGTTTTAATCAATTGTATTAAGATGATGATGCTTTGTTGCTAAAGTTAGGAAACTAGAACAGTGCATGAACTAAATCAGACTAAAAAGGCTAATGTTAATCAGACCAAGGACAAGCACCTCTTTTAATTTTCCAGTAATGTCTTCAAGGAAGGCATTGTCAGGATGCACCACAACCATTTCCCTGTGGATAAAAAGAAACAAAAAAAAAAGAATTCATCAATTAACAAAGAACTTCTAAAAATTCTAATCCCACAACAGTTGTCTCAACCAACAATGAAGGACCTCTTGTGAATTATGCAAATCAGAACTCCCCAATTTTTGTAAAGCACAGAGCACACGAGTTAGAAACTAAGAATAAATGGGTACATACTTGAGCGGGCTTTTAAGAGGCTTGTTATGCCTTTCTCTAATATTCCGTGCAAGATCAATGACAGTCATCATTCTTGTAACACTTTGTTCAATGCGCTCATCTCTCTAAAAAGTTCCAAAAGGACATTTCACAGGTTACAAGAGAGACAACACATGTTAATAATTTTAATAGATATATCAGTATGAGTTAGCAAATTGAACATATGGTGCCATAGTTTCTGATACTAACCAATTATCGTTGTAATTTGCAAACAACATGGGACATTTCTAGAGAACATATACTAGCATTAAATTGGCATGATGTTTTAATGATGGCAAACTCTAATAAGCATTTACAATACTCTAGTATTTTGTTGCTCCTATGCTCAAACTTTATCTATAACCAAGTGGATTTTTACATGTTTGTCAGCATTTATATCAGCTGGGTATAAGATATTTTGTTAAGTTAATACAGAAAAGGATAGGTTGCATTGACATAACAAAAAGATCTTATTTGACAACCAAGAACAACCACCTCAACACTTGTCAAAATCCAAGAAAAAATGAATTGCAGAATATTCTCCATCACTTAGCTAGGTCATCTATTAAATTGGTGCAATGTGAAAATGTTTATTCACCCATCGATTGATTTAAAATTAGTCTAATGTCATTGGCTTCTGATCAGCCACCAAAAACTTTAAAATAGCACAGAACTGTGCTCCATCATGCCTCCACTTTTAATTTTCTAATAACAATAATTCTAAAACATATATGCCAAAATAAAACCGTTAGATGTGTGATCTCTATTATTTTCTCTACATGCACATAAAAAAATATCTTTTTTCAGTTTGGTTTTTATATGAATAACTAAGTTCACAAATCAACGTCCAGAAGTTAGCCACATCAGAGTGTATTTTTAGTATATTTCGCAAGCTCTTGATAACAATCAAAACAAAGTTGAAATGTCATAATATTTTACATGTGCATAGAGAAAATCATATAGATAGTATCATATGGTTCTATTTTGACATTTAGTTTTTAAATTTAAGTTTAATAAAGTTCTAAAAATGGAGGCATAATGGAGGCACCAGAAGTTGAGGCATTTGAACCCTCCTCATATTAATTTATTTTTAAATTTAGAAGAAACTTGACATCAGTGCCCACAACAACAACAATATGTCCTTTCCCATACCAAAAAATGCATAGGGAAATTTAGTCATGTTTGCTTGATACAAACTAGTTTTAATAGTTGGATGCAATTACAAGTAATTACAAATGTTTCAAAACGCTAGATAGGAAGAATTGGTAATTTGCAAACAGAAGGGAAAAGCTGGGAGTGTTTATATAAGAAAACACTATACCTTAAAATAAGATATTGATTACCTGGCCAGTAGTTGAAGGGAAACTACAATAATGAATGCTCTCCTCTGAACCATCTGAAACCTTTCTCAAGTTCTGATATAACACTTCTGTGAAGAATGGCGTAAAAGGTGCCATTGCTTTACAAGTCGCTAAAAGCACCTACATCCAAAACAAACAAGGAAAACTCAGCATTTTATATAAGAATAATATTAAAGTAGCCCAACAGTTTTATTGATGTAAAGTTAAAGACAGTGATTGCTTACATGGTAAAGAGTCGAAAGTGAAACCCTACAATCCTCTTCTCCAGTTCGGCCTTTTAACCTCTTACGGTTAAAGCGCACATATATGTTCGTTAAATTGTCAATGAACTTGAGAAGATACGGCACAACCTAAAATTTGAAGAGATTAACCATTAGAAATACTCCTGTGCACTTATGCACCCTACAACACTAATTGATCATGTATATTCCATTAAAGATAAGACCTCCCAATTCTCTAAAACAAGGTATAGTTCTACATACCTCCACTAAGAACCCAAAATTACCATTTTTTTTACTCCATGAAGAGAAATCATTTAGGAATAAGGAATTGTTCCGGCATCTTTTAATAAATGGCGTAGCCATGTTGTGTTTTGAAGGGTGTGCATGATATTTCTCATTCCCAATGGCTACTCAACATGGCACTGGTTTTGAAGTAAATGGAGTAACCATGGCACTGGTTTCCAGGGTCATGCATAAAATTGCTTCTAACTGCAGAAATAACAGTGAAGACTAAACCCTTCCCAATGGAATTAATTAGAACATTTTGAATGCATGACATCCATCGTTTGTGGACAAAACAAAGATGCTCTACAACAGAAATTACAGAAAACCTTTTTATTAGTGAAAGAACCACTTTACTAAACAAATTTTCAGCATAACAGAATGAGGCCTTATTTAGAACATTCATAATTAAAGTGGCTTATGGTGGTCTTATCACACTTCTTCACTCCTCATAGGAGCAATCTTTTAAAACCAAAGACATCTTTTCAGAGACGATCTGGATCATCATATATGTTAAATTTGATTTAATATATAAATGCATCATGGCCATCCATCTTCATCTTAATCACTCACAAGTCCTGGCCTTCTCCCTCTCTTATGCTCCCCCAACAACCCTGTAAAAACCAAATGCACACCCACCTATCTTTTTGTTGAATAGTCTCTCTTGCTATAATTGACTACTCCGTGATATAAGGTAATGAGACGAACTTTTTTGTATAATGATTATTGATAACTTGAATTTCATTGCCATCTATTTATAAAATGATACGTAGACACTTTACTAGTTTTGAAGTAAAAGAAAGCAAAAGAACCCACATGACAGTATCATTTTAATCTTTATTACCAACATTATTGGTGACTTTGAGACTTTTGAGTGCACATACTTGATTGAAATTGGCTGAATTTAGGGCCTACATTTGTAAATTTTATGTGCTCATTTGCTGAATTTTTACCGTATATAGGCGATAAGCATCCATTTCTTGACGAACAAAACTAACAAGACTCCCAGTTGCTGAGTTGATCCATTGATCAAGCACATTTGACGATTTTAAAAGCGCAGCAACATCCAATGGAGAAAAAGGTGCAAGCCCCTCTACTTCGAGCCTCTTTGCATTTTGAATGAGGAACCGATATGCATTATACCATGGAAGGAACACATCTTTCACCTACAAGTCGATTTGGAGATAGAACATGCTTAGTGTTTTTTTTATTGAAAAGTATTTTTCATCCTTATTTGCTCAAAATCGATGATTTTTGGTATTTATTCCAAAGGAGTATTTGATTGCTCTAGACAGAAAAGAGCAGGAAAAAGCAGAAAATCTTTTATGCCCTAACATGACATCTATAGCTGTCATGTAGGACAACTGCATTTTAAGTCAGGGTAGTCAAGTCTTATTATTTTCCTCATGGTAGTTATGGGTGTTATTTTGCAAAGCTGATAGGTAATGGTAGTTTTATGAAAAATCCAATATCTAGTTGAGCAAATAATATGGAAAAACTTGCAGTAATGATCTAAAAGATACGTACAAATAATATGGAAAAACTTGCAGTAATGATCTAAAAGATACGTACAACACTATAAACACCCTCTTTTTTGAATCGCAAAGGCTCTGCACGTACAACTGGGGAATTGATCAGGTACAGCCTTAGTGCATCCTGCATGCATAAAGTTTTAAATTTTTAATTAACAATCATACAGTTTATGCTAACAAGAAACTTGTATTTTGATTAACATCTCATTCCCATACTTTAATCACAGTGCAACTTAATTTTGTGAACCAAAACTGAGTGCAAAATTAGCTTTAAACTACAAATTAGTATTACGGTGTTTATATTAAAAGGTCAGCCACAACCTGAAGCCGTTAACCTAACAACAAGAAAAGACGGAAATAATAAAACATGCAACTTACAGCACCATAGTCACCAATGACTTCCATAGGGGAAGGATAATTTTTCAACCTTTTACTCATTTTCTTGCCATCTTCAGCCAACACAAGGCCATTGCAAATGAGATTTCTAAATGCTGGTTTACCAAACAGGGCAGTAGAGAGCACCATCAAAGTATAAAACCTACACCAATACAATTAAAGAGCCATAGTTAACAAAAAAAGTTTTCTTAAAACATCTTTAAAAAGAGCTCCTACTTGATTAAATCTGTAATATCTAGCAAACTCAATTAGCCAGTTACATCTTGAGCCCCTTTAGCTAGATTATTTTTACTTTCCTCACAAATCTCTGGTCTGCATTTACGTTAGTTACTATAAGGTATTGAATATGGAAAAACACAACAAATAAAACAAACCATCCACGAGTTTGGTCAAGGCCCTCAGCAATAAAGTGGCCAGGGAAATTCTTTTCGAAAAGTTCAACATTTTCAAAAGGGTAATGAATATAGGCATAAGGCATCGATCCACTTTCAAACCAGCAGTCAAATACCTGAAAAGAATATAAACAAAATCAAATCCATGAAGTAACAGTTCAGTAAAATATTAGTGAATGTAAAAACCAGACGGTCAACTTACATCATCCACACGGCGAAGAACACCGTACTGAGACCCACGGCTTGAAGGGATTGTTATATGGTCAATATTGTGGCGATGCAGATCAGTGACCTAAATTTGAAAGATCAAACAAATAACTGCAAAGGTTATATAACTAATCATTAACCACTTCAATCCACTATATTTGCGTTTCACATCTTACCCTCCAAAATCATGCTTTTGCATGTAACTACCATTGAATACTTTTGTAAATCTAAATTCTAGAACACAATTGGAAACTGAAAGCTAGAAAAATTTCATGATCACAAGTGCATATAAAGACTTGGGAGGGGTGCATGGATGAATATGATAATAATGATTTGAGAAGCAAAATTCAGACCTTAGTGCCAGATAATTTCTCAAGTTTCTCAACAGAGTCCATCACAACAGTCTCCACTCCATCTTCACTAACCCAAATGGGAAGAGGCGTGCCCCAAAACCGACTTCGACTAACGACCCAATCCCTAGCATTCTCCAGCCAGTTATGAAATCGTCTTTCCTAAATTTGCATGGACAAGCAGAGGAGACAATAACTTTAAATCTTAAAAGATAAAATAGAAGGTACCAAGTATTAAAAGGGTACCATATTATGGTATCTTACAGTAGAAGCTCTCCATCAATCTACCTTATTTGTATTGAATTGGGACAATATAAGCAACTTAAACTCTATTTTCTCTTTTAAAGGTTCTTATTAGGCCAGTACTTGATGTAGCTAACAGCAAAAAAAATATATATCAAAGTAAAAAAGCTAAATTTATGTGCACTCGACAAACATGCGAAAGTGTACAAATCTGAACAGAAATAATAAATGAACTGATGAACATAACAAAAGTAATATCATACCTTAACATAGTCAGGAACCCAATATGTCTGCTTGTTGCATTCTAGCAACTGATCTTTAATCGTTTCAACAGCAACAAACCTTAAAAGGAGAAAAAGTTGATAAATCTATGTGACTCTGCCATACAAATGGAGAATATGAGAAGAAAGCTACTTACCAGCTAGGTACAGCCATATAGATAAGAGGAGTTTCAGATCTCCAGCAAAAGGGGTAAGAATGGGTTATGGTACCAGTACTCACGAGCCTTCCTTTCCCCTATTTAGATTTTTTAATAAAATCCTTTAAATTTAGTAAATAAAAACAATGTACACTTTGTGGTCGAAAACCAGAATTGGCATTTTAACAAGCTTGTTGCATCAATAAAATATACATTCCGGAATAAAGAAAAAAAATATATCCTAAGTTACTATACATGTTTACCGTTGGTAATTCGATATAACAACAGTTCGTCATGCTTTAGGAACAAACTACTTCTATGAAACAGTTGCACAATAACCATCAACATTATCCAAATAACAATGTTAAAAACAACAACAATACAAAAAAATGTAAGTAATTGTAAATTTGCGATTATTAACTGTCAGAAGAAGTACTTGCCTTAACAGTACTAACAATATCCTTATCAGCATCTTTCACGTAGCGGCCAGCGAAGTCTGTGACTTTCTCCTTGAAGCGGCCTTCACCATCAACTGCCACCACAAGGTCATCTCCCTGTAGTATTTAAACATTGATAAATTACATTAAATTAGGGGAAAATATTTCTGGTCTCAAACTGTATGTCTCCTCATGGCATCTTCAAGTGTGAGTAAAATAGAACCATGGAACTACATGGTAAGAGAGCAAATATGTGGGAAAGGGAACACATGACAATTGAAAATCAATACAATAGAAAAGAAAATAGATTTTAGACTACATACACATACACATGATACCAGTGAAGACCTGGTTCTTTTTTCTCTTTCTGCTTTTGATTCCAAAGCAGAAATTGAACCTTCATTTCACGTAGTTTCAGACTGCTATCAGGTATCAACTGCTAAGGTACAGTACCAATAGGGGCAAATTACCAAAATAATGCAATCAAACATTCAAGTTCACAATGTTATGCAGTGCCTAACCTTCTTAATTATGCCATTTTCGACACAAACACGGTAATCATCCTCACCAAACGCAGGTGCACAATGGACAACTCCAGTTCCACTGTCGTCGGTGACATAATTGTCAGCAACTACCCTAAATGCAACATCTGAGCACTCTGAAAAGTACTCAAATAATGGTACATATCTACAAAAACAGTACAAGTACGTCAGCATAAGGGGTGAGCCAGTCAGCATCAATAACAGGGCTGAAAATATGGTGGGAAGCACAATGGAACACAATCACAGTTTAATTTCACTAGTTCCCTCCAAAAGCTCAAGTATTTAAAAAAAAAAAAAAACAGTACAAAAAATTACAAGGAGAACAACAATTTGGCACTGCCAAGCTAATAAATTTTCATTTTTCGAGAACAATAGGCAATATCTATAAGTAAATTAAAAACCACAAGTAGATTGTAAAACAAATTCACCAACAGACCAAAAAAGATATTCACCTCAAGCCCTCCAACTTAGAACCAGGGAATTTTTCAATCACTTTGGAAGATTTACTACCAGGCAACTGAGATAACCTGGATTCTGCAACTATGTATACTGCTTTAGAAACTGACTCCCTCACCTAAAAAATACTAATTTATTATTTCCACCACAGAGAAACTATATGTGTGTTACAAAAAAACAGCTCATGGTATCAGGCAGTTTTCTGTTTACAGGCACTTAGTTACAAGGTATACATTACCAGCTGGGTTTAAAACAACTCATTTTGGCTTATACACAGGAGTGGTGGTTTATTCATATATCCCCACCATCCACAAAAAAAAAAATGAAACAAATGAAAGATTGACATGCCAGACATTTAGGGAATGAACAAATCACAATTCACAGCACATAGGAATGGTGTATTAGTATGGTACAGAATTTTAGATATGTAACCTTCTTGTGTACAAAAAAGCTAAGTACATGCAAACCTTGACATAGGTTAGATTGGGATTGACACAGAGGGCAAGGTTGCTAGGCAAAGTCCAAGGGGTGGTGGTCCACGCCACAAGAGCCGCACCATCAGAATCATCCACTACAGGAAACGACACCATCACTGCCGGATCAGGAACATCCTACAAAATATACAATAGTAACTTACTGCTCCCATCCAGACAATTTCTTTAAATAAAGCATCAATTGTTTCATAGCAACCATTTAAGAAAGGAAAAATGTAGAGTACAACAGCAAAGCACCTTATAATTTTGTCCTGCCTCAAAGTTGGAAAGAGGTGTCTTGCAACCAGTACTGTACGGCATAACCTGCAAGAGAAATAATTGGCAGAGACGCAAACCACTATATCAATAATCAAGGGTCGCAACACTGTTTACTAGCATTTTTGTCTAAATGGGGTGAAAACAAAGCCAAAATCAAATTGCTACCAAAAGAAGTGCTCTACACTGGACATTAAGCCACACGAATTTGAATTCAGTGAAGGTTTCAGTAAAGCATATGTAGATCTTAGAGGCATACCAATGCACAATTTAGGCTAAATGGAGCGGCTAGTTAGGTCCTTCTGAAAATATGAACCAACTCTGGGGGGTTTAAGTTGTGAATCTATAATGTGATATGCAAAAGACCTTCAAGCTTTTGCAATATATAAAGACAAGAAAACAGACCTTAAAACCACGGTAGACAAGGCCTTTCTCAAAAAGCCTTCCAAAGACCCACCACACACTCTCCATGAAGCCCAGGTCCATGGTCTTGTAGTCATTTTTAAAGTCAATCCAACGTCCAGTGCGTGTAACCACCTGTTCCCATTCCTTCACATACTTGGTCACAATGCTTTGGCACAGGCCATTGTACCTGTTAATATAACAAGGTTTGTTATGAGTAACTTTAGAAGTTGAAACATCATTTTTGGTTCATTAATTCTCAAATGGCATGGACAGTGCAAGCATTACAAATTGCCAGAAACAAGCCTAAGCTATGGAGTCAA
This sequence comes from Carex arenaria, assembly GCA_964058825.1. NCBI lineage: Eukaryota > Viridiplantae > Streptophyta > Magnoliopsida > Poales > Cyperaceae > Carex > Carex arenaria. The sequence goes on along the minus strand of CAXKVW010000498.1, from coordinate 131,620 downwards.
AAAAAAATTATGTTATGGGTACATATATGTACACTGGACCATAGGTACATTTGTTCTAAGCAGATTATAGACAGGGTAAAAAGATACACTCACTTGTCAATGCCCATGTCAAGCACTTCCTGCCTCGATTTGATATTGTATGTGGTGTCGATCTCGTACTCGACAGGTAACCCATGACAGTCCCAGCCGAAGCGACGGGTGACGTGGTGGCCACGCATGGTCTGATGGCGCGTGACGACATCCTTGATGGTCCCGGCGAGGATGTGGCCGTAGTGGGGAAGCCCGGTGGCAAAAGGGGGGCCGTCGTAGAAAATGTACTCAGGCTTACCCTCAGTGAGCTTCAGCTGCGTCTTGAAGGCGTCAATCTCTGACCAGAAGGACAGGATCCGCTCCTCTTCTTTCGGGAAGGAGAAATCTTTTCCTTCCTGGACGTCTTCCATGGAGAATTTGGCGCGGCGGCAGGGAGAGTGGAGGGAAACGGAGGAGGGAGACGAGGGTTTTGGGATCAGTAGAGGTTTTGGTAAAGGACCTTGTAAAGATCGATAATTTACTTTTTTGCCCTTAGGGAGGATTCAGCTATCCAGCTGGTCTTCTTGTAAAATTGTAATAACTAACCGATAAGAGTATGTCAAAGTCCAATAGTCCGAGTCATCCTAACTTAAATAACAGATGTGCGTGGATTTCAAGTAATGTGCAGCTACTTGGTTGCCAAGTACGGAGAGATAAAGTGCAACACTGTGCAAAGTAATTATTGCCAATTACTTGATATCCACGTTGGTTAATTTTTTCTTTCTTGTTTGAAAAAGAGACTGAGAGCATCTACATTTAGCAGTGTTCATCGGTTCTGTTCGGTTAACCGAACCAAACCAGGCAAACCAAAATTATAATTCGGTTTCAAAAATAGAACCAAACCGAACCGAATTAGCATTGCAACCGAATCGAACCGAACCAAAGTTTTATTTCGGTTTGTTCGGTTCAAACCGAAATATATCAATTTTTTAATTTAAAGCAATTGTTTTGTAATAAACAGAAGTATATTAAGAAATAAATTGGAGTATTGAGAAATAAATCGGGATATTAAGAAATAAACCAAAGTATTTAAAGCATTTGATTAAGAAATAAACTGAGATATTAAAAAATAAACCGGGGCGGTCCGGACCAAATTCATAATATATAAAAGTTTGGTCGATTTATTTCGGTTTTGAAAATTTTGAACCGAACCAAAGTTATAATTCGGTTTTAAAAAGCAAACCGAACCGAACCATTAAACCGAAAAAACCGAACCGTTTGAACCGATCTAATTCGATTCGGTCCAAAACTGATTAAACCGGACCCAATGAACACCCCTATCTACATTCTTGAAACTATTATAATTTTTATCTGATGCAGCAGTTTCTAATTCAGTTTCAGAGATCTAAGAAAGTTTCTTATTTAGAAATTATGCAGTAAAGTTTCTTATTAAGAAACTGTTTAGAACTCCATACTGACTAAATAATTGGCTTAAATTAATTCTCCTATACAAATCTACATACCAAAATCAAATCCAAATCACACCAAGTATCTAAATTATATCAAATTCAAGTTCAAATCAAATGTCAAAGCCAAACTAAGCTAAATTAAAGATATAATTAGAGCATGTAATCCCACCATACAAATCTCAACATCAACTCAACTCGTTTGAGCGCTTATCTGATCTTGTGTGTCTCGCTCGAAAGTGACTTAGATTACTTTGAGCACTATTTGTTTTTTTTTTTTTTTTTTGACGAAAGTGGATCAACAGCCTACCGATTTCTTCGGGAAAATCAAGTTACACACAAGTGATGAACACAGCACGGACAGTTATAATCATAGCAACAATATAACATAATGATTCGCTAAAGATTCAGTGGAGTTAAAATTTGTGATTCGGAAATAATTTAGATATAATTTGAAATTATATATTTAGAGAGAAAAAAATTGCGAAAAATGCATGAAAAGTTCGTAAAATTCGGAAAAAAAATCATAAAATCCGTTAATATTCCAGAAAATGTTCACCAAAAAGTTCGGAAACCAAATGATAATTCGCCAACAGCTCAAATTCGAATTATTCACTAATAATTTACAATACTTGTTACAATTCACTATTTTAGGTACCACCTTCGGCAGGGACATAAAAAAGAGATGATTGTAAAATTGCACCATTTTCTTACATTATTTATTTATTGATTTTTGTTATAGTGCACGCACAGAGTGAAAAACATATTTAATTTTTTACCCTAAAATTTTGAAAAGAACAAAAATAATACGTTAATATCTCACAATAATAATAAAAAATTGAAACTCCCAATGAGAGTTGTCTGAAGACATCAGTTTCGTTTTTCAATTTTAATAACAGGCACATATATAGTTATCTGTAACTCAAAACCATGCTTTCCTTGTAACTTTTTTTTTATAACCAAATTAATTTGAGTAGAGCTAATGCGTGTTCACCTAGATTTTTGTGAGTTTAATTTCAAAATCGATTGAATTAATTTCAAACGACAAATTCAAATTGTTGAAATTGATCTACTTCACAAGCGATATGTTTACATGTCAAATCTATAAGTTTTAAATTAATATAATTATAACAATACAAAAGTCAAGCGGTAAAATGATAAAAAATAAATGCATTAAAATTATCTTATAAATTTTTTTTTACCTATCGACTTATACTAAATTAAGTTGAAAATTTATAAATTTAATATTTAAACGCATTATTCGTAAAGTGTAGATCGGTTTCTACTGTTTGAAATTTTTTTATCTGAAATCATTCCACTAAATTTTAAAATTAAACTCATCAGAGAACTTAACGAGGTTAACAGCCCTCTACTCAATTAATTTTCCTTTAATGAAAATCGCTTCAATGGCCGTTACACATGTGAGCTGGATTTGTGCATTGGAGTGATATAAACTTTGACTCCGTCAACTGAAACAAACATGTCACATGGTCACATAACAGATAATATTAAAAAATAATATCACGAGTTGAATCAGCTGTAAAGCTATTCAACCTAATAATGTCCTCATCAGATCCGTATCCTCTCTATTACTGCAGAGGATGGGGCCTCACTTTACGGTTTGGGTTTGAGATTCGAGAGGAAATAGGAGGCAGTATTTTTGGCTTTGAGATTCGTGTCATGTTAAAATGAATGGTCCAGATTAATTCCCTTGTGCGGTAAGAGAGAGATGTGAATTCGTCCTCATCGTGGAAATAGATCTGCTGTTATTCAAAATGAATAACAGGAACCTGTTATTCTGATCCAAATCGTTGATTCATCGAGATTCGTGTATGAAAGACATTTTCTTTGAGATTGGCGCATGACAAAATTTGAATGTTAGAATAACAGGTTCCTTTGGAATAACAGCAGATTTATTTCACCTCATCGGGGGGAGCAATGGTAATATACTAATATTTTACTGGGGGAATTTCACATATACCCCTCAAAAACTTCAAAATTACGTATTTCCTCCTCTAAAATTTAAAATTACATCTCCCTCCAAACTTCAAAAACTCACAAATTTACTCATTTTACTGTCTTTTATATTAAAACTCATTCTAAATTTATAAAATACCCATTTTACCCATTATTAAAAGTATATAAATCTTATCATACTCAAATTTGAATATGAACAGTTCCTCTACTGTCCGAACTGCTTTATATTTGTGCACACAAGATCAGCACGAATCTTGATGCAAAACGCATGCATATTGAAGCAACATGCACAAATCTTAATGCAATACGTGATAATCGAAATTGCTTTAAGTTTCATGCGTGTTAGATTAGCACGAATATTGAAGCAATGCGCACAAATCTTAATGCAATGCACACAGATTGGATGGTAGAGGAACCGTTCAGATTCAAATAATTTGAGTCTGATGAAATTTATATATTTTTCATAAAGGGTAAAATGGGTATTTTATAAATTTAGAATGAGTTTTAATATAAAAGACAATAAAATGAGTAAATTTGTGAGTTTTTGAAGTTTAGTGGAAGAAATATGTAATTTCAAACTTTAGAAGGGAAAATACGTAATTTTAAAGTTTTTGAGGGGTATCCGTGAAATTCCCCCTATTTTATTTGTTGGGGGAATTTCATGTATCCCCCTCAAAAACTTCAATATTACGTATTCCCCCCTCTAAAATCAATAATTACATATTTATCCTCCAAAACTACAATAACTCACATATTTATCCAATCTATCATATTTAACATTTACTTTATATTATTTCCCATTTTACCCTTGTAGGAACTAAAAGAAATTAGTATTAGAATCCATCTCCCCCGTCCATTCCCACTCTACACGAACAGCCCAACTACCTATTAATATGTTTTCTACCTATATATGGGCTACACCTGCCCTCCATTCAAAGAATGACTAAATCATGATCACCAGGATACTGGTACAGGGCATATAGATAATAGATTTGTACTTTCAGGGAAAATATAGGGTACCGCTAATTGCCAGGATACTGGTACAAGGCATACATAATTGCATTTTCTGGGAAAAATATAGCGATAATGTGGGTTTAGGGAATGGTATCCTTTTTCTATTTTGCTTTTGTAAGGTTTACGGGCATCTCTTGTAAAAAAAAATATGTTTCCTGTAAGAACTGTTGTCACGACACGCTTTAATACGTTTCCTTGCGATGTTATCAGTAAAGTCCCTTTTTAGTCTACACGAACAACCCATACCTATTAATAATTTAATATTAATATGTTTTCAACGTTGTATCATACCGGTTATACTTCTACCAACTAGATAGTTATAATAATAACAGTCATGAAAATACCTGTCCAATCTGTATAGCTCTTGTATAGTATATATTATACTGTTTTCTAAGAAGAAAAATGACTCATAAGAAATGAAATAGATAAAGTTATAAGTATTATCAATTTATCATGTAAACAAAAGAAGACCAAATAAATCCAGGTCATGGTTATATAGAAACTACAAAATGTAATATATGCGCAAACATAATCAGAGTTTTAGGCTCGTCCGATGAGCATCGAACTCAAATTAGTCTGATGCTCACTCGGTTATGTCCAATTTGCTTCATGATCAGTGGCACTTGATCGGCACAAATATTAAAGTGACACTCAAGAATATTGAAGAGGTTTGCACAGATCATGAAGTGAATCGGATGGATCCGAGCAGGCATCAGGCTGATTTGAATCTAATGCTTATCGGACGCACCCTGCTTCCAAAAGAATTTCAGTTAGCTATCAGCTTATGCTTCTTTGACATGAAACTTAATATCAAATGATTCAAACGAAACACCAAATCATAAATGAAATTTGCGTGAGAGCAACAAAAACAAAACAATGTTAAACTAGCAACATTATTTATTGGCTTAGAGAATCAGATAGAGCCAATAGTCCAATACATAATGTGAAACCACTCGTAGAATGAGTTAGTCAATACATAATTTGAAATTGCTGATGCTCCCAAAATATAAAGTGTAGTCAAGACAAAATACTGATGCTCCCAAAACCAAACTAATACGCTCCTAAGTAATGCGTCTCCAAAATCCAATGCTCTCACAAAACTGAAATCGTGCGATTCTCTCAAATGTGCTCAACATCGAATGCCATACTAGAGAGGGAGGAGAGACGAACAGAAAAAACTTAGGAGCAGCTCTTCTCTTTTGACAGGCACTCTATAACTAAGTAGAGAAAGAAAAGGGTATAATGGTCTATATTTTATTAATTGATATTGTGTTTTGAATTATAGAGTTTGAAATATTATTATTTTAACATTTTTGGATATATACGATATATCTTAGAATTTTATTGGACAAATACGTGAGTTATTGTAATTTTGGAGGATAAATATGTAATTATTGATTTTAGAGGGGGGAATACGTAATATTGAAGTTTTTGAGGGGGATACATGAAATTCTCCCTTATTTGTTGAGCAAGGCTTGGATCTAGCCAGCGTCTCTCTAAGAAAGAGACCATAAAGAGGGAGGATGCAGAGAGAGATTTTTGGCAGCCAAGTTTTTCAAACATAGAAATAGAAAGAGTTTCAAAGAGAGATAAAGAGAGTCGGCATTGTATGCATGGGTCCTCTCTGCAAACTTGATCAGCCCCGGGATTAACACTAAAATTGTTGGTATAACGAACTTTGCTAGCGTCACCTGTTGGGGCTAGTTGTTTATGTATTTTGGCAATCACCACCAAATCTGTGGCCGGGGATCATACCAACAATTTTCTTGTTCCTTCCTGGACCGATAAGTTTTCAAAGAAGATCCATGCTGATCTCCGCCGACAATCTCAAGGATAAAATTATCTCACAACTCCGCCCAGCAAATGATACTGAGAAAGGTACATATATCAATATACCTTCAACCTACTTCCAGTTAACTATATTAACTCCGGCGAAATCTTATTTCTTGCTAAGAGTATCTTAAGATTTATTTAACTATTCAATATATGATTAATTAGTTTGGGAATTTAAGGATAATATATTTCTAAATTTAAAATAAGTATTGTTTTGTGACATTTTCAAACAGTATAATATAAAATAAAAGCAAATAAATTGGAAGGGATGTGCACTGTCCGATTCATCGATGCAGGGAAAGACTTGAGAGAAAACGATAGCGTACGTACGTAGGGCTATAATGTGAAGCTACATTAACATAACGTACAATATATATAAATGGAGAAGCGTATATCGTAATTTTAAGATTTTGAATATTCCCTTATTGTTGGATCTTAACATATACATGATACAATACTAGTATTGTATTTGTACAGCTTGGTTTGTGTATATTCTCTAGTAGTTGCTTTTCTTAGATGTTTTTGGATTAGTTTGTTTTGTTTTTTCAGCTTTGCTTTGTCTGAACACAGCAGTACTGATGGATTGAATCTGTGTCATGTGTGTTTGGTTTTGTGCTTTTTGCTGGTGGTTGTAAGAACTGGTTTCATGTTAATGAGGTCTTTTCAAGACTTTTATTCAAAGCAAAATTATCTCAAAGCATCATGCACAATATGTATGGATTATTTTTCATATTTTTCAAATAGGGGCAGCGGATCAATGAGATCTACATGTGACGAAGTATGATTCTTGCTTTCGCATTGCCAACCTTTTGCAAGAACAAAGAGAACTTAGGAATTCGTTGCTTAGTTCGTTAGAATATGAAGATTATTTCTCCATCCAACAACTTCATCATTTTCTATTCTTAATATCTAGTACCCATTAGCAGCTGGGAGGAACATATAGCGATCTGAACTCAGACTAAGTCAACCGATTAAACAAATGAAGTGATTACGCCTCGAGATCTGCCAATAAATCTGACTAAATAATAAAATACAAATGAGCAGTTGGTCATTGAATTCGGATCACCCCGAGATCTGACAATAAATTTGACTAATTAATAAAATACAAATGAGCAGTTGGCCAATGAATTCGGATCACCCCGAGCGGATTTTAACAGCAACTTTTTTACTCAAAGCAGCACTATGGTGAGATAAATTTTTTATTTGGACCATATATGTCCCATGTTTCATAAAGGAAACTAATAAAAGAGCATACTAGTGGACCATTTGCATTTATGGAGCATCACCCTTTAATGGAAATATTTTCTTCAAATAAATTCAAAAATATAATGATGAAATACGGAATGTTGTATTAGTATTACCTATTATTGTTAAAAAAATCGGACATTATTTCTGAAATTTTGTTTGGACTTGGACGTTATTTTTTACATTAAAAATCGGACATCATATCGGACATTCATTTTATATTACATATATAGATATACTGAAAATGGAGGCAAGAAATGGGATCATCTTATATTACATATAACGGAAATATAGAGGCAACAAATGGGGAAAACAAGAATCACGTTACATTATCCCATTTTAGTTTTTTTTGTTCTTTTTAATTATTAGTTAGTGATAGATAGTAAAAGAGCAATTGACTACCTCCATTACATCGTAAAACTACATATTTCTCTAGCTTTGAACCACAAATGAATAATGTGTATCGATCCTACTTATTTTCCCAAGTTTCATACTTGAAATTGAGCGAGCAATTCAAATTTTTTGGCATCTTGTTTGAATGGAATTGCTGACATCAATATCCATCTATTAAACAAAAAAGTAGGTAGATAATAAAGAAAAAAAATCATATGACCTTTTAAAATATTGTAGAAAATTATTTTTTTTCTTATTGTGAAAAATCAGATGGCCACTTCGAGCATTAAAACTTAATCAAATTTGCATAATAAATATTTGTTTAAAAAATAAAGTCCCGTCCACGTTGATGAGAGAACTTTATTTGTTACTTTTGAAAAATAAAATTAATTAAATATTTGTAAATTTCTTTTGATGTAAGAATTGAATAGCAAGTGATTGTCGTCCAAAAAAATAGAAATTATTAATTTGTTCTCTCTAGAATTTTTTTTAAGCAGGAACGTTTTTGTTAGCCAAAAAAGCTAACTAGAATTGGTCAATTAAAGAAACAATTATCAATTGATTATACTCAGTGAATGATGTATTTATTAGAGAAGGAGTAAACAGTCATTTCTAAAATATTATCTCACCTTTTTGCTGCTTTGAGCAAAAATTTTACTGTTAAAATCTACACCCGAAATCTGCCAATAAATTTGACTAATTAATAAAATACAAATGAGCAATTGGCCATTGAATTTAGATCATTATCTGACTCGAGCAAATTATAAATGAACGTTTCAGTAACGTTCTTTTAACTTGGGATGAATTCAAAAGGGACTCCATGTAGTTTTTATAAGTAGGGGTGTTCAAATAGTTGGTTCGGTTGAAATCGAACTAAAATAACTAAATAAAAAAATATTTTGGTTTTCTAAAATAGAACCGAACATAACCGATTAAACTTATATTGATTAAGAACCGAACCAAACAAACCGAAGCAAACCTATTAGTGCCATTATTAACGAAAATTACACATGTTCGTACACAAGTTATTCAAGTCCATACAAAATATGTAGATGTTTTTTTTTTTAAAAAAAAGGCTGATGCCCATTTGTATTAATTAAAAATGTAACATTACAGCCATCCAAAAAGAGAGCAGCACAATCCTCTAAACCAAACATAGCGAAAGCTAAACCAACATCATCACTTAGAGATCATATATCGCATATAGTTAACTAAGTACCAAAAGTATTTCCTAAATGAGATGGAACTAAGCCACTAATAGTAGGTTGAGGTTAGCTATAGAAGGGTGGCAAAATTTGTGCGAAGTAGGTGTCATGCCTAGCTAAGGGTGTTCAAAGCCTACACCACTTTCATCAGTCGAATGATATGGCACTAGTTCCAGCGGCCTAATTTGATCCAAGAGGATTGCATCTTCAATGATCGGAAGCCACTCACCAACTGCATTTTTTATCCTCTTCAACATGGTACTTGACCAATACAAACAACACGATTTGATCATTAGAATCAGATTTTTGGCTGTTTTAACAGTGCTATGGGTAAAAATTACTTCGTTACGGTGTTTCCATAGTGTCCAACTGACCGCACTTAGAGTTATTAAGAATCCTATCCTATCATTGCTTGAGAGAGAATGTGCAAAATCAAGTAAATCTTGCCAAGTGAACCACTGGTCCATAACAAACTGACTCTTACCCAACCAGAATCATACTCATTGTGCTAACATGCAATTAATAAAGAGATGGTTAACCGTTTCATTGGCACTACAAAATTGGCATGAGAGGTCACCCACCCAACCCTTAGCCGCCAAAAATATGTAGATGTTCTAAAATATTTAAACTAAATGAAAGAAAGAAAGCAATAATTGAACCAAACAAAAATAAATCATACTTGAATCAATATAATTCGGTCGGTTCGGTTTAGTCAGTTTTGAAAAGTCTAAACCGAAATGATCCATTTAAACCGAAATAATTAAAAAAATTCAACCGAACCGACCCATTTAAACCGAAAAACCAAACCATTTAAACCGAAATTTTTTGGTTCGTTTAAAAATGGAATAAACCGAACTGTTTGAACACCCCTATCTATAGACACCAAATTGACTTGGTCCGGCTGAGATTAATCTGGGATGTTCGTTTGTAATTTGCTTGAGTCAGGTACGTGGGAGGATACGGATCAGTTAGCCATTTAAGGTTCTCGGGTTGTTGTTCTGATATGCTGGCAGAACTTTTCATTATTTGGCTCATCAGAACTTGTTATGATAGAAAGAATTAAAAAATTCTAAAAGCCCTCATAGTCAATTGATCATTTGACGTGTATGCGGAAGATTCATTGTTACTGCGAAAATTCAGTGCATGTTATTTGTGGTGCCAATTAAATCAATTCGTTTCTGAAAATTTACAGAATGATAAAAGATGCTTGGAGATTATATATTTAAGATGCCTGGCAAATGCTGGATGCTTGAGATTATAAGTCCTACTTAGTTGTTGAAATTCTTTCAAAATATACCCCTATAGATTCAGAAACGATCAGCGCTGGAAATTTTCAGATTGGATCTGTATTAATAATACAAATTATGTTTTTGGGCAGAGATCTGTTTTAATTATATAAATTATATTTTTTCAAAATACTAGTATTTGACTTAGTGGCAAATTAAGACAATGCTCTTCATGAGTGGAAAGTCGCAGGTTTAAAATTCGAAAGAAACAATTACTTGTGAATATTAAATAGTTGAGTAGCTTCAGTTTTTACTAAAAAAAATTATATTTTTCCTATCACTAGTCTTTGTTTTTAGCTCGTGAAATATTTTCTCTTTCTCCTTTGATTTTATTAATGTCTTTGTCATTTCAATTTAGAAGCAAGTTTTTTTTTTAAAAAAGGCAATAGCCCGTTTCATATATCTGAAACCGGTAACTTACAAGGTCTCTAGTAATATATCAGGATAGTCAGTCCCTTGTATCAACTACTATCCGTAAGATATACCAAAAAGCACTAAAATAGTCAATATGGCAGCATGAGTTCAACATCAAACAAGTGCTCGCAGGCACACAAAAGTTATAATAAAGGGATATAGAGCACACTCTCAGACATTCAACATAGAAATGACTGATAAAAACAAAATGAGTGTGACATATGGAGAAATCAACTTTAGTCTTCATTCTGATCACCACTGACCCAATCAAGCATCAGAGTATCCTTTGGATCGACCACTTGAAGAGGTATCTCATCAAGATCTTGCGGCAGCCAAGTCTGGATAGCATCCTGAATGTCAGCTCTGAGTGCACCTGACCAATAAGAAATCAAAGACAAGATTTGTAAGATTATATTACGAGAAGTACATATTCTGACATTGTTAAAGCAGAGATCATTGCGGTGTTTCTATATACTCCAAATAATGGCACAAGATACAATAAGAAAGGCAGTTCTATGAATAGAAGGTAAAGAGTAAGCAAAGTGAATGATGTCTGAAATGGAATTCCAAGCCTGACAGCTGTGTTGACATGCACCTATCCACATCCAAACATGTTTAGCATAAAAACATCTAAAAAATAAATGGTTAGAGCTTTCAACACAAGTACAAAACTGACAAGTGATATCCCCTGTCTATCCTTTGTTCTGCAGATTTTTTTGTGAGAATTCTATGTTTAGTAATCAACCACATAAAAGCTTGGATCTTTGGGGGAACAGGGAGTTTCCACCAAACCAGGGGATGTGTAGGTTGAATACCCCTAAAATTCAAAAAAACATATAAAGATCTAACAGTAAAGGTGCCATGTACATTCTAGCACCAAGAGACATTGTTTAATTCATGTGTAAAAGAATTTAGAAGCAAGTTTCGCAAATACTGTGTCAAATCCTAATATACAAATCCTCATATATTTCATGTTCAATTTGTATATGAGTAGAATTAAAATGTCTCGTTATTTTACTTCAATCATTTTTTACAATTTTAGATCTTGATTTTTAAAGTTCAAATATTCGATCCGAACAGCTTAATTTGATCTCCATATTAAAGTGTGCTTAAAAGCCAAATTTATGTTTTTTTTTTTATTTTTTTCCTATTTTTTTAGATTGGTATTGTTTTAAAAAAAAAAAAAATTACCTATCTAAAAAAATATGAAACTTGGTCTCCATATATATTTTAATGTGAAGATCATATTTAACGGTTTGAATCGACTGTTGAAATTTTGAAAATATAAATAAAAATGTGAGGTATAATTAATTGGAATAATTAATTGGAACACAAATACAATGGGACATTTTAACCATACATAGTTGACCGTTAATAGAGGCAAATTTACGTTCTTTCAAAAAACAAAAGCAAACTACCTTACCTTAAGAGAAAATTGACAACCTCACATTTGAAAATAATTAATACATACGAAAATAAGATGAAGTCATATAGTAGCTAGGCGGCACGTGACCGATCACTTATTTCATTTTTATTCTCTAAACGAGAAGATATACCCTGCTAGTGAACCACTCTTATGCATTCCTTTTTATAACAGATGAACGAAAGATGTTTCCCTGTTCTTAGCCATTTCAATGTGGACAAGCTGAAACAACACCAACTACGGTCATGCTAATTTAGTTCTACTTTTGACTTCAACATTTCGTCCAACAGTTAGAGTACGTGCATCTGTACATTCAGCACTTTGAACGACTCCATATAACAATACCATCCAAGAGAATAGCTGGAGCACATACAAGTATTACAAAACAAAATGCACAATGTAAAATAGAACCTGCACAGCTCTACTTCACCTATCCCCTAAATTTTACCAGTAAAGGCAGCTATCTAAGAAGCACCATACAAGATGTTGGTACCCTAAGGTGTATATGACATATACTTCCTAAATTTTACTAGTAAAGGCATATCTAAGAAGCATAAGACAAGATGTCCACATCGATCTCTGCATACATGATCAAACACATCAAACAAACTTCGATGATCTCCTATTTAAGAACACCTAATTAACCAGCCCATCACTTAAACCACCTCTCTACACACATAGACCAAAAAAGGAAAAAAAAAAAGGAAGAAAAATACACCAGTTCTACGACAGTCATATTTGAGGTTGGACTATTGGTCCTGCTTCCTGTGCAGCCAATAGTAATTGGTGCCCAATGCTTCCTCTGTAATAAGCAATATTTTTGAATGCGGCCGCATAGACTGCATTTGTGCTCTATAATTTCATGTAGTCTCTTTTATGCGATTTTGAATATGTGGACCGCATATGCACTCCATGCGACCTTCCATGCGGTTGCTCCCAAATCCGAAAAAGGTCCATAAAAATTGCTTTCATATAGAGAGGCTTGAACCCATGACCTATGAGAGTGGTAGAGAACACATCCACTAAGCTAGAACACCATTGCATTATAAATTAGTTTTATTTTATATACATATTCTTTTAACAACTCATAGTAAAATCGCATATGTACTTCTGTATTAAAATCCATATATGCAGCTGCATACTGTATATGCGTTATGCAGTGACCTTTCGCATGCATGAACAAAACCGCATTTAAAAAAAACACACTAGTTGAAAGTAGAGAAATTACTCATTTGCTCTTGAAAATAAATCAATTAGAAGATTGGTGTTTTTTAAACATGCTACATATTTTTTATTTCTCTCGAGCAAATTGGGTACTTTATAAATTTAAAATGATTTTTTAATATAAAAGAATAAAATTCAGAAAAAATTGTGAGTTTTCATAATTTAGAAGGGTAGATATGATATTATGAATTATAGAGGTGGAAATATGTATTTGAAGTTTTTGAGAAATATACATAATATTTCCCCTTAAATTTTACTATTTAAAAAAATGGACCTGAAATAAGCATATAAAACTGTTTGCATATCAAGTAACATAAACAAGTGTTATTGCCTAAGCATAAAAATTAAACAATTTAATTTTATGGGACACCTTAGGCCGCTTTACATTCATTCCACATGCAATTATTACATCACACATAGCATTGGTACTTTGTGGCCACATGATCACACTCAAAGTTGAGTGAATTACGTAAGATTTTGGCTTAAGTTTTTCCTTATTTTCTTACCTTTATACTTAATTATTATGATAAACATGTTACTATTTCCCAACTTCGTATTTTAATACAGGAACCTTGTTTTGGGACTATTTTACATCATATGGAGCAAGAATCGAGTTGATCGAAATTACGGAGTATCGATTTTAAATCTCTGTTACGGTTTGTATGGCCCAATACGGACCAAAGGGCCACTACGGACCAAGGACTTAGCCAAATATGCATTAATCCAGGAGAGACACAGGGGCGATATGGTCCGTATGACCCAATACGGACTGTATCTGAGGCATCATTTGGGGAATAACTGCTACATCTGTTGCCATACCAGATTTTTTGGACTCCACTCATCTCTAGACGCCCCTCCACTCCTATATAAGCTCCCCTGGCCTGAGAGAACAAGGATCTTTGATCATTTCGTATTTTTCATCATACAGTGAGAAGAGAGGGGTGGTAGAATAGGAAGTAGAGTACTCATTGCACGGTTGTATCTCTATCTTATTTTCTTGTAAACATGCTGTTTCGGGACTAAGTTTATATTTCTAGAGTTAGCACGTAAACATTATTACTTTTGATGTTTTGATATCTATATTTTCAAATTATCTTAGTTTAGTCATTGTTGTTTGATTGCTTTTGCATTTTATATTCGATCTTTCTTGATTTTGTTTTACTAGTCTAGACCGTTTTGTGATGGCCACACACAAAAGTTAGTCACATTTAGGCTAGTCGGGTCAGGATAAGAGAGGATAAAAATACTAGATTATTGGTAGAACCTTTAGCTGGGAAAACCTTTAATTGGAACAACAGAAATATACATGGGGCGGCGCAAGGCAGGACCGACGGCCGATGCGTGAGGGTGAAGGTACGGCCTCAGCTTGCGGTGGTGTGCCTTTGCTTGATCCCTCTTGCTTCTTGACCAATGAAAGAGATTGAGGGAGAGATCTAGATCTACTTTTGAATTTTATGAAATATAATTGGCATGACAAAAATAGAGGGATCTCTCTCTTAAATAGACTTTCACAATTACCATAATATCCTCACACAAATTACAAACGAGATGACATCATGCGAGGATATAATAGTAATCTCTCATTTTAATGGTCCAAGGGACCATTGGTCTACTCAAACTGTTATCAAATGGAAGCTTACTTTAGAAGTTGCATCCCTCCTCATCTTGTTGACTAAGTCAACAGCTCCAAATCTGATCAAATGGTTTGACCAGTGTTTGACCACGATCAAACAAACTTCAAATGACTGCATCTTTTGAATTGTAAGTCCAAATCACGCAAACCACATATCCACGCGCTCGTCTACTAATTCTCTATCATTTGGTAAAACTAATAAATAATTAATAAATAATGATATTTATATTATATATTGATTGGTATGGTAATCGTAATACGGGAAAATATAATTTGAACTATTTATATTACGAATACAATGGCCTAAACTCTCATAAACTTTGTTGTTATAAATTTGTAGGTCGGGTTTGTTAATTCACGACCCGACGACGAGGCCTGCTAATGAGCGGGTTTTAGTTTAAACTTGACTTAGCTCGTTTAAAATAACAATGAAAAGTTCAATTCGGTTGGCTCGAACTCGATTCAGCCTCCAAACTCGGCCCGATTCGGAAACAAAAATCTAATAACCATGCTAAATCGCGGCCCGTTCACGCGCTATCTGACCTGGTAAAATGAGATCAGAATCAATTTATTTCAATCTGCCCCAAATCACGAATCTCAAAGACTCCGTGCAGGTCCGAAAAAATATCGCTCGGCTGGGATTCTTACGCGCAGCCTCTCACTACAATAGTGGGGTGTCGTCTCGTTCTGTTGTGTTGGAGTCCCGCCGCCGTGTACCACAAAGAAAGCCAAAACCTTGCTAAACCCTGTTGACCGGAGAGTGTCAATCGCTTAGAGAAGAGAGGGCATATCTGTATAATATTATAAATAAAAAGCGAAAAGGTAATAAGCCCGAATTAAACCTGATTTAATGGGGATTTTCGAGCCGTACAGAGCAATAGGCTACATAACAGCTGGGGTGCCTTTCTCGGTGCAGCGCCTTGGTACAGAGACCTTCGTCACTGTCAGTATTGGCAAGGCCTGGCAAATCTATGATGTAATTTCTTCTTTATTGTTTCTGCTGGAATTTTTTCGTTTTATCAGCCTTCATTTTTAGCTATGTTACTCATTTGTTGTTATCTTCATTTTACTTTTTGGTGCACCAAGCAGAGAATTATATAACTGGTTCCTTCTTTCTCTTTTCTTTTTTGCAGTGTGCTAAACTGACCTTAGCTCTTGCTGGTAAGTGTTTATCTTTGTTTAGCATTTCTGTTATGGGTTGGGATCGATAGACATCTGGAATGTGATTTATACTAGATTTGTATGGTACACATGAAATATGATGCAATTTAATGCACGTTTTGCTGTTTATCAAATAATTTGAAATTTGCAGCAGTTCATATTTGATTACTTACGATGGAACATCAGATCACACTAAGATTCATGAGAGTTGATAGACTACCAAACTATAAGGCTAATTCATTGTCAATGGATCCCAAATGTGTAGTTGTTCTATCCTTCTGCTATTCACAAAAGGCTAATACCGTGCCTCGTACTGGTAGTTTTCATTTGGGTTAAAATGGTGCGTTTTTTCAGGACCTCAACTGCCTAAGAAGATTCGAGCCCTTGCATCTTTCAAAAACTATACCTTTGCTGCATATGGGACCCAAATTGGAGTCTTTAAGCGTGTCCAACAGGTCAAATGCTATATTATTTTCCTTGTTTATTTTGCTAAGCTCTTTTACGTCATATATTGGTCATATTTATGTTATAATCTCTGTAACCTCTGGAGTTTATTATGTACTACCATGCAAAATCCCAAGCATATATATATATGGTTATTTGGGTCTTGGAGGGTTAGACATACTGTTTCTGGATTTTAGGAGGGCATAGCAGCAAATTAATCAACCTATAGGCAAGAAGATGTTCTTCACGGTTAACTAGGCTTGAAAGGCTTATTTTTTACACAATTGACACTTGGCACAACAGTTAAAAATTTATCAGTTTTTAGGTGTATAAGAATTTTTTTTTTTTTGCTTTTTTTTTTTTATTTTTGTTTTTGTTTTTGCAATGATATTGCAGGTAGCCACATGGAGCAAGCACCGCGAAAAAATTAGTTCTCTCTGTCTACTAGGAGACCATATTTTGAGCTCAGATATCAAAGGAAATATATATATGTGGTCATTTAAAGGAGATGGCTTAAACCTTGAACCTGTTTCACACATAAAATTGGAAAATAAGTTCGCGCCTACATGTATTGTGCATCCTGATACTTACTTAAACAAGGTATTTAACTGCTTTACCTTTTTAGTTACTGATTGCTTCCAGGATAATCCAACAAATTACAATTGTGTAATGCTGATTGTTATATGTTATCAAGGCATCCAAATAATCCCCAAAAGGAGTTCTCCTAGGACATAACAATGGTAGAAGCTACCAAATAGTCTTGGGCACTGAGGGGAATATTTATCTGGCTTAGGATATTGTATGATGCTGTTACTTGACTGGAATGTTCAACTTTCTTATTTGTAGTTCTTCGTGATTGGTGATTGATTTCTGTTTAAGTAGGCTTCATTCAATTTGCCTGCTGTGACATTTTGCTATATCGTGTTAACTTAGTACTGTAAACCTGGCTTCTGTGCTGTCTAAGAAATCTGATTTGGAGCTATTCAAGATGGATTGTCCAAGATTCTTGACCAGATTATAAACCTATTTTTAGTGCAAAAAAATCTCTAATTCCCAACACACTTAAAATTACTTTTTCAAACTATAGTCTTGCTTTTAAAACAGGTAATAATTGGTAGTCGAGAGGGACCCTTGCAATTATGGAACATAAGCTCGAAGCAAAAGTTGTATGAATTCAAGGGCTGGAATTCACCTGTGACTTGCTGTGAGGCCTCTCCAGCACTGGATATTATTGCAGTAGGGTGCGCTGACGGCACGATTCATTTGCACAACTTGCGTTTTGACGAGGAACGGATGTCCTTCTCCCATTCCATCCGTGGGGCCGTAACCTCCTTGTCTTTTAGAACAGGTATTGTTCACCCTTATTACAGTAGGGTGCGCCGGTCAGTGCAAGTTTAGGGTTTAGGGTTTATGTCCTGTGCCAATGGTATGACTATACTGGATGCCGGTAACTTTTCACTTCTGTTTAATACCTTTTCTAAATCTTTTTATTTTAATATAGCTCTTTTGAACACCGATATATCGCTAATACCTTAAGAAAAAGAAAAAAAAGAAGTGAAAGCATAAACCTGGTGCCAAATGGTAGCCTTCTAGCACTTTTAAGTGAGGTTCTAGTGCTATGGACTATTGCAAGTTCTGTAAAGTATCTTAAATTTTCAATTGATGGCACAACAAGAATGGCCTTTGTCTATGATTCGTCATGTAGTTTTGTTCAAATCTTTGTATTTGAGACTAAACTAAACCCGCCAACAAACTGCAAAAGCAGACAAAGTGATTGATAATGTAATATTTTTTTCTCTCTTTTGTGCTTATGCTAGACGGGGAGCCCCTTCTTGCATCTGGCGGTTCATCAGGTGTGATCAGCATTTGGAACCTAGAGAAAAACAGGCTTCAATCTGTCATTAGAGAGGCTCACGATGCTTCTATTGTTTCTCTTCATTTTTTCATGAATGAACCTGTTCTCTTGAGCTCTGCTACTGATAACTCAATAAAAGTAAGAAAATATCTTGCACTTGTTTCCTCTTGGTTTCTGGATTTGCTTATTGCTCAGTTCTCAAATGGAGTTAAAAGAGTTTGTATACTTGGTAGATCATTATGAATTTGATTAAATGACAAGAATTTGTGTTTGAGGGAGTAAAACATAAGGTCGTTTTGGCCAAACACAAATAGTATAGGAAATCTGATGGAATAAAACAATCCTTGTGAAAATAAAAATGTGAAGGAGAATATCCTAAATGTTTATTTGGTTGCACTCTCTTTTACAGGTAATATTCCCAAGGAATAAGAGAATTCTTGGTGCACATTAGATTCGTGTTATTTTCTTTTCCTTCATAATATTATGAAACCAAACAGTTTAGATAGGTAGGTAGTGAAAGCTGTAAAAGCCTCCTGGAAATTTTTTGTTCAGATTTTATTCTATGAGTGCAGGTTCCTACATTTTAGTGTGTAGTCAGTCATACAAACATGGTCTCTTGCAATTCTATCACTTTGGATACTTATGTCTCAAACAATTATTTTTTTTTCTTCTGTAAAAGATGTGGATATTTGATAATACTGATGGGGAAGCGAGGCTATTGCGGTTTCGTAGTGGCCATAGTGCGCCACCTCTATGCATAAGGTGAGATCTCAATACAGGCAGGTCTGAATTACTCAACTAATTGTATTTCGCTGTAAATTTCTAACGTTTCTGAACCAGGTTCTACGGTAATGGGAGGCACATATTATCTGCTGGTCAAGATCGTGCTTTCCGTCTTTTCTCTGTTGCTCGGGTAATTTGTTAGTTCATCTAAATGTAAATTTTACAAGATATTGAATGATTTGTGTGAGATTGAGCAGTTTGATGTTTGGCATATTTGTGAGGTCGTGGTTGAATGAATTTCTGAAAATTATGTCTATAAACTCGTCAGGATCAACAAAGCAGAGAGCTTTCACAGAGGCATATTGCGAAAAGAGCCAAGAGGATTAGAGCAAAGGTAAAGAATTGATATGAAATGGATTTTTACTGTTGTTTGTGTAAATACTAACATAATCTACGTTATATTTAAAAAAATATATGTTTCCCTTTTCCTATTCATCTCAGGAGGAGGATATCAAGCTCAAGCCTGTGATAGCTTTTGACTGTGGTACATTGTCTATTCTTTCTCTCTTTCTAATCAGGATATATTTCTCACAATTAATTGTAAAATTTTGAAATACTGTAGCTGAGATAAGGGAACGTGACTGGTGCAATGTGGTGACATGTCACATGGACACTCTGCAAGCTTATGTTTGGCGGCTTCAGAATTTTGTACTGGGCGAACACATATTGACACCTTCTTCGGTACACAAGGCACCTATCAAAGTATGCCGTTTGACTTCTGTTTGTGGGAAAATGTTATTTTCTAATTCGGTCCGAACTTGATCTTCTGCAAAATATCAAATACATTTAACTGTCATATTTTCTGAATCTCGCTGTATTTCACTCCAGGATAAGGTTCTTTGTTACACTTGAAAGGTTTAGATCTGTCTGGCTTGTAATTGCACTCTTTCCTGATAGAAGCAATAACCTTTATAATGTGCTCATTTAAGCTGAAAGCCATGATTCCATGAGGACTGTCCTTGATATCTATATTCAACCCAGAAATTTGCTTTTATAAAGGCAATGATTCTTAGTTAACAGTTGCAACATTTTTTTTTGACAGGCTTGTGCAATTAGTGCATGCGGTAACTTTGCAATAATAGGCACCGAAGGAGGTTGGATCGAGAGATTTAACCTCCAATCAGGGATTAGCCGTGGTAATTACATCGATAAATCTGAGGAAAGCCTGACAGCACATGATGGAGAGGTGGCAGGAATAGCTTGTGATGCAACAAATACCTTATTAATAAGTGCAGGATATCATGGAGATGTAAAGGTATTAAATAATATAGATGGAATTGATATTCCATGGCGTATACTTACATTCATTTAGATGATTATTGCCACAAAAAGTAAGGTCTGAAAAATAGTTTTGGTTCAATATACTTGTTCTATGACTGTTATACTGTGCTTCCGATCCAAGATACTCTTTTTGCATGATATATATTTTTTTCTTCTAATGAAATATGCATTTTGGTGTTACAAAATAATGAAATTAGTTTTGACTTCTGTAGAGGTAATTAACTGGTAATTTCTGCTGCACATTGATAACTTTGTAGTATGTACCCAAACACTTGTTTGGTTCATTGTTGGAATAAGTAATATATAGTTATTTGAATACTCTCCTGTTTAGCTATTTATCATATTCTGTTAAACGAGTATTTATCTGCATATTACATACTGTCTATGATTTGAAGGATGCTAATCTTTAAGGATGATTTGGTTTGGTGTAGGTGTGGGATTTCAAAACTCGTGAAGTAAAGTCAAGATGGGATGTTGGACGCTCCATTATTAAAATTGTGTTTCATCGAGCAAATGGTATTATGATCAGTTTGTTATATGTTTTTAGTTTCATGCAAACATACTGATATATGGCCTAAGAATATTTCCATCATAATGTTCTGGCGAATTGTCGTCTTTGATTTGTTACTTTAAGACGCTGAGATTTGTATTTCATCCTTTATCTCAAAAATGTATCTATAGAATAAATTAAAATGCATCTAACGTCCAGAGCCTAAAATTTTGGTATTTTACCTCTACAATTAATGAAATACCAAGGTATATCTATTCCCGTTATTCATTCCTCCGAGACTCTCGGTAAGATGAGGTATCTGGAGCTAGGATCGCGCTTTGAAATTACTAAAGCAAGCAATGGGCATGGTGAAGGCCGTACTTACATTTTAAATTGTATGCAAAACAGCCAAATTTGTGAGGTTCAACATTGTAGTATGAGATTCTTAAGTCTAAGACTGATGTGTATTTTCAGCAAGGAAGATATGGCCCTCAATCAACCAATCATACTGTAATTTCTTTAAATTACTATTCAATCCCAGGTCTTTTGGCAACTGTGGCTGATGATATGGCAATCCGTCTATATGACGTAGTGGGTCAACGTATGGTGCGTAAATTTGAGGGTCATACCGACCGCATCACTGATGCATGCTTCAGTGAAGATGGGAAGTGGCTCTTATCTTCTAGCATGGATGGGACCCTCAGAATTTGGGATGTTATATTAGCCAGGCAGATAGATGCAATGCAAATGGATGTGTCAGTGACAGCACTTTCACTCTCTCCTGCCATGGATTTGTTGGCTACCACACATGTTGATCAAAATGGTGTTTTTCTTTGGTATGTTTTCAGTTAAATAATTTTTCCGAAAGGAAGTTACAAAAATTTCCTTGTGATTTCTCGGTTTTTTGGGGAAAAAATTTCCATCTTTCTATTTTGTGTTTTGAATAAATTCCCACAGTTTGCCACACTAACTGCCACCAAGGGATCACAGCACCCTCCATGCAAATGAGTTATATTTGATAAATATGGAAAGAAGCATATTTCAAGATTTATGTATATTAGATAAATAAACAGATATACTAAATCAAAAGGTTTGCCAGATTAGTATTGATGCTGTTTTAATTTTAGCAAAATATAATTCATGTTGATTCTTATCCGTGCTTGGGGCCTTATGGTATTTTGTATCTACAAATATAGGGTTAACCAAGCCATGTTTTCTGGTTCTACCAATCTTAACAATTATGCTAGTGGTGGAGATGTGAGAAATGTCAAAATCCTGCAAGTATCTTCAAAAGAGGCAAACGACGGAGAATTAAATGATAAAGAATTAACAAATCAGCAGGAAATTAAAACAGAACCGATATTTGCGCTTCTTGACCATCAAATACCGAATCTAGTCACACTATCACTGCTTCCCAGGAGCCAGTGGCAAAGCCTAACCAACATAGACATCATCAAGGTTTGTTTTATTGAACAATTACTGTTACTGCATTCCATAGTACTTCTACATACTTGTAGGGAGCCAAGTTGGGTACTGTACCTAACATGTTGGTTAATGAAATTTCTTAATATGATGTGATGCAAACTGAGGCTTATTTAGATAATTGAATGCTGCTTCTTTCCTGGAGGCTGTATACTGGTAAAATACAGCTGGGTCTTTTCCGGATTATTGTTCTGGCCTTGTTGTGACTTATTTGGTGCTTTGAATTTATGATTGAGGATTAGTTTTCCTTACTGTAGAATACCAGGGGTTACTGTGCATCTTGGAACTTACATACTTGCACATCTGATTACATCTTAGCAGCTAACACCATTAATATTTGGATAAAAAAAATACTAACAGGCTCGGAATAAACCTGTTGAGCCACCAAAGAAACCGGAGAAGGCACCATTTTTCTTGCCATCAATTCCCTCTGTTACTGGGGAAATAACATTTAAGACAACCACTGATGCTTCAACTGAAGGGAGCGATGATAAAAGCAGTGACTTGAATATTGGTACCAAAAAGATTGATTTGTCTTCCCAATTTGTGAAGCTCTTACAGAAGTTCGCCGAGGAAACGAACTGTAAGCTGTCTTAATTTCTTTTTATTTGTAATGCCCTCTTGACTTGCCTTTCATTTTCTTCTCTCAGCTCCTTCATGTTGTTAGGCCGTACTCTTGATGTCTGTGGTTCAAATTAGGACTTAAAAAGAAAAGATATTCAATCAGTATCTGTAAAGTGTTGATTTGTATAAGCATAGGCTCATTAGTGTATACTATTAACTGATTATTCTTTTGCAATTGTGCTCTGTTAATTTCAGTCTCAGAATTCACCAGCTACTTA
The DNA here is from genome assembly GCA_964058825.1 of Carex arenaria. NCBI lineage: Eukaryota > Viridiplantae > Streptophyta > Magnoliopsida > Poales > Cyperaceae > Carex > Carex arenaria. Next base: position 108,160 of record CAXKVW010000498.1, on the reverse strand, counting down.
AAAGGGCTGTCACCTTCTTCTCTTGACATGGAATTGCGTATGCTACAAATTCTAGAGGAAGATGATGATCCCAAAGTCCTAGAGAAGAAGCCTGAATTTGCTTCTATATCTTTACTTTTAGATTACTTTATCCACGAGATCTCTGTCAGGAATAATTTCGAATTTATACAAGCCCTTGTCAAGTTATTTCTTAAGGTTTGATTCACCACTATTGTTGTGTTCTTAATAAAAAAAATGTCCACACCCCTACACAATACTGCTCTTAATAATTTTATAAGTGTGAGCATTAAAAATGAAAATTATTCTTTAAATTTGTTAAAGAAATTCATATCCAAATGGTGCACTTGTGACATCTGTTATAAAGAACTGTCATAGTAAGTTAATGGTTTCCTTGATAACTTATGTATTATTTTCAACTTGGTTAAGCTTATTTCCATCGTACTTTGCAGATACATGGGGAAACAGTGAGGCGTCACTCTGAGTTACACGAGAAGAACGAGAAGCTTCTGGAAGTTCAGAGCTCAGCTTGGCCGAGAATAGATAAAATGCTTCAGAGCACCAGATGCGTGATCACCTTCCTGAGCAATTCCCAATTTTAAATTTCAGGTTCCTTGTCCTCTTCTTTTTTATAGAATTATTTGTAAAAAGTCAACAATCCAACAATTAAAAGAAAGACAGAAACCGGTTTATTATGGATCATGACTTGTTTCGTTTTACGGTTCAGCCTACAAAACCCTATGTAAACAGAGAAGTATGGCATCTATTGTTAACTCTTATCCTTTTAAGGGGGGGTCACTCAAATTCTATCCATTTTTGTTACTGGACTATAGTTTATTTAAATTTAGGTCATAAAGTTTAATTTTTATCCAAATCAAGTCGCTGTTTCCATGTTAATTTCATATTACACACAAATTGTTGCTTACCAAGCGAATGAATGTATTCAACTAACAATATGCCTAATTAGTTATGTAATGATACTTTTAGAAAACATGCTGTGTAATCATAGGATTTTATGACTTGTAAAACTTATGTTGAATGAAATATGATTTTATGTAAATTGAATTTGGATTGGAAAATATGGTTCAATTTGGATAAAATTTAAGCCTGCCAATTAAAATTAAATAAACGAATGTTCAACCAGAATCAGGCACTGGTAAAGTTGAGTGACTTCTGGAAAAGTTTTTACCTTATCTGTAGTATATCATATGAAGATAGTAACTATTGTAGGCACTCACTTGTTATTTTGATGAATAATCTTACCTCTAATACTGTTTTGCTTTGATTTCAGACTGAGAAGTTATCTAGCTTGTATCACAGAAGCTGAAGATAATGTATGGTAGTCTTGAGGCCATGCCAGAAAAAAAGAAAAAGAAAAGAGAAGATGAAATTGCCATAGTAGGCTGTACTGCGCTGAAGTTGCACACAATTTTGTAGATTGGATGTTCCCAATTTTGACAGGCGAGATTATTGCTGTTGTTCTCCTAAGAGACTAAATTATTGATTAGATTGTTTTAAAGACATTATTTTGGTATTTTTTATATGTCAAAATTTTTGTGATTCCTTTTCCTTTTGGTTATACTCTTTAATCACATTGTTTATCAGTCTTCTATTTTATTTGTTATGCTAAAAAAATAATAATCTTGTCTAGAATTAAAAATTTGAACGCTATTGTATATCGGTTAACGGGATTGTCAAAATAATCAAGCACGACAATCTGATGTTAAATTGTGTAATAAAAACACTGGATTGTTGAAAGGAGAAAAAGGTAGGTCCCGTAGAACGCAAGCACTTTTTTGCGCCTCTCCTGAATCTATTATTTCTAACAGTGAGGCTAAAGTTAGCATGCAATCATGCATGTAAGCATGTTACATATTCTATTCTAATTTTTTTTTTTTTTTGGATAAAGGTCCGAGGGTCCTTCACTCACACCACAACACACTCAAGACTCACTTCACAAGTGAAATTCGATCTTAAGATCTTTCAAAGGACTATGCCATTATCACTGCGCTACTACAGTGGTGGTAATATATCTATTCTTAAAATTCAAATAGTCGAAGATGAATTTAATATAAAATTTGATCTTCATATAAAAATGTACCTACAGAATGATTTTTTTAATATAAAATTTGGTCTTCATATAAAAATGTACCTACATATTGATTTTTTTATCTTTAGAATCTTTTTTACTATTTATCTTAGATAGATTTTTTTTATTTTTTAGATAGAAGAACACTAGTTTCATATAATTCAAAATATTTAGATTAAGTTATTTTCTACATATCTAAATAAAATGCAAAAAATATAAAATTCAGTCTTCAAGTATATTTTTATATGAAGGTCATATTTAACGGTTCGAATCAATTATTTGAATTAAAAATAGAGATATAACTACAAGATTATTTGAATTATATATATATATATATATATATAGAGAGAGAGAGAGAGAGAGAGAGTAAGGCTATTGTGCATTGCGAATTAAAAGGGGTGCTTTAATTCGCGCTCATATCGCTATTTCCAAAGTTCAAATAGCCGATCCGAACCGCTCAACATGTTCTCCATATTGAAACGTGCTTGGAGACCAAATTTTACATTTTTTGGAATTTTTTTACTATTTATTAAGCTACTTTGAAAATCGCTGATCCAACGGTTTCACTGTTTGGTTGAGCCACCGTTGGATCAGCAATTTTCAAAGTGGCTTAATAAATAGTAAAAAAATTTCAAAAAATGTAAAATTTTGTCTCCAAGCACATTTCAATATGGAGAACATGTTGATCGGTTCGGATCGGCTATTTGAACTTTCAAAATAGCAATATGAGCGTGAATTAAAACACCCCATTTAATTCACAATGCACAATAGCCTTACTATATATATATATATATATAGAGAGAGAGAGAGAGAGAGAGATTGATAGATAGAGAGAGAGGGTGGGTGGGGGGGTTGGCTAATATCAAATTGATTGTTCATGAGGTCCCATGCAACTAAGTCGTTTTTTTAATTTTCAAAGTCCAAAATATCGATCCAAACCGTTGGATGTAATCTCTATATTAAAATGTGCTTGGAGACCAAACTTTATATTTTTCTAATTTTTTTTTACTATTTATTAAACCACTTTGAAAATTGTTAATCCAATGGTGGCTTGACCAAAAAGTAAAATCATAAGTCACCTTTAGATCACCGATTTTAATCAAATAAATATATTAAACACTTATAAAATAAATTATTTAAAGATTCATTACTTTGACCGCTTAACCTTGTAGCAAATGAATTCTAAACTTTCAAAATTTTGCATGTACATGCATCACTCATGAAGTACATGAATTTCAACAGTTTGAATTTGTCATTTAAAATCAATCCGATATATTTTTAAAGTTGAGCTTACCAAATTCTCTTGATGATGAAATCACAACTTAGCTTTAGTCTCTCTATAACGGATGGATATTATCATAGTTTCATTTTTTAAAAACGTGCTCATTAGAGGATGGAAACATTCCAATTTTGTTCTTGCTCATTAGAAGATAGGTGTCTTCGGACGTTACTTAACTCTAATAATTAATATAGATATTTTTAGTGGGACCGGCCATAATAAGGAATACTCCGCCTCGGTCCGTAATTGAATTGTTTGTGGTTCTCTCCATTTTCGTCTCCTGAGTTGTCCGTAGGCCGTAGCCCTCGGTCCGGTCCACTGGGTAACCCAACTTTTGATTTTTGATGCTGACCGTCCGATCAAAATTCGGTAGGTTAGTATTTGGAATCGACGTGGATCCCTTAAAATTGATGAGTATTCTGATCGAACTGTCCGGATCTGAACACAAAATTTGAGTTACCTTAGAAGATCCGAATCCCCCGCGTCCATTTTAAGTCGTAACAGACAACTTGCGATTTAATATATATGTTTGCAAAAAAATGAAGCAAGCTGACAGCTGACGAAGACTTTTCTCCATCTCTGACTCGTGCGGAATTTGTAGGAGGGGGAGAAAGATTCAGATCTGCATTGTCTCTCCAACCCTAGTCAAGGTTTCTGCAAGAACGCAACCCAACCTTCCTCATAAAGACCTCAGCTTTTAGCAAATCTCTTTCCCAAATATAGGTATCCTTTCTCAGATTTGCCCAAAATCCAACAAATTTGTATCTCGCAACACCCTGTTTTACACCTACGATCTAGTTGCCAAATGTATGAAACAACTAATTATAACTTTTCCTAGTCCTGGTAGATTTTACCCTTTTCGGTGAAGCCTTAAGCTTTACCATTTGCCGGAATCCCGAAGAATCCATATTTTTATTTTCAAAAAACGAATAAAAGCTCATGCCAGATCTTCAATAGAAATAGCCAAAAATGCGAAACAATTACTCCTCAATAGAGCTCCAAAATGCAAATTCAAATCCTCCAGATAAAGACAAAGCCGCAAAATTATCTCTCTTTCATGAAGATTTTACACACGAATCTGATGAATACCCCCTTATTAATGGCGATTTCAACAAGGCCTCCACAGAAGGTTCAGGTGTACCAGGTGCGGTATTCAACCTCGCCACATCAATTATCGGTGCTGGTATCATGGCGCTTCCAGCCACAATGAAGGTTCTCGGGGTTGGGGTTGGCTTAATCTCTATTTTAATAATGGGAATATTATCTGAAATCAGTATTGAGTTACTGGTAAGGTTTTCAGTTTATTGCAAATCAACCTCTTATGGTCATCTGGTGCAATCGGCACTGAACAAGCCTTTTGGGACTGTTTCTGAAGTTTGCATAATAATCAACAATGCCGGAATTTTAGTTGTGTATTTGATCATAATTGGGGATGTGATGTCGGGTTCACCTAAGCATGAAGGAGTTCTAGACCAACTTTTTGGAAGTGGGATTTGGGAAAACCGAAAATTGGTGATTTTCATAGTACTTGTTCTTTTTCTTGCCCCACTTTGTTCTCTTGAAAAAATCGATTCTTTAAGCTTAACCTCAGCTGCCTCAGTGATACTAGCAGTCATTTTTGTGGCTGTTTCTTGTGTCATAGCCTTTGTTAAGCTTCTAATGGGAAAAATAAGTGCTCCACGGATGGGTCCTGATTTCGGGTCTAAGACTGCTCTATTGGATCTTCTAGTGGTCATACCTATAATGACAAATGCCTTTGTTTGCCATTTCAATGTGCAACCCATTTACAATGAGCTTAAGGAGAAAACCCCTAAAAGAATGTACAAGGTTGGGAGAATTACCACAATGCTATGTGTGGTAGTATATGCTTCAACAGCTGTATCAGGCTATCTGTTATTTGGGGATGATACTGAGTCAGATGTGCTCACTAATTTCGATAAAGATTTAGGCATAAATTACAGCTCGATTTTGAACTTTATAGTGAGAATTGGCTATGTTCTCCATTTGGTGCTTGTGTTTCCTGTAATTCATTTCTCTCTCAGACAGACCGTTGATTCTTTGGTTTTTGACCCATCAAAGCCGTCCAGTAGAAAACGTTTTCTTGGCTTGACATTTGTTCTTCTAGCAATTGTTTATCTCGGGTCCACATTTATACCTAATATATGGATTGCTTTTAAGTTCACTGGAGCAACCACTGGTCTGGCGTTAGGGTTTATGTTCCCATCTCTTGTGGCTTTGAGGCTGGATAAACATGGCAAATGCTTGACAAATGTGGAGAGGTATTTATCTTTCACAATGCTGGTTTTGGCTATTATTGTTAGTGTTATAGGTGTAGCTGGAAATATATACAGCTTGAAGAATAAATCTGAATAATTGTACTTCACAAATTTATTGATATTAATGCCCTCTAATTGAGGTGATTGAATTTTCTCCTTCTCTCATTTGTTGGATTTTCTTTCTCCTCTTTTTGTTGGGAGCGGGGCTTGTAGGTGACGTAATCCCATTTAGTTGGCATTTATCATATTGGAATTTTGCTGTTGAGATTAATTCAATATAATTTTTTTTTATTTGGATTCTTTTTACTCTGCTGATTTTATTCTTACTTATGAAACCTAGTTAGCGTAATTTTTATGAAAAATGAAAACTATTTTTTTTCTTACTCTCAAATCAGAAATGTTAAGCAATATTAAAGATAATTTTGTGGTTAAGCCCATCGTTTTTTTTATTAAGGTCACTGGGTAAGATACCCAGTGACAATTGTATTAAGAAGCTAAAAGGTTTTTACACGCTATTTACAGAATACACAAATCACATAAATACTACACCAATACTAGAACTAATAACTAAACAACATAGCTAGGAGAGAGCAGTAGAATCTTGCAAAATCTGAACCAGCAGACCAGATTTTCCCTCCTCTAGCTGTACCGGTGCCATCGGTGAATTTCAAGAGCGGTATCATGAATAAGCACTTGTACCGGCCGTCTCTTATCCAAGAACAGTCTCTTGTTCCTCTCATGCCCTTGCGGCCCAGGCTATGTTCCAGTGCCTCCTTGACAGCCCCCTTAAGCTCCTCCTATGGGACCACCAGATCTCCTCCTATTTAGATGTGGTAAAAGCCCCACCCAGAATAGCCTTGAATAGTTGCAGGACCATAGCAGATGCCCCGCTGTTTCAAGCACAGCACACCCGCACAAGACACCCTGGGGCTATGTTACATCCTCTGATATTTAGTACTGTTAAGTAAGAATCTTGTTCTGCAGTACCATCCGCATGAAGACTTTGACCTTTGGCGGGATGTTTAGTTTCCAGATTGCTTTTTTATAAATGCACCTGATCCCCGTTTGGTGCATTGCTGCATAGGCCGAAGCGCATATGTTCCAGTGCCTCCTTGAGAGGAGTGGTTGCTACTCAAACCAACCTGTGCTGCCTGTGTATGCCATGTAGAAGCTCTGGTGATTTTGCCCAGAAACAGCTCCTTTCGCACTCTATTTTCCAGAGCCACTTGGTCAACAATTCAGCATTTTGTACCGTTAAGTTAATGATCCCGTTTCCCCCATTTCGCTTTAGGCAAAACACTGTCCCAAATTCCCAATTACCTTTCCATAGGAAGCTTCTCCGCCTCAGCTTTTCGATGTGCTTGACAGCTCCTTTCGGGATTTTAGGCGCTTGCATGTAGTTGAGTGGTACAGCCGACATGACCAACTTGTTATCGATTGTATACAAAAGAACGTACTTTCTTTGATGATAGATTTCTTTGGAGTTACAAACTTACGATGAAAAATTATGTGCAATCCAGGATTTAATTTCTGCACATTTATTGTATATTATTTCTGTACACATAAAATTTGTCAAGTATTCATGTATTTGTACGAACCTAGTGAAAGCCTGGTTATGTCTGTACCTGTCGTAGTCTCGTATATAAAGGAGAGCAGAAAGTCTGTGTTTTTATTATGCTTTTATCTTTAAAATTTTAGTAACCCAATCTTTAACTTACATTTGAAAAAAAATGTATGAGGTTAATCAATATTATTTTTCCATGCAGAGACAAAGCCGGAATTTTATTATTGAAGAGTCAATAAAATTTTATTTCAATTATAAGTATTCTTCGTAATCAGTTATAGTTAAGTTGTAGTTAAGTTGTAGTTAAGCCAACAATATTATTAAGAAAAAATGCAAGTAGAGAAATTATCCTTGCAATTCGATTTCATGAGAAGATGTAGTTAAGAAACTTTTTCTTCATGAATTTCCTTGAAAATGGATAGTAGTTCACGTGCCTTTTTCCACCTATCAATAATTATAAAATCAACGCACAATCCATCCCATCATGAACAGCGCCATGCCAATATGGACAGACAAACATATTTTAGTCAAAGGTCATCATGCCTGAACACGAATTCTCAGTATTAACTCAAAAAGAATTTTTTTGAGATAATACATTTCGTCGGTCTGATTTTAAACGAAGCCAATCTAGTTCTCTGATTTTAATACAGAGACTTTTTAATATTAGTGTGGATCTAGTCTATATGGATCTTAAAATAGATCAGGTGGTCCAAATTCATTAACTCAAAATATTCCTTTTGAGTTAATGCAGAAGATACGAGTTCATCAAGCCTCCTCCAAAGCAAATTTTGCATGGACTTTTCTCAGATTTGAGAGCAACCGTATGGACAGCCGCATGGAGCGCATATGTGGTCAGCATATCCATATATGTAGACCATATAAGAAAGACTGCATGAAATAAAATTCTGAATGCAGCTGCCAACTGCATATGCTTATGGAGCCGCATTTAAGAACACTGTTTTCAACACATAAACAATAACATTTAGATATAACTTATTAAAAGACTTAACACTTTTTTCATGCTACATTTTCTTTTAATAAAGAATAAAAAAGATACTTTATAAATTTAAAATGAGTTTCAATAGAAAAGATAATCAAATGGGTTAATTTGTGGAATTTTTAAACATAGAAGGATAAATATAATACCATGAATTATGAATTTTAGAGGGAGACATCTGTAATTTCAAAGTTTTCTAGCGATAAATATGAGAATCCCCGAAATTTAAGTATAAGAATTTAATACGTGAAGCACATCGAGCAACTTAAATGACCCATTTGGATAAGAAAAAAAAGGTATAATTTAAAAGAGGGTTCAAATGTATTATTATTTTGTGCTCTAATATACTCCACATTTTTTATTTTTATTTTCAAAATTTGAACAGCCAATCTGAACCGCTCAATATGGTCTTCATAATAAAATACATTTGGAGACCAAGTTTTCTATTTTTTAGAAATTTTTTATGAAAGTACAATATCACTTTATCAGATGATCCATAATCTCCTTAAAGTGATTTTGTACTAACATAAAAAAAAAGTAAAAAAATTCTAAAAAATATAAAATTTGGTCTCCAAGCATATTTTATTATGCAGATTATGTTGAACGGTTCGGATTAACTTCTCAGATTTAAAAAACAGAGATAAAAAATGTATAGCATATTGGAATGCAAAAAAAATAGTGCATTTGAACCCTCAATTTAAAATATCTAAATTTTGATCGCAATGCAAATATTAGTAAAACAACCAATGAATACTAAATGCGTACACATGCACGGAGCAACTATCTTATCTAAATATAGTGCAGAAAACAGAAGCCATTTTCCGCTGTAAACCTTTTCTCATATGCGCAAATCAACACATGGACATCAGAATCAGAATAATATATCGTGTCCAATTTTCAGTAGAACTGGGAAAAAGAGATGCAGACAAACACCAATTCGAAAAATCCTGTAACTTGGACAATCTAAACCTACGTCAAAAACCAATAATATAACCCCACCTAATTTATAAATAATAAAACAAAAATCATACAGGCAGGGCCGACCTAGCATGGTGCCTTGCGCCATTCCTCCCAAGCCCCAACCCCAAACCCAACCCAAGCGGGGCTCCATGACCCGCTTCAGGTTTCCCCTTCCCTCCTGATTGACCGTGGCCCTTGCAGCCGTGGCCATTCGTATGACAATGGTGTTGATGAAACTGAGCCTGGTCATCGCCATTGGTGGTGTGGGTCATCTGGATCATGCCAGCAGTTGATTCCTCATCAGAGGCGGGGCCCGCAGTGCGGTGGTCGGGCCCTCGTTCAATGTCCTCATGATAACCTTTGATGAAGAAGTCAGAGCAGTTCCTGCGGATGCCATGGTCGTAGGGGTTCCAGAACTTTCCACCAGCCCCACGTAGATAGCTATACCGCATTTGGTTTGCCATTTCATTTGTAGTTATATTTCTAGCAATCTGTTCATCAAATGAGCACAAGTTTTATTATTCTGCAGTAGAAAAATGAACAGCCAGGAGCACTCTGGCAAAAAGACCAAATTTTATTAATTTATTGACACATGTCAAGTGTAGCCTTAGCAAAGGAACATTAGGAGAAACAGCACTACAGGCTACAGCATACTGGATCATATATAAAAAGAACATTACATCATCAAGAGAAGTTGAATAGTGCTGTTTGACTAACATATTTTGGCAAAAGTCACTGACATTATGCATTTACTTGTACTTTCTATATTGGTGATTTTTTATTCTTTTTATTTATTTGTTTATTGGCATTGACAAATGGATTAGTATGTGCATGTTCAGGGGTGGAGACTAGATCGTCTACTGGAATCAATAAGGTACAAGATGAGATATAAATAATCTTTTAGAACTAATATTTTCATGAATAACATATAAATGGATATGGTGTTAATCTGGGAAAATGCTCAAAAATCATTTCGGGGTCAAATTAGAGCTATTTATTAAAAATATCATAAGAAACATTAATCACTATAAATAATAATTAAATTTTGCCAAACATGAGGGCTCAAATGACCCCCATTCCCATAACAACAGGATTCAATCACTACACCTAATGATTAAACTTTCCTTCATAGTTCAATTGCTTACTTAACGGCAAAATAAAGGGAACACTTGCATACTTCTCATAAACAATTTACTAAATCATTACTGACAAGACCATTAAGTTCAATACCTAATCAAGTTTTAGCAAAAGAGGTAGAAGTAACAATAATCCATTACACTGAATTTTAAACACACTAGTGACAAAGCAAAATCAAATTAAGAAGAATATGTTTTACCTGGGATGCTTGCACCATAGTTAGAACAGCAACACCAAAAAAGAGAAAAAGATCCATTATCAGGAAGGAAAATGCACCAGGATGGTTACTTGCAGAATAACTCAGCCATGTACCAAATGAACCAGGTGCAGCTGGGTCTTTCACAATCCCTTTAAAATACAGACAATAGCAACATTAGCAAATTAATAATACATGCTATGGAATAATACTTTAAAAAATAAATTATGACTTGTCAATTCCTACAAGGGGTAGTAACAAACCAGGCATTAACTTCTTTTTTACAAAATTATTTATAATCATTTTATTCTATTTATTTAACTTCAGGATTGGGTTATAATATTTTTTATTGTGGTTGTTGTTATCATTTTGTTGCCAGTAGCTTTTCATAGACAAATTTTGTAAAACAAAAAATAGAATAGTTTGATACTCCAAATTAAAGTCGGATGAAACAAAAATTATAAAATGACAAATAACGAATACAGTGGATACCGAATTTGTGTTCATTGGATCTCAATGTTCCATTTTATTTCATTTAGACTTTTGTTTGGTTTATACCAGTATCAGGATAGATGAGGATCGGGTATGGCAATTCTAGTTCAAGAACTGTCGCAAAGAAGTAAAGAAAAAGGATGTCAAAAGGAGCTTACTTATAAGAGCTACTGTGCCAGTAATTATCATGGCAGAAACTTCTAATATGAGAAACATAAAGAACTCCCACTTATTTTTCTGTAATTACAATCAAACTATAAGATTAGCAAATATATGGGTAGAAAAAGGATCAGACAACTGAAACAGCCACAAGTGCCAAATTGAAACAGAGATCGAGGATACAATGAGATACCTTGCCTATACAATTAGAAACCCAGGGGCAGTGATGGTCAAACTGCTCTACACAACGATCACAAGTAGAACAATGCTTTGATCTCACTGGCCTGACAATCTGAGAAATTTATATCATCAGTAAATTCAGAAGAACATTTATGTCTTCTCATAGAGAGAATGGAGAGAGAGAGAGAACCTTGCATGTGATACATAGCTGGGACCAGTTCCCAGCCAGAAGAGCAGGATTCTTCAGCTCCGTCTTTAGCAAGGGTTCCTAAAGCATGTTTAATTATAATTGGTTAGTTTAAGTTATTGAGCCATATTTAACTCAATGAGCTATGAAACTCACATCATCTCTTATGTTTTGTGAATCCCGTGTGTTCATCTTAATAAATCCTGGATCTTTCCTGTACGAATGCAACAAGAAAGTCAGTACCTACCACAAACACTTATAGAGAAAACTTATTAAGAGTCAACTGAAGACCTACTCATAGTATGTTGAAAATCTATTGTTTGTTTGGTGCTGGTGTGTAGGTTCGCTCATAGTAATTTAAAGGATATTATTTGCTTGTGCAACTTTTACCCAACCATAATTTCATGGTAACTTCAGTAATTAATAACCATACTAGCTGGTTCAGTACTGGTCTAAACACTGCTAGTATAATCATAGAACCAAGGTCATAAGCAAATACCTGCTACACTTGTAAAACATGACTAAACCAGCACTAGCCGAAAAAACCCCCGACCAAGCAAATAGCCCAAAGAAAGCCGCAAAATTCAAAGTGTAGAGGCCTACACAAACAGAAATCAAAAGGTGAGAACAATCTTATGACAACATATGCTTCATGAATGGATTTGTTGAACTAAAAATAAAGGATGTACCTGGGATAACAGAATGCATGTATATAAATAGCATGCCAAGAATAATTGTCCATAAGAGAGGTGCCAACCCTAGTTTCGCAATCTTCCCTATAGGGGTAACCCCGTCACATCTTCTTTCATATACCCTTCTAGCATTATCCTGTAAAGGCATAAATCGTTTTGAATCTTAACAACTACGCGTTAATTGGTTATATCTTTTGGTTTCTTTTCTTAAAGAGTTAGGTTTCTTAACTCAAAAAAGTTTTTACTTCCAACAGAAAAAACTGTGGAGTTGACAGGAAATGAATTATGATATGGCTATGGTTCATAATTCAGAGTCAGAAGTTGCACTAATAAAGGTGAGTCTACCTACAAGGAAAAAGGCAACTTGACGGTGACTCTTATCAGATGCAAGTTGTGCAGGGGTAAAACCAGTATTGTCCTGTATGATCAAATCTTCTTTCTTCCCAGCTTGAACTAGCACAGTGCAAGCCTCCAGATTGCCTCTTATAGCAGCCCAATGCAAAGGGGTGCATCCTATTGAAGTGAAATTTGATTAATGATCTTATCTCCATTTAGATATATTTTTTATAATAAAAAGAGTTACCCCTAAAAAGATTATCAGATATTTGACACTTTGCCCAAGTCCTGGTTAAGCCTAATTAACTCTTTATTCTTCTATTATCCTCAGCTTTAGTTTCTCAAACAGCCTCGATACTGCTTACTTAGCTAAAACCCTTGATTTTGCATATATGATAAGAAAAAAAACCCAGCAAAAGCTAACCAAAATAAGGAAAGTCATATAGTTAAAACTGGTACAGCTTGAACGAGGCACTTATCTCAGTTTCAAACTTGTAGAGCAAATGGAGTTCATACATGGTGTATACCTTCTTTGTCTTGACGAGTCCTATGAGCATCCAGAAATAAAAGAAGACGTATACAATCTCCAAATCCCTTATAAGCAGCCCTACAATTTGCAAATTACAAATTTTAAATTTTAAATTTTAAAAGCAGAATTAAAACTGAAGCAAGCAATTGTAACTTCAGGAATAAAGTGACTTCCTGTGGAACCCAGCAGAAGCACCAAAATGCCCTTACACATGGAAAAATTAGCATACCCCATTGATCTCTAAGGCATAAGAAAAATTTTCTTAACTTTAATCTCCTAAAGAAGGAACTGGATCTGAAACAACCCCTTGGTTCATACTTATCAATGCATATCCATACACAAGGTCCACTCGTCCGATTAGGTACTTAGAAAGATGGATATTTCATTTGGCACTCTCTACAGTACAAAGAAAGAAAGAAAAGGTGAGGTACCAGTGCAAGGGACTTCTTCCATCATTGTCAGGTACATCAGGGTCTGCATTCCATTTGGCAACTACATGGTACAGATATGCTGTCTGGCCATACTGTGCAGCTACATGTGTAGTCTGCAAAAAGAAATAAACAAACAACCAAATTGAAGCATAATCAGAACCAAAAAACATTGCGGTAACTTTCTAGAAGAGAAGAAAGCAATTATCCTCATAAAGACAAGAGAACTGAGAAACGAGAGAAATTTGGGCCTTGAATGACAAAGAAGAAAAGGCATAGAAATAGTGTATTTGGGAATGTTCTTATGTTTTCTAGGGATAAGTACTTCTATGAATTGTAGGAATAGTTGGTGGATGAATATTATGAGGTTATATATAGCCGCCGCTAAAGAAGTTATAAGTTAATTAATTATTTAATGCATAAAGACAAGAGGACAACCTGATAGCCATATAAATCAGCAGCATCAATTTTAGCCCCTTCTTTAAGAAGAAGCTCGGCAACCTGGATGTGACCCCGCACTGCACTCCAGTGGAGTGCTGTTTGCCCCGTGTGGTCCACCGCATTCACATCTCCCCCGTGCTGTCCCAAAAAAATCAATTTGTTATTCAATGCTTCGCAACAAACAGAGGTTCTATGGATTCTACATACCGGTACTACTAATTTTTAACCAGTGACTACAACAAGACATTATGGCTCATTATTATGTCTCTCCCGCTGAAGCAAAGACAAGAAAAATCATTTCGAGTGCTATATCCCTGATAATTCACTAAAATGAGTTCCCAGAAAAAAAAAACTCATCAGTCAGGAACTAATGGAAGTGTCGAGGTAAAGGCCTAGACAAGCACGTTAACAACATCAAGTATGATCCAACCCATTACTCTTTTGAACTCGTTATATACCGCTTGAGCAACTAAGCCACTTGCTGGGTTGCTAGGTTAGTGTAATACAAAGGCAAATACTTTGAATTTATACAAAATATTAGGCAAAAAGTTCGAACTAATGAACAGGGAAGATAGTAATTAGGTTTAAATCATAAATAATTGCTTTCAGTCACATTTTAACTGTCATGTTTAATGTCATATTCCCTGTGCGAAACAACTGCTTCCAGCTTCCCGGTGATATACACCAATAGAAATGTGCAAACGAAAAAAAGAAGAAGAAGGTGACATCTTACCTCGATTATGTACTGAGCAGCGGCCGTACGATTGTTTAGCGCAGCCCATTGCAGCGCGTGGTAGCCTAACCCGTCTGGTTCCACCACCGATTGACCTTCTCCCTCTACGAGTCGTTGTAGCTTCTCCAAATCGCCATATGCCGCGGCTGTGTACACATCATTCTTCAACGCCTCTTCCTCCGTCGTTCCTCCTCCAGCCCCGACGCCGCCTGAGATGTCCCCGGGTTGAACCTGTGGTGGCTTCGACTCGTCTACTTCCTCTATCTCCGACGACATAGATGGGTCTAGGGGTGCGAATTGGATCGAGAGATAAGGTCAGAGATCGGAGTAGAAAGGAGAAAGGGCAGCCGATGACTCTGAGTCTCTGACGAATTGGAGGTTTGACTTGTCGGAGGAACGAATTTGTTTTTCAGAAATAAAGGATTGATTAATCTCGGCGTTGGTGGGTTTGCTCATGCCCCTCGGTGGCTTAGAAATAAATTGATACTATTACATGATGATTTGATTTGACCAGTAATGTGGCTGGGTGCGTATCCTCTGAGATATCTCAATTTTTGCATGACCGACGTGTCCGGTTCCTATTCGGGAAACCATAGGGGGCCAGTATTATTTGAGCTTTGAGATTCGTGCAGAATGTATTTGAACAATTAAGATATTCCACAAAGTCACGCAAAGTTTGTGATATCTCAGAGGATGCGAATTCGATGTGGCTGGCATTCATCCCGAGAGTTCAATCCTGTGTGGCAGATGCAAGGTGCAATATGGTGTGATAAATTTAGACTGGTAACTTTAATTTATCTTCTTAGAATAAAAACATTTACTGACAGTCTGGAACAGTTATTGTTAACAAAATATGTGTTTCCAATTTGTAAACAACAAAAATACGAAGTGCATTTTGTTTGCTGTCAGACTAATCCATTCTTGACCCGTTTAAAATATTTATTTTTATAGATAGGTATAGCCTTATAGGTATAAATCGAGTTGAGCCTTATCCCTTGTTTACTAGTTTTTTTTTTGAGAATTCTTGGTAGTAGCTACCAAGTGATCCCTTGTTTACTAGTTGAATCAGAGAGATGCACGCGTTTGGCTTTTGGTCGTGCTATCATAATTATCATTTATTAACTTATTTAACTGCATTGCTTTAAATCAGACGGATCATGTTAATCGTTTTTATCTGACCATATAAATCATTTAATTTAGTACGAATGTTATAATTCTGTTGAAACAATATTGACGATATTCATATTAATAAGGGAGGACCTGAATTCGTACAGACCTTTGTTTATTTGAAAATGTAAAATTTTAATAATCTTTAAAAAAAGTACGAAATGAATTTCGAGTTGATTTAAAAAAGGCCAATCAAATTTTGGTTCGAAAATTTGGCCTAGATGCATATAGAACCGGATTGTCAACGGGTACCATACGAGTCTAGTGGAAACATTTTCGTACTCGTATCCGTTAATTATTATGATTACGAAAAGAAAAAATTATTTTTATCCATCTTTTCAATATGGTATGGGATCGGATATACAGATAAATAGCACCATTGACGTTCCAATTTGTTATTTCGATAAAATATTTCTTAAAACATGGAAAAAAAAGAAAAATAATAATAATAACTACAACTAACTTGTATTGTGAAAATTTAATAAAGTACAAATCTTTATTGTATTATGTATTATTTGCATACAAATATATATCTCTATATATAATTTTATTTTTAAAAATTATCTCATATGATAATGAATAAGAAATGGTATTTATTTGTACCCTTACATGTAATGATAATAAAAAAAAAACTTTTACATGGACCCAATAAGTTAAGAAAAAAAAAATCTTACACTTATTTTTTTTTAATATGATACAGTTTAGATAAATGGATAAAAAATATCACTGACACCTTTAATAGAAATCTTAATGCCTGATATTTCCGGTATTGGGATTTTGAAATTCTGACCTATCATCAAATTTATAAGCACTTTACCATAAAGGTATAAAAGTTATCTTAAAAGATAAATATTAGAAGTTTGTATATTTCATAAAGTAGGAATTTCAAAATCCAAACTCCTCATTGTTCATGTGAGAAAGAAAAAATTATGTTCAACTGAATATTTTTTTCACACGTAAACGGTACTTTTCAGTTCAATTTATGTGTCTATGTTCATTCTCAATGGTCTTCCGAACACGCCCTAATATTCTTCTCTTAGAAGAAAATTTGTCCAAATTCGTTTTTTTTTTCTCAGTCTAACAATGAATTCAGTCTCGGCCTCTCGGAGATCCGGTCCTCTCTTGCTTTGGTCTTCTGCCCTTTTCTTTTATGTTCATAACATTTTCACTATAGCTACTAAATAGGTCCTTTTCATCTGTTGCTCCTCGTTTACAGAATTTCTGTACAAATTTGAATCATGTATCCTATAGAAATACATTTTTATTAATATCTACTTTAATACTCATCAATTTTAATGTGTACAGTATTTATAAACTTTTAACGCGTCAAAATTTGCACTAATGTATTATAGTAAGTACACGTCAAAATTCATTAGTCTGTTGAACAATTTTTCTACGACAACAACTCTCATTTTCCACAATAATGAAACAATTAATGCTTTCAAATTAAGTCATAATGTATAAGCTCAGCATGTTATCCAATAGCCAACGTAACTCAAGGAGGCAAGGACTTACTTGTGGGTGGATTAAGTCAAAGACAGCTAAGTTATGATTTCAAAATTTTAATTATGTATATTAAAATTCAAGTAATTTTTTTCTAATTTTTTATATAATTCCGGTCTCTCTCATAAAATATCAAATATTTAGTGGTTAGAGCACTATTTTGTAATAGTGAATATTTGAATTCAATTTTTACCTACCACATATTGTGAACTTTAAATCTCTCTCTCTCTCTCCCCCCCCCCTCTAAATTTTCTGGTTCTATCCCTGGTAGGACTACAAACGAATCGAATCGAATTGAACTTACCTCAGTTTGAGTTTGGTTTCAATTAATTTCGAACTTAGTTTGATTTGAATTAATTTCGAATCGAATTTTTTACGAACTCAATTTCGAATCTTTTACGAACTTTTTACGACAAGGAATAGTGATCGTAGTCGTCGAGAGCGAGAGGTGAAGGTTATCTAGGGTTTTAGAATTGAGAGCAAGAGTAACGACTTACGAGTAAACTTATGGCTGAGCGGTCTTATATTTTAACTTTTAAGTCATCAACGAACACAAGTCATCAGCGAAATTAACGGTTCACATTACTTTGAGATTCGAGCTAGAATAGTTTGCCAACTTATTTCAAACGAACCAGGTCCAGTTTGAGTTTGGTTTGAATTAATTTCGAACTATTTCGAATCGAATTTTTTATGAACTTTTTTTAATCAAACTCGAATCGAATCACGAATTACGAATTTTTTGTGCAGCCCTAATCCCTGGACTTACTATTAAGTTATTTCAACTATTATAATAATTAAGGAACATTTAAATTCAATTTTTACCAATCACATATTGTGAACTTTAAACTTTCTCCTGCCCCTTCTCGAAAATTTTCTGGTTATACCCCTGAGCTTAGTATTGAGTTATTTCAGCTATTATAATAATTAAGGATATTTTTAATTGCTACTAAAAGTTGAGAAAGATTAAGTTGACATAATTTATTCTTGTTTGATTAAAATTTGTTACTTCAGTCATGTTTTAAATTTTTTTTGTTTGAATTTACGTTTAGAACTTAAGAATATGTTTTTCCAAAAAAAAAAACCTAAGAATATGTTGTGGATTATTTCCTACTGAAACCTTGTGATTCTCTATGGAATCAAGGTGCATTAAATGTGAAACGAATCATGTTGACCCGCACTACAGTTCTTCTCTATTCACTTCATATACTATCTCAGGGTCGTCGCCACACAAGATCCTTAATGGAAAGTTCGAAAGTACATAGAATAATCGTAGAGAGAGAATAGTGTCGGTGGATTAAGAAGAGTGAAGTACATGGCAGCGGTAATTGGCTGATGGAGTGATGGGCATTTAGCAGCCATGCGACGGAGAATGTGCACTATTTGGTCTCTTGGACGCCAAATTGTTTCGTCTTTATTTGATGGAATAGGTTTAATGCCGGCATTTTTTTCCATAACCAAAATTATAAATAAAATAATATTAATAACCACAATTTAAAAAAAAAATTACCCATAACCAAACTGCCCCCCGTGGGGCGGTCTACTATACAGATCAAACCGCCCCCCATGGGGCGGTCTGCCCTTCAGATTAAACCGCCCCCCGGGGACGGTTTACTATTTTTATTTTTTTTCCTATTTTTTATTTATTCTGTTGTATTTTTTTATTGTATTTTTGTATTTATTGTTTAAACTTTTGGTATTTATTGTTTGTATTTTTGTAATAATTTATTGTTTATATTTTTATATTTTGTAATATTATGTTGTATATATTTGTTTATATTTTTAATACGACGGATTTTATGATTTGTTACGTCAAGTGAATAGTCGAAAACATAAGTGAACAAAATAATGAAATAACGTTTGATCAACATAAAATATAGAAACGAAAACAAAGTGAATAAAATCACCAAATGACGTCTAATCAACATAAAATATAGAAACGGAAATATAAAAATACTACTGTCAGGTCTATAATATGAAATATAAAAAACTATCGACGAGGACGACGACAGTCTGGGAGCCAGCCTGCACGCCCTCAGCGGCTGCACACGGGTCCTCTGTCGCTGCACACGCCTCATCTGTGGCTGTGGAGGATCCTCATCATGAGTCAGATCCACATGCATGTCCTCCTCGTCATCAGAATGATCCACATGCATGTCCTCCTGCATTGTGCCCATGGATCGTCGGTATGAATCGGGCCATGGATCATACTGAGTAGCCTGCGATGGACCCGTCTCCCATGGATCAGTCTCCCAGTCCCCAGTATATATGGTCGGGGGCTGTGTCCCGAACGCAGCAACCTCCCAAGCATCAGTGGGCTGCTGTGCCCCACTGCCACCTGCTCCCAAACTGACGTTTGTCGGGTCAGGCAGGACCCACAAGTGGTTCTCAAGCGTGCGGGCAATCCTGTAGAAGTGTAAATGGCGGGTGCTCCAATCCACCTCTTGCTTCTTATGGAAGGTACTGCATTACAAGTTAGTTAGATACAATTTGTGAAATAATATCAATATTTGAGTGTGTATTACTTGTGCAACTTGTCCGTCTCATCCTCACCAAGTATCAGGTCATCCGAGATGAAGGCATCGAAGCCGAACTGACGAGGCACCCGATAAGGATAGTGATACTCAACCATCCACCTAATTTATAATTATTTCTAACAACTCCAAACAATTCTAACAATTTCTAACAATTTCTAATAATTTCAATCAAACAATTTCTAACAATTCCAATCAAACAATTTTTAATAATTTCAATCAAACAATATCTAACAATTCCAATTAAAAATTCCAACCCCGCTATTTTCTCATATTTCCATATAATTTTTAAAACATAATTTCAATCACATTAATTCACAATCAATTCCTAAAATTCTCAATCAATTCATAACATAGTTCCAATCAATAAAATTCCCTATCAATTCATACAAACAATTTCCACCTAATTTATAATAATTTCTAACAACTCCAAATAATTCTAACAATTTCTAACAATTCCAATCAAACAATTCTAACAATTCCAATTAAACAATTCTAACAATTCCAATCAAATAATTCCTACCTAATTTCTAACAATTTCTAACAATTACAAACAATTTATATAAATTCCAAATAATTTATAAACAAGTTAAACAAATAATTTCATACCCGAAAATGAAAGCGGACCGATGGCGCGGCGGTGGGGTGGAGCTCGGGTAGGAGGTCGAGAGAGAGAGTGGGAGGCCAAGAGAGAGAGTGGGAGGCCGAGAGAGAGAGAGGGAGGTCGAGAGAGAGAGGTGGAGCGGTCGAGAGGGTTCCGCGGTGGCCAGAATGGCCTAAAATGGTGGTTTTCCTGCGGCAGAGGAGGTGGAGCGGCGGCAGTGGGGTGGGGCGAGTAGGGTTTGGGGAGGGGGAGGGGAGGGGGTTTTATAGAAAAAAAAATTTAAGTAGACTGCCCCCCCGGAGGGCGGGTTGGTCTGAAGGGTAGACTGCCCCACCGAGGGGTTTGGTCTGTAGGGTAGACCGCCCCCCCCCCCCGGGGGCGGTTTGGTTATGGGTGTAATTTTTTTAAAATTTTGGTTATTAATATTATTTTATTTAATTATTTGGTTATGGAAAAAAATGCCGGGGTTTAATGCACACGGAAACTTGAGATTTATTTTGTGACACTTTTCAAGGGATACACCCCACCCCACCCCAACACCGGATCCGTATCCTCTCTATTACTGATGCGCATCACTTTACGGTTTGAGATTAAATCTCAGCCGGTTTGAGATTCGGGGAAAAATAGAGGGCAGTATTATTAGACTTTAAGATTCGTACCAAGTTAAAAGAACGATCCGGATCCATAAAAAGAAAATCATTCTAAAAAATTCCCTTTTGCGGTACTACGCTAGATACGAATTCCCCCAACACCCTCCGCCGCAAATGGAAAATTAGAAATGAACTTCTCTTTTTTTTATTAATATCTTATAGACTTATAGGATTTTTTTTTAGAAATAAAAAATAATTTTTTTGGAAACAAAATTTCAAAAAATAGATGGAATCGCATCAACAGAGCAGTTTCCATCAAGAACAAACTTATGAAACCGTACTAACGGTGTTGGAACTATGTACAGTTCCATCAGTTTTCAGACAAAATATGTAGTTAAGATGGAATTTAACATCTGAGAAACACTAAAATCGTAATATTAGTCCGGTCTTAGAAAACTGCACCTAGTGAAACTGTACCATTGATAAGAAAATCATATTTAATTATGTCAACTTAATCTTTCTTTACTTTTATTAGCAATTAAAAAAATCCTTAATTATTATAATAGCTGAAATAACTCAATAGTAAGTCGACAAAAATTATTTAGCAGTTATAATTAAAGATGAATTTTTCACTTGGTGGCATCAGACCTTTCGACTCCTTGCAAGCACGAAAAACACTCAAATTTTGGTCTAAATTGCTGACACTATATTGTCCTCACCAGTGCACTATTCAATTGAATTCAACAATCAACTATAAAGTATTAAAACTGGATATTGAGCTTTAAGCCAATCAAACCACACCTCGCTTTTTCACCGAAACACATCCTCTACTCAGTTAGCATTTCAGCAAGAAAGAAAGATCACTATTCCTAATAGCGAATGTCATATGGAGGGAATGGTGTGCGAGAATTTTTCGAATCTTGGAGAGTACAATATCAGACCTTATGATGCAGATAAGAGATCAGTGGCATTCTCCTTTGAAATTCAATGGAACATCACAATTGAAGCAAATGCAAGATTTTGATTACACTTCTTTTTCTTTTTCTTTTCTAAGTACACTTTTAGATTACTATGTTTTTAATCTTCTTTTACTTTTATTTTAGACGCCCTTTGAATGCTTTTCTTGAGCTTCAACTGGGACTACTTTCGTACCTTTGATATCCTGTTTTGTAACATCACTTGTGTATCAGAATAGTTATCAATAAATTAGAGGCTAGACTTCTCTTTCACTTGAAAAAAAAAATCACACCTCGCTTGTTGCATAAATCAGTGCTTGCTATATATATAGATAGAAACTTCAACATAGATGAGAATAGTTGAAGAGAACAAATGTTGTTGACATGAAACTTAGCGGTCTTAGCAAAAGTAGGGGAGGCTTGAAGAACATAAAGAAAGGAGCCGGAGAGGGTTTGCTAGGTTAAAAAAATGAAAAACCAAAGAACATGATATCTCTAATGTTTAGACTATGATCGGAACCAACGCTTCCTATTTAAAAGGAGAAATAAAATTACTGTCGAAATTCACTGATTGGATCATTGTGAGTGACATGAAACGATTTCATTTTACAAGATTTGAAGGGAAATTTTCCCTCTATCGAATTTTGTAAAAAACGAGCAGATTTTGCTGGAGTTCATTCAGCAAAAGCTGGAGGTATTTTTTTTTTCCAGCGATACCCTTCTTTTTATTCCTTGTTATCACTTATTAGTGATTATCAGTGATTCTCAACAATTCCCTACTGAAAAATAAAAAGAAAGTAAGCCATTCCTTGTGATTTTCACGTGAGATTTTCGTCATTTTACAGTTGATAAATTTACTTCTTTTTTACATATATTATTACTTTAATAATTACTTTATATTTATAAAATTTAAATTACAATTATTATATTAATTAGTCTTTAATTTTTATTTTAAAGATTGATAACCCGTTTCATATATTGAAACTGGTAGATTACATCCCATAATAGAAGTAGTGTTCAATCTCCATCGTATCAGATGGTCCCCAAATATACCTAACCATATTAAAATGTTGTAACATAAGGAAACAAGTCGAACAACATAAGCAAGTACACGCAGGCACATCAAAAACATATAGCTGCAGGAGATAACAAACTCTAAAATAGTATGTAAGATAAAAACACACCCCATACATAGGAGGTAACAAAATGTAACTGAAAGGCTTCAGTCTTCACCATCAGCTCCAGTCACCTAATCCAGAATCATGGTATCTTCTGGCTCAACCACTTGCAATGGAATTTTCAGATATTAGATCGTAGATTTGAAATTCAAATAATTAGTCTTTGTTTTAATAAATATATTTTTTTTTCAGATAAAAGGTCATAGATTTAAAATCCAAATATTTCTTTTGTAAATACTAATCCAATTAGATAAGATGATCCTTAACTTAAAAAAAAAACAATTATTATAAAACAAGAATTCAACCTAATCCTCTAACAAAACGGGCCGTCTAACACAGCCCAGTTAAGCGGGCCCACAGTTTCATAACACTAGACGTATTCTGCTCGGACTAGTCCGCAAAATTTCTCACTCTCCCGTTTCCGACCAGAGTTTACTGTTTGTGGTGCCTCCGCCGAAGTGAGAGAGAGCGAGAGGAGAGGGGGAAAGATGTTCTTCCACATCGTGTTAGAGAGAAAGATACAGCTGCACCCGCGTTATTTCGGGCCTCACCTCCGCGAGAAGCTCGTCTCCAAGCTCATGAAGGAGGTCGAAGGCACCTGCAGGTTACCCCTTACCCTAGTTACGGTCTTATATTTACGCTCAATAACTGTGTTCATCTAAATTTTTCTCTGGAATTGTTAATAATCGCCATCGTATTGACAGTCCTAAACCCTAATTTGGCGTGTCTTTGTCAAAATAAAACAGTGTAGAATATTGTGGGGGCTATAAAGAAGAGTAATAACGGGAGTAGAAGGATCTACTCAGAAATTAGAAACAAATCTTGTTGTTAGTTTACTGGTTTCTGGTTCAAAATCATGACGGATAATAATCCTTCAACTAAAAGTTCTAAACCTTTAATCTGCAATTCTAACTGGGGAACAAGAATCACATTTGCCATTGTAATTACTTTTTTGAGCTTATTTGCAAAATCGGAGATATCTAGATGGTTTTTTTTATAATGTTTTATCTTCGTGGAAACTAGAAAGTGTGTACTTTTTCTCGGAAGATATTGTTTTCTGCAGTAGTGGTAGTAAGAAAAGATCAACCGATTATTGTTGTGTGTGAAGTTATTTCCAATTGGAAGCGACAAAAGATAGTATTTGTGAACAGCTAACTTTATGTAGTTGCAATGGTTTTGGAACTGGTCCTATGCTACTAAACCTTGACCAATATTACTAAAATGTTTTAAATTTATTACTCAATTAGACGCATTTTTTTCATTTCTTAATATTGTAGTTTTCCTATGCAGTGGGAGGCATGGATTTGTGGTGGCTATTACTGGCGTAGAGGATATAGGTAAAGGGCTTATAAGGGAAGGTACCGGTTTTGTCACCTTCCCAGTTAAGTACCAATGTGTGGTGTTTCGTCCCTTCAAGGGAGAGATTCTAGAGGCTGTTGTCACCATGGTTAACAAGGTTCATCCTTTCTCACTCTCCCTTATCTCTCCATTTTGTATCCCCCACACCCTCCTCTTAATTCCGTTAAAGGCAATTTGATGCTTGCTGAATGTGTTTATATTTTTTTGTGGATTGTTAGATGGGCTTCTTTGCGGAGGCTGGTCCCGTTCAAATTTTTGTTTCAAATCATGTAAGTGTGTTTCTACCAAGAGCTATGTTGTCTCTTTGTACCTTGTCTTCACTGGCACTATTACTTCTATGGTCATATCTGATGCCAGAATGATCCGATGAAAGCCTTTTTAGCCATGATTTAATCTGTGTTATGGAAATGTACTGATTATCTGAACCTGCTCCTTTGTAGAATCTCTTTAGTACATAAAATTGTGCCACTGCATATGTTATTTCAGCATTATTTTCATGTTTCAGTATAACTGGAGTTATATTAACAAAAGAATATGCTGTACAATTATATATTATTTTAAGAGGCTTGATGACAATATGGGACACTGATGTATCAAGATAAAGTTGTGCCTTAATGAAGAGTCCGGCTAGTATGACATTGGTGTCATATGACACTAACTTCAAAATTGATTAAATAGACTTCAAATGACTAATCCAAACCGTTCAAACTGATTTACTTTATGAGTTTTTCTTTTACATGCATTTTTTTTTACATTTTCGAGTTATTTTAGTATCAAATCAAGCGGTAAAAATGTTGAAAAATGAATGCTTAAAATTAACTTAAAAACTCACACATTTAACCGCTTGACTTGATACTAAATAAATTCGAAATATTATAAATTTTGCATATAAACGCACAACTAATGAAGTAGATCAGTTTGAACGGTTTGGATTCACCGTTCGAAGTCGATTCGATAGGTTTTGGAGTTAGTGTTATATAGGCTGAAATGACACTGATGTTATACTAGCCAGACTCCTTAATGAAACATTCTTACCTAATTTATCAGCCCCCCATCGCTTTCTGTAGTTAATTCCAGATGATATGGAGTACCAAGCGGGGGACATGCCAAACTACACAACGTCTGACGGATCAGTAAGTTTACTTTTTATTACATTAGTTGATTTTTTGTATGTGTGTGTGCGTGTGTGTCTGTGTATATATATTTTTGTCACTTAATTAATTTGCATTCATGGTCCAGGTCAAAATTCAGAAGGACAGCGAGGTCCGATTGAAAATCATGGGCACCCGTGTTGATGCCACTGAAATTGTACGTTTTTATATTGCTTTCTGGCACCGAACTTGTACTCTACCAACAGTCTTGAGGATTTTATGCTATTTTTGGTCAGATTTAAATCGCATAAACCATAGAAACAGAGCCAACAACAAAAATCAATTAATAAAAAAAAGTTGAGAATGAGCAATTCTGAGTTAATTTTTATTAATTGATTTTTGTTGGCCTGATACATCCTCTTTTTTTCAGACTCAGAATTGCTCATCTCTGAAAAAAGAGGAGTATCAGGCCAGATGCGATTTTTGTTGATTTTCAATTTATTAATTAAAAAAAAAATAGTGTCTGGCCTGATACTCCTCTTTTTTTCAGAGATGGTATCCTGTTAATTTTTATTCTGCTTTGATGTTTGCTCCTCTCTCTCTCTTATCTCATTCTGTTCTTTGGGTGCAGTTTTGCATTGGCACAATCAAGGATGACTTCTTGGGAGTAATTAGCGACCCTGGTGCTGCCTCATAGACACTCTTTAAAATGTATCATTAAATTTTGTAAATTTTATGTTTAAGGCCCAAGGACATTTTCTTAAATATGTTTTTAAACCACCTAGCATGAGCTGATCAACAATTAGATACCTGTTCTCTAATGAGCTGATAAACTATTATATACCTGATCTGAAAGTTAAAAGCTTCGTCACCGAGAACAAATATTGCAATTGAATGGCTTGTTGACTATTGCAAAGCTATGTTACTGCTTACCTATGGTTAATTTAACTGTGACTCTTTGCAAAGGACATGAACTAATCTAGCTTTGTTTAGATAACAATGGTAACTTTCTGTTTACTTTTGTACGTGTGATTAGAAATCTTGTGAGAGCAATCCTACAATACCATTGTTTTTCTATTTACTGAAGGAACGAAACAACAGAGTGTATCTTATCATTATAGAATTTAGTAGTCGATATCAATTCATTACAGTAATATATAACATACCATGTTTGATTTCTCGTGGGTACAAATTTGCAGTCTTTGTGCGCATTTCATATAACCCCCAGCACTTCTCATAAATTCTCAAACAATTATGAAACTTCCTTCAGTTTAAGAGCCGACTTTCAGCCAATTTGACTTCGCATAGGTTTATACAGTTACTAATTGCAATGTGTTAATATATAAAAACTGTATCAGCTATCAGCTTTTATTAAATGAAGTCGGCCAAGAAGAGTTTTTGCTCTGACAATGAACAATGACACTTCAATTAGTGTTTAGGGTGTTAATTTGTCCACATCATCATACAAACAACAGATTACAATCGCCACGATACTTTTGATTCTTCTTCGCTTGGGGATGCTTTAGATCTCTCGAATACCTCAGATGATAGAATCAATGTTCTTCTTGCTAAAAGGTGCTGATATGCCTGATTTTTTTTACATTGCGTTGTGGATATTCATGAATTCTTTTTAAGCTGGTACCAGTTCATGTTGGTATTTTTGCAGTTGACTCTGAACACATCATGTACTATTAGAGAGGCGTTCAGCTCAAGACATTATTTTGTCCAGACTAAATTTTGTTTCAGAAGCTTAAAAACTAAAACATCGACGTTCCGATTTGAAAAAGGAACACTTGCCACTTTAGGTTGGCGTGCGCGCGTACCTAGTATTATAATGTATAAACAGCGCTGACATATGAAAATGAAATGTTGCCCTCATTTACCCATGTGTAGTTACTTCAAAGAATGCATAGGTTGTGGGAATCATTATTTGATTTGTACTCATGTTCTACACCACATCTAAAACAAAATGTCTTTTGTCATTTTTACGCATAGTCTTAAGCCTTTGATGTGGATGATGGTACTCCTGACAGTGAAAATACTAACAACACATCTAATGATGAATCAACCAATAATTTCACTGCAACTATAATTATAGTGAAAACCCTACTATTTTAGATGCAGAGATATGAAAAGTACTGATCAATTTGTTTATCGACAGTGCACAGATCAGAAAACATCCGACTTCTGTCACGAGATGAGCTCTAGTTCTGTCATTAAGTGGCCAAAATGCTGAGATCTTTGTGAATTATGGGATAAAATTGTCATGTGAAGGTATTATTGTCTCCGGGTCACCAGCGTGTTAGGGAGATGCATTTCATGGTAGATTGACACTTCACATGCGTAGGTATATACTGACGCATGGGTTGGTTTTAGTGATTGATAGACTGTTGCTTTCCTGGCTTCCAATTCCTCTTTATACATTAGGATTCTGTAGACAACATTATTATACCTAGGTAATGTTTCAATTTTCAATTGAAGCTGATCTGGACTATCATTAGACAATTTTAACAAGGCAACATTCATCACGCCTTTTTTAATTTTTCCAAGGAGAGAAACAGAACTTGAGATGGCATGGGTATTGTTGTTTTTGTAAACAGAGATGAAAAACTGAGAAAAAATAATATGTATTTGATCTGATCATTTTACAATTCTAAGATCCTTTTTATATTACAAAGAATATAGCCGTTGACTCACTTATTGTTCTTTACTTTTGGTACAGTGTACCGTTGGATATTATTTTATAAGAGGCCTGTTGCACCTTTACATAAGTACCCTTGATCTATGATGAAATATAATCTGAGATCATTCTTCAACAGGTATATACATGAGCAAAAAAGATGCAAGTAAAAGCAGTAATTATTTTTTTGAAGGTTAACAGCAAATGCTGTTAACTTTTGTATTGATTAAAAAAAGTTCAAATTGTACATGACCTTAGCTACTAATTACATTGGCCCATTATTGAGAACTAGCTTTTGGTCTAGTGGCTAAGGCACATGGTCTCTATACTAGAGGTCATGGGTTCGAAACCCAGATGGGGGAAATCCTTTGTTATAATAACGAAGGTATTAAATAGTTGGGTGGCTTGACCTCCAACCTTTACTCAAAAAAAAAAAAACATTGGCCCATTATTTACAAGTAAAAGCAGTAATTAATGTAATCATAGAAACAATAACACTTCAGCAATTTTCTATTTGACTGACACGCATCCCTTAATTAGCAGTAGACATACTAGATACATAACTCAGTTCATCCCACACAAAAATTTAACATTAATGGTCCTCTACACTAACTAAAACATAAATGACGAGAAATAATAACAATAAAACTACTTCATTTAGGCACAGGAAGAAAACTCTCAACATATGCAAAACAATTCTTGAAACAAGTATATTTTCTTTTGAGATTTTTTTTTTTTTGAGAAAACCGAAACAAGTATACTTCACGCTGAAGTCGTCGTGCTCTCCTGAAATATCACGGGAGACGAGGCTGTTCTCGAAATTGACAAAGAAGACTCTGTTCATTTTAATTGAATACAATGCTAGAAGCCAGTCACCGCCATGTTGCAGCTGAATCTCATAACTCGGGGCAATCGGACCCTCTACCGAGTTACTATGTATCTTAAATTCTATTCTTCTATGCTCCATTTGAAAATAAACATCACAAAGTTTTCCATGCCATTTTGTAAGGTCGAGTAGCATTCGATTGTTTATAGGAAAATATATGGAATTGATATTCTCTTCGCTGAGATTGAAGAAGATGATGCCATTATATCCCGCTAAGCAGGAAGGCCAATAGACAGTATCCTCAACATTGACACCCCCATTAGGAGGGAAGATACCTATATTGCCAGCTTGTCTCCACGAGCTATTAGCACCTGTATATATGAACAAAGTTGCATGATACAATTCTGATAAAAGAGTATGACTTTATATCCCCCCCTAGCAGAGTGGAATAAAAAGTCTGTGTGCATCCTTTCATATTCATAATTCAATCCAAATCCCCGGATAAAAGTTGGCTTTGGAAGATATACCACTTCTCAAGTGATGGGGTTTAACACGTTTATCTCGTCTTTCACTTCAGTACAGAGAAGGCCGTTGCAGGATCCTCCAAAATACCCATCGTTGCCCAAATCTTAAGGAATCCAAATTTTGCGGCTTTGCAAATCCACCTCAGCAACAAAGGTTTTTTCACAAATGACGCCGGAATTAATTACCCAGCTCTTGAGTACTAGGAGTTGCAACGGCTTATTTGTCGTGTTGTTTAGCTTAAAATGTTCTTTCTTGAACCGGGATTCTTGGATCATGTCCTACCAGTTCTTGCACACCAGTTGGAATCTGAGTAGGGAACTTGCTGGTACATGTATCAGTATCTGTTCATTGACATCATTGTTTAGATAGAGGGCTCCTCTTGATTTGCCATTAAGGTAGAATGAGTGGAAGGTGGTGCTCAGAGAATACTTTTTTAAGTTTTCACGGAGGAAAAGGTGTATATCTCTTAACTCTTTAGGTTTCTAGATTATCTTTGATTCTGTACTGAAGAAAGGAGAAAGAGGAAACACACTCGAGAGAAATGTTCCCAACTTTTAGGAAGTGGGTTCTTCGTTTCTCGACTCAAAATGGTACAAAGGTGCTAATAAGCTACCCCGGTTTGATAATCTCCCTTTTATTTTTTATTTTTTTTTTGCAGGTTGAACTAGTTAATGATGGATGCAATAATAGTCTCGTTGAGGGGTTCATATCCAGTTCTTTTGAGAGGTACTTAATAAAACCTGTTAAGGGAAATTGATAATAAATATTTTGCAATTAATTGTTGGAAAAATAATGCGGATACGGATACGGATAATCCGTGATGATATAAACAGAGCGGATATCCGTATATATCCGGATCCGAAATTTAATCTTTCAACAGCTTTCAATTCATTTCACCATTGTGAAATTCCCAAAAAACATACACATTCATTTAAGTCCAAGAATCTTGGTAGAAAAATCATAAAGTCTATTAGGATAATGGATTGGTTCTGTGAACCAATAAACAATTAGTCATACATAATCATCACTGTGCAAACTTAAAAAGTCTATTAAATTTTTGTGTAATCAAATTAGGTAATTTAAAATTATGAAATTTAGTAGAATTACTCAATATCCGACAATTATCCACTCCATATTCGTATTAGAATCCGTATCCGTAGATTCCGTTTCGTATCTGTATCCGTTTAAGACGAATATGGTTTTCAATTTTGATATCCGTTTACTATCCGTATCCGTATCCGCCTGTTGAAAAACGAATGCGGATATGGTATTAGCGTTATCCGCTCCGTTTACACCCCTAGCTACCCCGGTTTGATAATCTCTTTCTTTTTTTTTCTTTTTTTTTGCAGGTTAAGCCCGTAGGCAATGATATTTGGAATCGGCTGCCTAAAAAATAGGTGGTTGAACTAGTTAATGATGGATGCAATAATAGTCTCGTTGAGGGGTTCATATCCAGTTCTTTTGAGAGGTAATTAATAAAACCTGTTAAGGGAAATTGATAATAAATATTTTGCAATTAATTGTTGAATACTGACGGTGTTACCACAGTTTGATTATAACGTTTCCTGCAAAAACAAAAACAAAATAAAAATGATTATAACGGGCCAACTAACGGTGTTAGTAGTACAACATATTATTAAGATAACAAGGCCGGTCAAGATTGAATAATGGGCTTCAAGATGCGTGCAAACAACTTAATGTTGGATCGGACGGCTCCGACCTGAGTGCTGGACTAAACTCGGTCGCCCCCACTCTGGAGATCATGCGTGTTGATTGTTATATAATATGATTCTGTACGAAACGAGAATTTTCTTGTTATATAATATGATTCCAAACATTTTTTTTTAATGCGGTAGTCACAGTTCAAAGAGCATGAAATGAAAGTAAATTGACAAAAAAGAAATTATTAGGACCGGATTTTAAAAATCCACTATTACTACCAATATTATCCAAAATTTTTATTAATCGAAATTAAATAAAAAAATTTCGAAAAAGAAGATAGAATCTAAAAAATTTGAAAATCTAAGTAGAACGGATTAAATTATTCTGTTTCTACGGACGAGACAATTTATCTCGTCCTACTTAATCAAAATTTTGCTTCCAAACTCAATTAAATCAAACTAAACAGTTAAAAAAATAATAATAAGAACGAGACAGATGTTCCATCCCTGAATATCAGATTAAAATAGAAGCCAGTCTGACAGAAAACTGATCGATATTTTTCTTTCTTTGGTCCTCTACCTCTTTGATAAAGACACCCTAGATATTTTGTTTTTTTTGAACGATAGGCAGTAGCAGCCAAAAAGCTCAAGAACCTTTTTCCTTTGTTTTTTTTTTTTAACGATTGGCAGTAGTTGCCAAAAAAATAAGAACCGTTCTTTTTTGGGGAGTCCGGACTCCGGAAGTAACTCAGATTAAAATAAGCCAATCCGTCAGAGGTAGGGTGTCTCAAAAAATAAAAAAATTCCTCCAGAAACGGAAAGATCTTCTTCGTCTCTGATTTTTATTATTTTTTTTTACTGTTTAGTTTGATTAATTAATTGAGAGAATGAAATTTTGATTAAGTGAGACGGGGTAAATTATTCCGTTCATAGAGACAGAATAATTTAATCCGTTCTACTTAGATTTTGAAATTTCTTGAAATCTCTCTTCTTTTTGATATTTTTTTATTTAATTTTGATTAATAAAAATTTCGGCCAATATTACACCTCCCACTTTCTGTTTCTTTCTCTTGTTTTCTGATAATTGCTACCAATAAAAAAAATCTAAAAAATGCAATTGAAATATATGACAATTCAACTCATTGACTCACCAGTCCAGTCAGTGAACTTACGACCCAAAAATCTCAGCTGAGTCAACATTCGTTCAGATTTTAATAACATTGCAAGTACTTAATTAGAAAACCATTTTAACAAAACACATCAGAAATTATAATTACCAGCATAACTTGCTTAAAAACACATGGTTTTTTTTTATTACCCCCAGAGTTTTAAGAACAAAACCTACTGCAATAAAAGTGCAGAGACAAAATTGTTTTATTTTTTGTATTTCAAAGGCCAAGTCAAACACCAGGTCCATTTTCCTTCAACGGTTAAAGGCCGAAACGTTGAATATCGTCATAATATATGATTTTATCAAGCGAAGAGGAAAGTAAAGATTTATTATCATAATCATAAGAAGAACTTATCTAGCAACAGAAAAAATTATCCGCTCTTTGTCCAAATTAGCAGACGAACAGGACCACAATATCAACTAACGCAACAACTGTTAAAAAAAACTCAGGACTTTACTGAACAACTCATTTAAATAACTATGCAAAAAAAACATATGTAGCCATCACGGTGCTCTTTGGTCACTTCTCTACAAGTACTTGAAGAGGATACCACCGTGTGTAGCGAAAAAGGGAGCGAGAACGAGAGATTCTACAGCCATAAGCTTGATTAGGATATTGAGAGAGGGACCCGATGTGTCCTTCAGGGGGTCACCAATGGTATCACCAATCACAGCAGCCTTGTGGGGGTCAGAACCCTTGGGGCCAAGTGTCCTAGCATGTTCCGACGCTCCAGCCTGAACAAGTAGAAAAAATCATGAATCATAGAATCTGTGGCAATAAACATAGTGGACAATAGTTTCTTTTTTTTTTTCTTTTAAAAGAACAAATGTGGGCAAAATTACCTCGATGTACTTCTTTGCATTATCCCAAGCACCACCGGTGTTGGATGCAGAAATAGCAATCTGACATAGAGATGCATAAACAGATGTAAAAAACCAAAGTTCACCAAAAACCTGAAATCCAATTAATACAAGAGCTAACATGCATGACAGATCAACACAGACCTGAACTCCTGAAACAAGTGATCCTGCCAGCACACCAGACAAAGTCTCAACACCAAAAAGGATTCCAACAATAATCGGAGTGAGTATAACCAATGCACCAGGAGGCATCATCTCCTTGATTGATGCATCAGTTGAAATCTTAACGCAAGTCGCATAGTCAGGTTTCGCAGTTCCTTCCATGAGACCAGGGATCGTGTTGAACTGACGGCGGACCTCTTCAACCATCTCCAAAGCAGCTCTACCAACACTCTTCATTGTCATGGCAGAGAACCAGTATGGAAGCATGGCGCCGACAATTAAGCCAATGAACACCTTGGGGGTCAAGACATCTACAGTTGTGATTGCGGCACGGCTCACGAAGGCTCCAAAGAGGGCAAGGGAGACGAGTGCAGCTGAGCCAATAGCAAAACCCTGGAAGGGCAATTTGATAAATTGCCAAGTAGCTAACAGAAAATGCTTGTATTTATGTGTGTACCAAATTTAAATGTTTAGCTGCTGGCACATAGGATGATGGTACATGTTCCTTCTAGCAAATAGCACAAGTTGGTTACTGTATTGGTATGAGCTGGCGTCATTGCACTTAAATAATACCTGAACTATATATATGGTACTTATTTTTTTGATCTTCTTTGTTCAGACTTAATCTTAAAGCCTAAACTCAAATCAAGAAATGCGATTAAAAATACAATATCCAAGAAAAGATAAGCTTAAATCAATAATACCTTGCCAATGGCAGCTGTTGTGTTTCCAGCAGCATCAAGTGCATCAGTCCTCTCTCTAATCCTATGGCTCATGCCAGCCATTTCAGCAATACCACCTGCATTGTCACTGATTGGGCCATATGCATCAATGGCCAAACCAGTGGCAATTGTACTGAGCATGCCAAGAGCAGCAACTGCAATACCATACATTGCTGCCAAGCTGAAGCTGACAAAGATGCTCACAGCAATGGCAAAGATTGGGATGATGACAGATTTGTAGCCTAGAGCAAGACCAAAGATAACATTGGTGGCCGCGCCAGTGCGGCAGGAGTCAGCAACATCTTGCACCGGGCTGCAACAGGGAGGAAATGTCAAAATTGACGAAACTAAAATATGGGAAAATCAGTAGCTTAAAACAGCAAGTAATGTAGAGTGAGAAGAGTGGAGTTAGGTAGCAGCTTATTTAGAGATCAAATTGGTACTCTATTTCCGTTGCTTAATAGAGTGCTTAACAGAATATCCTCTTAAATTTTAAATTGATGCGGCATTCTGTATTATTCAGTGACATTACAGAAAGATGAAGAGGAATTGGAGCATTTTTAGGCTATGCTTAATATCTTAATCTAGGAAGAAAAATAAATTAGCAAAAAAAGTTTCTGTTCTATTTGTAATTCCATAATATCATACAAGCTAACTTCAATAAAAATTAGTATCATACAAACCTGTATGCATTGCTTGTGTAATACTCGGTGACGAAACCGATGACTAGACCAGCCCAAAGACCTACAGCAACACAGAAGAACAACTCCCTACAAAATTTATTATGTAGGCAATATGAGAAGACTATAGAGAACATTTCAGAAAACCAGGCTGTAATTAAGCCAGAGCTTACACTGACAAGTGATATGTCAAGCATGGATACACATTACAATTGTAAGGAAAATTTTAACTCAAGAAGCCAAAGACATACCAGTTCTTCACAGTCTTCTGCACACCAAAATTGAAGATGGTGAAGCTTGATGGGAGAGCAACCCAACTAACAATAGCAATTCCAACAGTCATGAGAACTGTTGAAATAATCAACTGATTCTTTAGCCCAGGCTCGATTGACTTGACATCTTTAATCTCAAAAAAGTCAGTCGCGAAAAGTGTGGTTATCAAGCAGACGATGATGCCCATGGAGCTGATGAGAAGTGGGTACATCATGCCAGTGAGGTCATGGTTAATACCAAAAGAAGAGATTGAGGCAACAACCAATGCTGCACAGGAGGATTCTGCATAGGAGCCAAAGAGGTCAGAGCCCATGCCAGCTATGTCTCCAACATTGTCACCAACATTGTCAGCAATGACCTGGTATCAGAAACATTCATTGTAGCAGAAATTTAGTAAACGACATCAAGGGTTCTCATATTGGACAAACTTATTTTCAGTAAATCACATAAAACAATGAGATGAACCGGTGCCAATATGGCATTGACCTACCCGATACATACCACAATATTGTAATAACAGTTCTAACTGGTAAAAGTATGGGTACACAATATGGTAGTTATTCATAATAAAGCAAAAGGAACAAAGCGAAACTTACAGCTGGGTTTCTGGGATCATCTTCTGGTATGTTCCTCTCAACCTTCCCAACCAAGTCAGCACCAACATCTGCAGCCTTCGTGTAAATCCCTCCACCAACTCTTCCAAACAAAGCCATCGACGACCCACCGAGACCATAACCAGTAATTGCCTCAAACAGCCCCTCCCAGTCATCCCCATAGTAAATCTTAAATAGATTAATTGCAATGTAAAGCACCAAGAGACCGTTAGCGGCCAACAAAAAGCCCATGACAGCTCCAGAACGGAAGGCAACGATGAAGGCCTTACCTACCCCCTTACGTGCCTCGAGAGTTGTGCGGGCATTTGCATAGGTAGCAATCTTCATGCCAAGAAAGCCAGAGATCAAGGAGGTGACTGCTCCTAGTAAAAATGAGATTGTGCTGAAGATAGCAGTTGCAAGAGCTGGCTTGCAGTACTTGTCTTTGTTGTATGTGCAAGGTTGGGGCTTAGTGCTAAAGCTCTCAACCGAGCCAAGGAAGAGAAAGATCAAGACAGCAAAGACTCCCATGAACATTGTGACATATTTGTATTCGGTGAAAAGGAATGAGGTTGCTCCTGTATAGAAAGATCAAAATTAAGGAACTTATTGGATTTTTTATAGAAATTGAGAAAGTAAATCAGGTCGAATCCAGTGGTGTCTAAGTGATAGATGCACTAAAAATTTTCTAGTATCAAATATCAATTACTCAACTATCAGCGAATTTTATTGTGTTTAATTTAAATTTATTTTGTTTGTACAAGTTCCATGCAGCAGTGTTCTACACATACTAT
The DNA here is from genome assembly GCA_964058825.1 of Carex arenaria. Classification (NCBI taxonomy): domain Eukaryota; kingdom Viridiplantae; phylum Streptophyta; class Magnoliopsida; order Poales; family Cyperaceae; genus Carex; species Carex arenaria. The sequence continues at coordinate 71,561 of CAXKVW010000498.1, read as the reverse complement.
AACAGTGTTGTGCCTTGTGAGTTGTCAATTTTGGTCCTAGCAAAATTAAAAATAAAATGCACTGCCCTTTAAACAGTAAATATCACTAGTAGTCTCACTCTCAAAAGGTTATTAGTAACCCCCACCCCTCCAAAAAAAAATATATATTAAAATTCCTGTTCATGGTTATACACAGAAAACAATGAGAAAGAAAGGGGTGCACAAATCTGCAAATGGAAGTTTTCGTTCCTTTTAGGGGTTAATTTACTTTTTATGTTTTAAGAGGATTTAATCACATTTTGACTTGCCATAAAAATAAAACAAGAGTAACATTCCTTGGGCTTCTAGAGAATTTGTTAGCAGAGGATTAGGAAAGAGACAGAGGGCATAAAGGTAACTATGCTTTTTCTAGGTAAGAAAATAACAAAAGAAGCTTGTGGAACATCTCTTATAATCAGAAAAGGCCAATGTATGGACCACAAGCTACAAAGCAACTTAATCTCTCTCTTCATCACTTCTAGGTTGAGACAGTCTTTTGCTGCGGACCCATGATGAACACTTTATCTCTGACCACCCAAAAAATATCTTCATTCATAGCTTATCGCAAGCTAGTTACAAAATTTGAGGGGAAGAAGTCAATTTGGGCCCCTTAGGTAAAATATGTATACCATTAATGATGTTATATTTTAGCAGCGTTTATTATTTACAAATTTGTAAAACAAAAAAAAAATATTTAAGTTAAAGAGAAATTCATGTTAGCCCTAGTTTATTTCAAAAAAAGTTGGAAGCAGTTGAAAGCTTCTTTTCTAAGGTTAAATTTTTGGATTAACAAGAGAAAGATGTTAAGTTCAGGATTATTTGTATTTGTTCTTGAAACATAAATTTAAAATACAGAGCAATCAGAATAATTAAAGGACATTCATTATTCAACAGTAAAGACCTGAAAAACTATGAGTTTCTGATGCTACCCAGTTTTAGGGAAATGGAGATTCAGTGTGCTCCAATTATGTTACATGCTAATGTGTCAAATGCCCAAAAAAAATAAAATGGCCCAGATATCCAAATGATGAAATCAGTAGAGTGCAGCTAACAGGAGGATAGCATATGAAAGAAGGGAAATCTCCTGTTTTGTGCAAAATGGAGAGACTACTGGGTCAAAGCTAGTTCTGTAAAATTTAAATGAACTTCCCCTCCCAATCAAGGAAAAGCTGGATAAAAAAGATTAAACTGTGTGCCTCTTTCATGCATCACTAATCAAGTAGTAAATGCAACCAAGAACCCACCTCAATTCACACTTCATGTTATATTTATATTCTAAAATCAGCTGGCGTCAAGCATGAAACTTTTCTGTACCGAAGTCAAAAGAAAATTAATGAAATGTAAGGCCCAGTGGCCAGTCCTACCAAACATATTAAAATAATCAGAAATGCCTCAAGGGCATAGAACACACAGATCTACTCTCCCTCTCCAACGGGTAGTCCAAAAATAATTATAAACGAGGTTTGAGCTAAGTAGCGCCCACACACAGTCATGAAATAAAATAAAAACAAAGATCACGAACTTATGAAATAAATAAATAAAAAAACGAAAAAGCGAAATTGAAACAAAATTGATTTATAAGGATCGTGATCTGTGTGTATCGTGGCAAGAAAAGAATTCCTAAACAAAATCCACTTAGCTTTATCACTATGAAATAATATTAAAAAAGCACATAAACCCGTGAAACAAAAACCAAAAGGAAAAGACAAAAGGCAAACAGTTTTGGTTTATAACGACTGCGATCTTCCCCCTCCTCTTCCCCCTTCTCACACGCCCGCATGAACAATCATTAGAACTAGCACTCCCCCTTCATCTGTGGCGAATTTTTTAGCACTGACTGATAAAAATACGCATCAAAAGGAGAAAACCATTACCTTCAGAAATGGCGTTCTGGATCTCAGCGCACTTGGCGACAACATTGTGGTCGTTGAGCCCCTCCTCTTCTTCGATCAGGTAATCGGTAGGGCCACCGTTTTTCCCAATGACCTCCTCCGGCGACATCTTCACCTTGGAGACCAACACATATTGCAAGAGCGAGAAAGCGATCCCCACTACAGCCGCTAATGGCACCAGAATCTCCGTTGCGAGGTCTGGTAATATAGTCGAACCCATGCTTCGGTTTTGGTATTGTTTTTTCCTCCGATGGTAAGAAAGAAAGAGAGAACGATGGGAAATTGGAATCAAATAGAGAATTTATAGAGAAAAGGGATAAATGAAGAGGGGGGAGACGAGAAGTGCGGGTCGAGACTCGACAGTGATGAATGAATGAGGTTACAGCTCCCCGAGGAGGGGAGGGACGTGGCACTCTTTCTGTACTGATTGTTTCTACGACTGTCTACTTGATATCCTTCGCTGGCTAATTCGACGGACTAAAATAAATTGAGTTGATAGCGTGTATTACACAAAATAGTGTTTTTCTTAAGAGGATGATTCAAATGTTTTTATTTTTTATGTCTCCATTATATTTTTATTTTTAAAAACTTTAATAGTTTAAAATTTTAAATTTTAAAATCAAAATAAAACTGTTGGATATAATCTTCAACATTTTATCTATGTACGTACAAAAAATTATGACATTTCAATTTTGTTTATATGTAAATTAATTGGTTGAAAAATCAACGTCTCTAAATTATCCACATTGGTACATTTTTTACAAGTTCTTAATGATGATCAAAATAAAGTTGGAATATCATTATTTTTTATATGTGCATGGATAAAATGATAAAGATCATATTTAACATTTTATTTTGACTTTTAAGTTTTAGATTTTGAAATATTAAAGTTTTTAAAAATGAAAGCATGATGGGGGCATTTGAACTCTCTTCTTTTCTTAATTATACACTAAGCTGATAGTTGTAGTTAGAGACATATGGACATAATGGAGCTTAATTGATTCTCTGTTTTTTTTTTTCTTTCAAAAATCAATGGTTTTATATGTGTGTGTGTGTGTAATTTGGCTAATATGCTACATGTAGCATAGAGGGCCTCCGTGCAACGGCTCAATATTTGAGTTTTCAAAATCATTCAACATGATCTCCATATGAATATGTACTTGTAAATCAAATTTTATATTTTTAGAAATTTTTTTATAGGTAGAAAATCACTTGATCTGAAAATTTTGTACCATTCAAATCAAGTGATTTTCTACCTATAAAAAAAGAGTAAAGAAATTCTAAAAAATGTAAAATTTGGTTAGCAAGTACATATTCATATGAAGATCATGTTGAACGGTTCGAATCGACCATTAGAATATTGAAAACTCAAATATTGAGTCATTGTACGGAGGCCCTCTATGCTACATGTAGCACTGTAGCCAACTCCTATATATATTATGTATTTTATTGTAAAATGATATGAGAACTGCAAAATGATCCTCATAATTTATATGAAAAATATATTTTGTTGATCTCTGTTTTATTCAAAGAAAAACTAGTTATTGTATACCGTGTATAATTTGGGAAACTCTGGCATTTCTTATTACTGAGAATTACCTCAAAAATTGACTCTCGTTAATCGATTCTCTGCCTCCGACGCTAGTTGTATTAGGCAACTCGTTGATATACATGTCTTTATTTTTATAACATAAAATATATATGTCTATTCATTATGTACTGTAGAAATAAATAGAGTAAAACAAATAATAATTTTTTGCCATATCAAATGTTTTGTAGTAGTAAATAAAAAATACTACAAATATAATTATGTTTGAGAACTTATGGTAAACATCACAAAATAATAATAACATGGTTAGTGAAATGTTTTATTAGATCTTCCAATTAAAATCTTATTTTAATATAGTATGTTTATAATTTTTCTACATATTTCCTGATAAAGATGTTATATTTTTCTTATGAATTAATTTTATTATTTGAGAAACTTATTTGTAAAAAAATTGTCGTAGAAACATCACTATATATAATGCACGATGCTGCCCAAGTAGAATGACGTAGAAATGAGATGTGAAACAGTCAATCGAGAGGTGCACTTAGTCATCTACTTATCTCAAATTGGTTTTTGCTTCAAGCGATACCGTCAATTTAGTGGTTTTGTTTGGAGTCCCTATCCAAAAACCAGCCCTTTGTAAAAAGGGACTAACATAATCTAGTTTGTTGTTTATCCGGTTTCTCTCAGTTCAGAACAGTATCTGTTGTCCAAGATATTAATTTTGCTTTTTGAGTTATCAAGTAGTATTTAACTATTTATAGAATTGTTAAATGCTTGTTGGATCATTTATTTATTTTTCATTTTTTTTTCCTTTATTGCTTATGATTAGTTGCACACTTCATTTAGTAGAAGCAAGTGAATTGAGTTGCATCTTTTTTGTCAACTTGTAATTGTTATCATCTGCGTCCACAATTTTGTTTCTACTATTCGAGTGAAGGTTTTTGCATTAAAAAAAAAAGGTCGATTAACGTTGGAATTTAAGAATAAGATAAATGATTTCATTAGTGTGGATAATTTGTTGCCTCCTATTAATCCGCTCTAATAACAGTATGCCATGTTATACAGATTCTATATAAGTTCTTTTTTAGCAAAGTTGGAGGTTCAAGTAGGAGTGATCTCAAGTGATTTCGGGAGGTGGAAGGGCAACTATTCTCTTTGAATTTTAAAATTTTGCAGAAGATAGACAAACCCACAAAACTTTACCCTCCCAAAATAAATAAATTTGACTCCCTCTTACTTAAATTTTTTATGATTGTATGTACAAATTAAGTTATTCTCTTGTTTTCTTCAAATTTGTCAATCAGAGTATTAGAATTAGCTAATGAATTTGAAACTGATTCACTATTTTATCGTCCCTTGTGACAAAAAATTTGAATCCATCTCTGAATTTAAACCACTCAACTTTATTTATATTCACAAGAAATCTTTCATTCGGGTTTTAAATATGCAATTGAGTCTCTTATATGAAAGATATTGCCACTTGACTAAACACTAGTTTTCATATTTTATACAAATTATTTTAATAAATATAAATTTCGTATAAATAACGAAATTCGCACACAAAAATATATTATCTTTATTACTAAATCTCATACTTTGAATAAATATGAATTTCTAATACTAATTCTCATACTTTGAATAAATATGAACTTCTTGTGAATTTCTTGTGAATAACGAAATTCGCATTCGGAACATGTTGTCATTGGCAGACAAATTAGGACAAAATCGACCGCGATTTATTACGGGTCGTTTTCTAAATAAAAATATTTATTAAATATTTTTCCATTCAGAAAAATGAAAGAAATACATTTTTGCATTTCAATTTTCTTTTCGATACCTCCCAAAATATTTATAAATTTTCCAAGACCTTTAATTTTTAGTGATATCGTATGTTGATTGAAATCTACAAACATAATTACTTTGTGCTCTTCAATTCGTTAAAATATAAAGGATAAGGTGACGTTTTGAAATTTAAAATTTCTAATTTTGAAAATTTATTAATTGATTATTGCCTAAACTTGAAATTCTGGAGATGGTCATACATTTTTCTAAAAACTAACATTAAGTTGTGTTCAATGATAAAATTAATAAATTATATTGTGAAATTAAAAAAAATCTTTAACTATAAAATCATAGAAACTTAGAATTTTAAATTTTGAAATTGCAAGAACCATATTATATTGAAGTAGTGGAACGACGAATTAACAGTTATTCTGAACAACTGCTCACTCATCTAAACGCTAATTGCACAATAATAAATTGTAAGCTTAAATAGAAACAAATAAACAAAATTGCACAATAATAAATTGTAAGCTTAAATATATATGAGTAGTTTTTTTTCGTGCAATTTAAGGTAAGTATAAATATTGTCAACGATATATTCACATGCGTTGAGGAACATATTTATAAATGTACCTGATAAATTAGGTCCAAGTAAAATTGCGTGCATATATCCCGGAAATCCGTTGCAAGAAATATAATATAATATTCATTTTTTTTCTCGTTATGCGTGTCGGAGGCTGTCTATATACTCTATCTACCGAAATTTTTATTTATACCATATTGAAAAATAATAAATCAAAAAATCATTTTTTCTATAAAATTTTAAATTTATCATGTATTCATGTACGTCAATCAAAACTGCGAACTAAAATGGGCAAGTTCGCCATTCAAAATGGTGGACACCACTTTGTGTCCGCCGTTTTGAACGACGGACACATTAATTTTTTTTTCCTCCTTGGCGCTGAGCCACGCAATCATTACTTTTCTAAACATCACCTGTTTTTTTTTTTAATTTGCACTTTTACATATTCAACCTTTATCTTTCTATTTTTTACAAATTAGTCTGAATACTAATAAGAATGTTATAATTATTACTAAGTTTAATCCTCTACTATATCAATTAATTTATCTGATTTTCTAATATTCAAACATTTTAGAATTTCAAATTAACAACATATATTTCGACATAACAACTTAAATTATCATGTCCTGCTTAATAAAATGATATATTTCATACAAAAATGTGATATATTTTACTAAGCAAAACATATATCATTAAATTCATTTCGTATATAATTTATTTCAAATTAACAAAAATGTGAATATGATTTTAGTAAAATAAATGATATACGAAATGAAATTATTGATATATGTTCTGCTTAGTAAAATAAATCTCATTTTTGTGTGAAATATATCATTTTATTAAGCAGGACATGATAATTTAAGTTGCTATGTCGAAATATATGTTGTTATTTTGACATTCTAAAATATTCGAAAATAAGATAAATTAATAGATACAATACATGATTAAATACCTAGTAATAATTATAATATTCTTATTAGTATTCGGACTAATTTGTAAAACTTAGAGAGATAAAGGTTGAATATGTAAAAGTGCAAACTTTAAAAAAAAAAAAGAAAAAAAAGAGAGAGGCCATGTGAAACTAAGGTGGCTCAGTGCTAAAGAAGAAGAAGAAAAATTAATGTGTCCGCCCTTTAAAGTGGCAGACACATTTTTGTGTTTGTCGTTTTGAATTGGGGACCTATATTTTTTTGTCCGCTCTTTTATTTGGTGGACATGACAAATTTCAATTTTCTTTAAAATAGTAGTTTTTGGATTTGTTTTTTTTTAATATGGTACAATTAAATTTTCGGCTCTATCTAGGTAGAATTAGAATATAACCGTAATATCACTTTTTTTTATTACAACTTGTCAAATTAACACTGACAGATTAAAAATTAATAATGACAAATCAGAAATTATAGGATCAAATTGAGTGAGGCTACGGTACTATCCGTATATAGTATATATTGATCCGCACTTTGAATTTACGTTTTCATTGTCAAACTTTAAAAAATATATCTGAATTGCTCAATTTGATTTTCATATGAAAATGCGTTCATACATAGCAAAATTCTATCATTTTTTAGAATTTTACTGTTTATTAGATAGGTTGAAAATTATTATTTTCAAATGATCTAGAATTTTTATATCAAGCAATATTCTACCAATACAAAAGAAATAGTAAATAAAATACAAATGTAAAATTTGGGATCAAAGTTCATTTGCATATGAAAATCATATCAAGCAGTTCGAATCGACTATTTGAACTTTAAAAATAGAAATATAAGTTCATAATACAAATGTGCACTATATCTAGTATCATAGCCTTACTTAAATTTGCATGAACAGGAAGAACAAATGTTTGCTAAGTTGTTTGGATGCCAAACTGGTAATTTTCCCATTACATATCTTGAATTACTTTATTTTGAAAATCATCTTCTATAGCAAAGTCGTAAATATTTATGGATAAGAGCAACACTTTATCCTTAGGAGGTAGCGTGGGATTTTGTTGAATATTGTGCTCACTACATTGACTCTTTACATGCTGCTATATTGTTATCTATGTATAGAGCTCCAAGATATGTATTGAGACAAATAGATAAGATAAGATAACGAGGTAATTTTTATGGCAAGGGTCCTCTAGTAAAAAGAAATTACCATTGGTTAAATAGGCAGTTGTGTGCAAAAGAAAAGGCCATTTGGATATGGGGGTTATAAATTTAGAGGACATGAATTTGGTTTTACTTGGTAAATGGTGATCTAAATTAGGGATAACAGTTTTAATAGTCTATGGAAGCAATATTGATTTAAACAAAATACAAACATAGAAAAACACATATATTCCTTTTTTTGGAGAAACATTGCAAAAAGTGTTCGTTTATACTGATTAATCGATCAATTAGTTATTGGTAGTGACCAAACCGTCACGGATTTTTCTGACCAATCGGTCAATTATTTCCGATTATAGCCGATTATTCCCGATTAATCGCTAGGTGGTACTATGTCCGTCCGACGAGTGCATATTGTTATTTACAAAATTTTAGCTACGCCGCTACTCATGCTTTTTATGTCTCATATCTTATATCTTCGTTTTCAAAATTCAAACTATTGATCTAAACCTTTCAAAATGATATCCATGTTATAATATGCTTGGGATCAAATTTAATATATTTTATAATTTTTTTGTCATTTTTAAATATGCACAAAATCATTATTTTTTTATGGTCCAGGCAATTTTGTACCTATCTTAAAAAAATGTAAACATTTTATAAAAAAAAAAATTTAAAAGTTGGGTCTCCAAATATATTTTAATATAGAGATCATGTTGAACAGTTCGGATCAACTATTTGAACTTTAAAAACGGAGACACAAAATGTGAGACACAATGAGGTTTGCACATTTAATTTTGTTTATTCTGATTTTCAAATTCTATAACAACAATATTCTTAATTTATTAAGTTGGACAACCTTATACATATTTTTTTAACACAGTCATTCAATTGTTTTGACTAAACACATGTGTTTAAAGTTTAAACTGATTAAAAAGCACACACACACAAAAAACAGATTAAATACAGGACACTGGATGCATACATTCAAAATAAGCAATGAACTTATTCTTTACCAGTTTATTCTGGACGAAGGCGTTCACAATTTATAATGAATTAATACATTCAAAATATCTGCATAGATTCAGTATGACTTGTAAATACATGTATTCAGAAATATGCATAATGTTGTCAAAATTGTTAAACCGAAAGTATAGTTGTTGAACTTTATGAAAATCAGGATCGACAAAAATATTTCACAATTATAAACCATCACTTGCTTGATTGGTTCCATATAAGCATACAGGACTTTCATCAATTTATCTTGAGCTAATTTCAAACAACGATATTCATTTATGTACTTGTCTGTAAAGATATAAGAGATACTTTTATTTTTAGTGTGAATATACAGGAGTTAAAAATCCCCTAAAAATTAAAGCAAGAATTAGATTACAATTCTATAATTTTCATATAAAAAACATTACGTTAGTCACTGGACTAGACGTAGTTTTTGATATAAAGATAATTTAAGCTGACTTTATAAGGAATTGCAGACTGTATTAAATGTGTATGTATCAAAAAAATTTTGAGAAAAAAGACAATGACTAAGTTGTCAATTTGAACTGAATTTGTTAGTGTGTTTATTGGATTGTCAAAGCAATAGTGTAAAAATAGTACGTACTATTTCATGTTAGTATATGAAACTTAGGTAAAAAGAGTGCTAATTTAGATAATTTGAAAAGAGTACTAATTTTGTGCTATTAAAAAAATATTTGGATTGTATTATTTATGAGGAGGGTTTCAATATCTGATGATTGGATTGGATTGTATACAAATTTGTTTGGATTATATTATTTTTATATCTCATATTTTATATCTTTGTTTTTAAAGTTCAAACTGCTCAACATGATATCCATACTAAAATATGATTGGGATGGAATTTTATAATGTTTGGAATATCTTAGATATGTATAAAATCACAGTTTTTGGACCGTTTAAAAACAATGATTTTCTATATATCTTAAAAAATAGTAAAATAATTTTAATAATTATAAAATTTCATCCCTAAACATATTTTAGTGTAGATATCATGTTGAGCAGTTCGGATTGATAGTCTAAATATTAAAAATAAAAACATGAGGTATGATGAGATATGAAAGACATAAGATATTGGAACCATCCCTCTTATTTATAATACAAATATAGTTGTTACAACTATAATAATAATTCTTCCAAAAATCTTGGGACTATTTATCTGCCAACTTAAAGAGTTCCTGTCTGAAAATCATGTTGACAAAGGATCTGTTTACCTGTTTTGTGTCGGTGGAGTACTACTATGATTGTAATTGTAATTTTTAAAACTCTGCATTATCTGTTCCTGTTGTGCTCGACATAAATAACAGATACTGGGAATAAACCAGCCCCTTATATCATAATCACATCTTCTGCGGAGCTTTTACCTGCAGAGTTCGTGCGGTTCTTTTAATCTGGTCCGTTCGTTTTGATCGGATGGACCGAATAAGATTATAACACGAATCTCAAAGCAAAATTAATACTGCCCCCTCCATCATTCCGAGCACTCACCGGCAAAGAGTAAATCTGGACCGTCCGAACAGCTCCGCACAACTCCGCACCGCAAAACTCCGCAGAGGATACTGGTCCCCCTTGTATCAGTACATGTATCAAAATATTCGAAATTAATCTCTGCTATCATGTTGCAAACCATTTTGAAACAATGAGAATAGATCATATGGAAACTAGTCAATGCAATTAAAATCAGTTAGAGGAAGATGACACGCAAATATCATGTGCTAATATGACAAAACCATATTCAATGAACATTATATGATTCAGGTTGTTGTACAATCTATATAATTAAAGGGAAGATCTAATCTCAGGCTGTCATCCACAAAAATTGGATCTGGATCCAGCTTAGAGTAGTATAACTTATTTCTTAATTAATATTCAAGGAAATTACACAAACGCAAATGTCCAAAAGTATATATCGCTCCGTTATCATTTTGATCCCATAAGTCATAATTTGCATTTGGTTCTTGATTCCATGCAAATTTGAAAATTTCCCCAAGGCTTCAAATTGATTAATACCATCTTCTTCTTCTTCTTCTTGAGAGAGAGAGAGAGAGAGAGAGAGAGAGAGAAATTGATCAACATCTTGGTATGATGTTTCTGTCAACCAGGGGTACGTTTGGATGCACTCTAGAATAGCTAGAATAGCTACTGTTTAGAATAGTAAATAAGAATAGCTACTGTTTAAGAACAGTGCTATTCAGAACAGTGAAAAAGTTGTTTGGATTGCATATTTGGAATAGAGTTTGGAGGGAATAGCTACTGTTTAATAATTTATGTGTAAGATTAAATATAATACAATGTAATATTAATTCAAATATTAAATGTAATATAATATTATTTTCAATATTAGATTAGTATTAAATAAAATATTATATTAAATATAATATAATATTAGTTTAAATATTAAATGTAATATAATATTATTTTAAAAATTAGATTAGTATTAAATAAAATATTAGATTAAATGTAATATAATATAATATAATATAATATTAGTTTAAATATTAAATGTAATATAATATTATTTTAAATATTAAATGTAATATAATATTAGTTTAAATATTAAATGTAATATAATATTATTTTAAATATTAAATGTAATATAATATTAGTTTAAATATTAAATGTAATATAATATTAGTTTAAATATTAAATATAATATAATATTATTTTAAATATTAATGTAATATAATATTATTTTAAATATTAAATATAATATTATATTAGTTTAAATATCAATGTAATATAATATTAATTTAAAAATAAAATTAGTATTAAATAAAATATTAGATTAAATATAATATAATATTAGTTTAAATATTAAATGTAATATAATATTATTTTAAATATTAAATGTAATATAATATTAGTTTAAATATTAATGTATATAATATAATATTAATTTAAAAATTATATCAGTATTAAATAAAATATTAGATTAAATGTAATATAATATTATTTTAAATATTAGATTAGTATTGAATAAAATATTAGTTTAAATATATTACAATGTAATATTAATTTAATTATTAAATGTAATATAATATTATTTTAAATATTATATTAGTATTAAATAAAATATCAGATGAAATATAATATAATATAATATTAATTTAAATATTAAAATATAGTATAATATTATTTTAAATATTATAATAGTATTAAATAAAATATTAGATTAAATATAATACAATATAATATTAATTTAGATATTAAATATAATATAATATTAGTTTAAATATTGGATTAGTATTAATATTGAAATCAACAAATGCTATTCTATGTTTTTGTAAGAATAGCGAATAGCAATGCTATTCTAAAAACAGTAGCTATTCCGAATAGCTCTAAATGTCGTTTGGATGCACCTTGTTCCGAATAGCAATGCTATTCCAAAAACAGTAGCTATTCTTGTGCATCCAAACATACCCCAGATGGCCAATGCTACGTCATGAACAATGATTGCATTTTATTATTTTCTGCCAAATATTACAAGTTAGGACAAAAATAAAAACAAATATTTATTTAATTGGGACATCAAAATGAGTCGCTGTACTATTATCCCCAAATTTAATTTTACTTTAAGAGCTATAGTTACTTTTTATTATTGAAATAGAAACTTAATTAACCCAAGATTTTATGTTTGGTTGTGGAGTAAAATTACTACGGATTAAATTTCTTACTTCAAACTAAAGTGGATTAAAATAATTATGTTTGGTTGGAGTTTGATGGAGTAAGCTAATGAAGAGAGAGAAATTATATCATGATGTAACTCTAACGCGGGACTCACACTTACTCCACCTCTCTAGGTGGAATAAATTAATTCGGATTAACTCAAATGTTACTCCTTCAAATTTATTCTCATTTGGCTCCTTAAAAGTGGAGTAGAGAGTCTACTAGTTTTACTCTACCACTTACTCCACAACCAAACATGACCTTAAAAAAATATTTCTTACAAAAACAAAACATGCATCAAGGGGCGGACTTAAGTAGAAGGGATTAGAGTCAATTGACCACATTTTTTTGCATTATGTTTTTATGTATAATTTAGAGTAAAATGTCATGATATTGTAAAATTAATTATCAAAAAAATTATATGATTAATTCTCAATGTGTGTTTGACTCTCATAATTTGAAAATCTTGTTTCGCCCCTGCGTGCATCTCTTGCGAAACTTATCATTTCTCAATCCTAGCACACCATCTTTAATGAATTCAACCTTTTGTATATTTTCTGTGCAACCGTTAGGGTTCCTGTGGGACTCTTGTCAAGAGCAAGATGCACATTGCATTGACCGGAGATATATGGGGAACCCATTTTTACAGAGTAGTTTTTAGTGCGTGCAGAGTTCGAATTTTTGATGGACCAAAATACCCCTGATCATCAGCGTTCGAATTTTACAGAGTAAATCTTTTGCCTTTGATGTAGGGGTATTTTGGTCCATCAAAAATTCGAACTCTGTATGCACTAAAAACTGCTCTGTAAAAATGGGTTCCCGATATATGGCATAGCGTAATTATTTAGTTCAATTGTGCATGAATGTGACCAGTTATCCTGCACAAATTTTGTTGTCAATAGCTGTTACATATGGGCCCAACCTCAAAGGTATCTTGAACTTGTGTGCTTCTGATTCCTTTTAATAATGGCCCAAAAAAGATGCGGGAATAAATTCGGATTACATTATAGCATATAAAATAATATGTGGAAATAAATGCTAGTAGGATGTATAGGAATCTTAGAATGAAAAGAAGAAAAAAAATGTTCATTGGTTGCATGAATTTGAACAAACCAAGGCCATATGTAAAGCGTGGTGTGGATAAGAGGGGATAACAAATTCCAAAGGCTCAATTTCCTTTACCACAATTATTTGAATGATGTAATTTCGGTGGTTATCACAGATTATGGAGAATACAATCCGGTTATTCTCCACCCCATATTTATTCGGTGCTCGTACCTACAGACATCCTCTCTGTCATGCATTAATTCTTGTATGGTACGGGTTTCCATTTCTCACCGCCAATTATGAAATAAAACAGGGTTACTTGCAGAAATGGGAATGGCATCCTCTGCGGAGTTTTTCCTGCGGAGCTGTGCGGTTCTTTTAATCTGGACCGTTCGTTTTGATCGGACGGATCAAATAAGATCATAGCACGAATCTCAAAGTAAAATTAATACTGCCCCCTCCATCAAATCGCGCACTTACCGGCTGGAGATTAAATCTGGACCGTCCGATCAAAACGAACGGTCCAGAATAAAAGAACCGCACAGCTCCGCAGGTAAAAACTCCGCAGAGGATGCGAGTCCGCAGAAATGATGCAACGGCCCAAAAGCCGAAAGTATCAATATTTCTGTTTGGAAGGTCATCATTATAAATTCTTGAAGCATATTTGCATTCTTTGCAAGAAATGTTTACAATTTTACATACTTACCACTACCAGTTACAAAAAATTGTAAATCGATGGTCGTGATTAATATTAGAACAAAGACATTTTTCTATCATACTTCTTTAATTTTAAAAGTTTTGTATTACAAATTTGCATGTAGTAACATAATTAATTTTTCAAATTCCATATTACAGAAATCATTCTAGTAAGTTACCGATAAAAAAATTGAGAAATTACTTTTTAAACTCATGCATAAAAATGAGAACCTTGTAAAGACAGGAAAAGAATGAAACTAATAACAACAGACTGGTAATAAAGACCAAGTTTAAAGAAAAGGATGGAGCTTTAAAAAAAAAGTTTACAAAAATTAACGTTAAGCACAAAGAAGTGAAAATCCAAAACTAGTGTAAAGCATCAAGTAACAACATAAATAGACTGAGGGGCAACAAGGGAAAAAAAGGGAATATCAAGGCGCATAACTTGCATGTAAAACCAAGAACAAACACAAAAGAGCTATGCCTAAAGTTTAATATTAAACAACTATGGTGCCTAATGTAGATTTCACAAGTACATTCATCGTACTTCAAAAACTAGAAATTAGCTCCTGCCAGCAACCAAGCTTGAAAGAGAAGGGATGCCTTGTTGCCTCATCTGTTCTTGCGCTTGCCTCATTTCTTCAGGATCTGTCAAACCAGAAAGAACATGTTACCTGTCTGTACCAGTAAACAACAATAATTCAAAACAACTGTAACAGTAATAAAACCCTAACTAATGATAGACAAACAAAAAAAAGGAATAAGATACTGGAAGGGTATAGAATCCATTCAATGACCAACAACCAGTACATGCTGGTAAGGTAACACAGTCCAACAATAGAATTTTCACCCATATAAGATACACCTTCAAGTGTGTACATGTTTGCAAATTACAGATAGTATTTGCCATTACCTGCAAATATATTGAACTTTCTCAATTTCCTGCAACTAATACCCAACTTCCTAAGATTTTACGTACAATACCCACCGTAAGATTTAGTGGTAGCTATGAAACATTAGATGTTGACAATTTTGTTCTTCATCAAATACTTCAGCAGCACTTTAGTCAACTTCGATTAAGTTAAGTTTTCTTTAAATGATGGGAGAAATGTTGTCTTCATGTAAATAAGAACCAAAAGAAGGCAATACAGAGTCCTTATCAAAAGAAGATAAAATTATAAATTAAAATATAGAGTTTAACATGACATACCGACACCTTCCATCATTTTGGGAAATACAAACATAACAAGAACCATAAAACCGATCATGAGGCCCATTGGGCTTTTCACAAGTGACATTACTGAGAAGGGCTCCCTTATCTGAAATATCAATTCAAGAAGGAAAGAAAAAAATAAATTGTCATGCCATCAGGCTTTAAGACAATCTTACCATTCCACTTCTGCACCATTCAAGTCCGGTTTAATGCAGGAAAAAAACACCATCATACAATTAAATATCCAGATTTAAGTACTGCTATGTAAGACTGGAATTGCAGCATTCCATATTGTTGGCCCAGTTAAAATTTTGTGTTCTTCTAAGAGAAGATTCCAAAATTACCCATGAAACGTTTTGTACGTTAATCGGTATTCAAGCTTTAAGACCATTTCAGACTAAAGAAGATTCGGATCAACCCCTCAAATGAAAATAAAAGTAATGCCTTATCCACCATTTCAGACTAAAGAAGATTCGGATCAATCCCTAAAATGAAAATAAAAGTAATGCCATATCCAGCAGTTAGAGAAAGTTGTACGGTGTATCAACTTGAATTACAGACCTTGGTAATCAGTATAACTCAGCAAAATGCGCACAATTTTGTTAATTTCTCTTTCTGGTTGAAGCTTATTTCTGCTTCAAAAACTTGGCTTGCAACGGAGTACTGGTAACACACATACACTCTGAACAATTCTTATAATGCTACAGCAACAAAAAAAGAAGAAGATATCATAATTACCTCATAATATTGTTCCTCTTTCATAGGCTCTAATACAAGCTCATTGAGCGTTCTCCTACTCTCTGTCAAAGCTGCCTGAATTTTACCAGGATTTCTTGCACTTATATCAACACGCACCTATTTTAAGGGGTTAAAAAAACATGGAAGCAAACAAACATCAATATTAATGATCATGCTTTAGAAGAATGCAAGGTACAATACCATTATATGTCTATTTGAAGCTTCTAAATGGCGGTGATAAAGCAGGGCAGTTTGGCATGATATTCTCAAATTAGTTACACTGAAAGAACAGTGCCGGGCTGCTTATTTGGCATGATTGTTATTGTATTGTTCTTAGAAATGATATTTCTATGTGTGGAATTAATATTACGTATTGGCATTGTGTTTGAAAATATGTATATAAATCTGTTTGTAAAACATGCTGATGTTGTTGTTTTGGTCGACCACTTTATTTCTGCTAAACTTCTAACAGCTAAGACAGATAAATGTTATTTTAAATCTTGCTCTATGTCTTTAATTTGTTGTGCCAATTCCAAGGAATAACCTAATTGTATCAACCTCCACTCTCCACTACCTTGATTTGACTACAAGTTGGTTTTGGTACCAGTATATATATAAATAGACTCGCGTTTTAAGGAAACAAAATTCAATTAACTTTATAATCTGATAGCTTAAAACTATTTAGAGCAAATGTGTGGTTGATTTGAAACTGTCAGAGTAGACCTCATTTGATTGTATATATCCTTAATGCTCCTTATTTGTTCACAGAAACATCATGTGCAAGATTATTAGTGGGAGGCATTATTTTATAATAGTCCTGGCAGTATCCATTCTCAGGACAGCTTTATAGCATGTTAAACATTTGCTCTTAAATTTTAAGACTTCAGAGCATTCAGTCATTTGATTTATGTATATGCTAAACAGACATTAAGGGAAAGTTATGTACCGGGGAGAAGAAATAACCCATAGAAGAAACTTCAATCAAGTGGGTTCCAGCAGGCACATCATGACTACATTTCGAATATGTTAAGGAGAGTATACATAATAAATAAAACAACAGTCACTAAGTCAAAAAGTAAATGCATATTATATCAAAAGGGAAATACTATACTGAAAAAGGTATATCCAAAAAATCTTATTGTAGCGAAAAAAAAGGTTGAACCTTTTGCAGCGCAAAATTGTCCCCTATTATTCCATTTTTTCAATATTAAGTTTCTCAATAGAAGCTGCAGCTCAACAAAATCAAGCTTGTTCTAGTAGCTTTGATAGTGACGCATGCAAAAGTAGCCCGTAGCATAAGAATTTCAAAAAATCTTTATCCTAAACTAATAAAAAGAAGGATACAATGCAAAGTAACCATCTGGTCTGACAAATGTAACCCTTTGACCGCCATTAAGGATCACTTTAGTTTCTGATGATTTTGGAGAAAGGCCAAATCCTTTTGTTGCAAGACCTGCCATTTATGTGCTGATTAGAACAACAAAAGTATATTTTTCTAACAAAAAACTATTAACTATTATCAACATTCAACAATCTGGGTGAATTAATTAGTGACTAACAGATGCTTTTGGCCTCAGTTAAGTCTTCATTCATGAATAATTTTTTGACAACAAACCAAAACAAAGAACTAAATTCAAAAGATCCAACCAGCACCTGAAAGTACAAATCCGGTACAGGGTAATATCCACTACTGGGCCAGACATATAATTTGACGGCTATTATCCTAAAAACTTTGGCCATAATTGTTACATCAGGAAGGTAATTGAGCAAAATTCTAACTACTAGCATAGTGTTTATATACTAAGCAATGAATTAAACTTTTCAAGGAAATTTGAAGCATCCCAATATGAAAATTAAAACAAATATTGGGATCTCAATCGGATTCTACTTACTATCTAGTTTGACGCGGCCAGCAACAGTGTATCCATCACCAGACCTACAATGATAAATTAAACCCCAAAATTAGATTAGGGCTCAAACAGGGTAAAAATTGAGTCTGATGGCATTAAAATAAAAGAAAGGCAGTACCCATATGTCGCAGCTAAGATCGGATTGATGAGGCAAGAAATTGAGATTATTAGAAAAAGTGAGCCGATCAACGCACTGGATCTCTCCATTCCACCCGCCGAAGAAGAAAACGGACTTGTGCTGACGAGAAGAGGTCCCGAGATCGAGAAGGCTACTATTTAAGTATTTCTTCTCTCCGTTTATTGCAGCAGCCCGCTTTAGATGGAGTTCTATTATATTCGTTCTATTTATGGTCTAATTATTGCGGAAATGGAGAAGAGCAAGTCCGGAGTTGTTCTTTCAAAAAATCGGCCCGACGGCCTTGCCTTGGTCCATATACGGATTTCAAACAACTAGAATTCGTTCCGGTTGTTTTTTCTTAAAAGCCCAAAAGGATTTTTGTTTCTGCTGGTACACGTACCCTCACCGATTTCGGTCCGAAATTTTTATTAATCGAAATTAAATTAAAAAATATCGAAAAAGAGGAGAGGATCTGAAAAATTGTCTACGGACGGGATAATTTAATCCATTTTAGTTAGATTTTGAAAATTTTCAGAATCTATCATCTTTTTCGATATTTTTCTAATTTAATTTCGATTAATAAAAATTTAGGGATTTCGGTCGGATCTTGATTCTTGAGTTAGAATTTATATCGCATTTCTTAAAAGGCCAACTACATTTCTCTCTTGTTTGGAGTGACTCTTTGCTTTCTTACATTCTGCAGCAGGGTCAGAAAATCGCACAAAATTAAATTGACAAATCAAGCAAGAAAAAATTGTCTAGTTTATCGTTTTTCTTATATATCAAAATAAAAAAATTAGATATATTCTAAATTATTTTCTCAACATCCATGTAAAAATTATCATTTTTCCAATTTATATGAATCAATAAGTTGAAATTCAACGTTCAGAAATTATTTACATTAGTGTATTTTTGCAAACTCTTGATAACAATCAAAACAAAGTTGAAATGTTATAATCTTTTATATATGCATAAAGAAATAATATTAATTATATCTAACGGTTTTATTTTGACATTTAAATTTTAAATTTTATATTATTAAAATTTAAAAATAAAGACATATAAAATGGAGTTACTTGAACTCTCATTTGACAAATATGGAAAAATTATTGAGTTAGAAATTTTGCAACACAATTCAGATGCGTACAAAAACAAAATGTAATGATCACTGCTCAAAGATCTAGTTAATCAAAATACAACAGCCTTCTAACGGAAATTACATGAAACTAAAATATTTGGATATTACTCTGAAAAAAAAATGTGAGAAGACAATTTTATAATAATAAAATCATGTATTCCGGAAGTAAGAACTCGAATAGAGTAGGGTTAAAATGTACTATTGATTTTGTGCTCTAACCATACTTTACATCTCTATTTCCGTTTCAAAGTTCCAACAATCAATTTAAACCGCTCAACATGATATCTATCTTAAAATGTTCCTAGGCTAAAATTTTACATTTTTTTGAAATTTTTCATTTGTTTAGATAGGTGCAAAATCACTTTTTTGGAAGCATTGATTTTTTTCCTATCTAAAAAAATAGTTAAAAAATCCAAAAAAAAAAATTTGGTTTGTAAACACATTTTAATATATAGATTATGTTGAGCAGTTTGGATCGACTGTTTGAACTTTGAGAACTGAGATAAAGATATAGAGTATGGTTGGAGCACAAAACCAATAGTGCATTTTAACCCTCCTCAAATAACTATATCTTTTTAAAAAAAATCTGGAAACTCTTACAATAAAAGTATGCAAAATTTTAACATTGAAATATAAAAACTTTTAAGGAAATATAAAAACTTTTAAGGAAATAAAAATTCAATTAAATTTCAACCTATGTGATTAAAAATTTCAAAATCATAGAGTGGCTTAGCACCCTGGACTAAGTGTAGATTCGGCCCTGGTTATATTTCAGGAACAACTACATCACATTGCTTTGCAAAAGAAAAGTATCATATGCCTCTGTAAATCATAAGAATATCACATTTATGCTCCACCCCCACCACACTTATCCTTTCATTCCGTAAATTTATTGTAAAACACCCCATCTACCCCTCTTGTCTCTCTCTCATTCATGTTTTGTAAGGTATGCATGCATGTTTGTTTTATAGGGGCATTTTCGAGTTGAACATTAATGTGACTCTAGAAAGAAGCTATCTAGATTATTCTTTTATCTAATGGAATCCTTAAGCAGACTCCAGTCTTTAATAAAGCATGATGTGAAAGAACTTGAGTGGAGCTCTATTTTCTTTGATTGTTGCCTTTATGTTTTCTGTTTTCTAGAACTGAGACACAGAGTAAAGAACACAAAGTCTAAAGTCAAGACTATGTTGCGGAATATGTGTAGTAGGAATTACATTTCATGCTTTTACTGGACCTGTAATATTTTATTAGTCTAAAGTCTAAAGACAAAGTCTAGTGTCTTTTCACTAGACCTGTAATATTTCATGCTTTTACTGGTGGGATGAATTATGACAAAATTACTAGTAGCTGTGACAC
The DNA here is from genome assembly GCA_964058825.1 of Carex arenaria. Lineage (NCBI taxonomy): Eukaryota > Viridiplantae > Streptophyta > Magnoliopsida > Poales > Cyperaceae > Carex > Carex arenaria. The sequence goes on along the minus strand of CAXKVW010000498.1, from coordinate 50,724 downwards.
TCAGTACCAGTAACAATTACATTTCTTGGGCACTTCCTTTTTTTTGCAGTTCTTTTTTTTTTCTTTCATTTTGATGACTATTTGTTATTTAATTGTAACTTGTTAGTTAAAGTAAGCATCAGTGCCAACCCCTATAGTAGATGGTAATTTCTTGTTCTCTCTAAAGCCCCTCAACTTATTTTTAATTTTTATTTTTGTCTCAGGGGAAGCAACAAGAGAAGGAGAAGGCTAAAAAAGAACCATCATAGTTGGAGCCAAAGTTTGTTTGCCTCGTTTGAAGATATGTTGTTTTAGTGGTGATGTCTCAGCCGTAGTAAAATGCAATTGACTCCTATTTATGAGAATTAGTCACTTAAACAGGACGGGGATGGTACAGTAAAGGAAGGATTTGCTTTCCGTTCTCTATGCTTACTGACTTGGTTTTGTTTATTATCAATACGCATATGCAATTGATCGTTAGCATGTAATGTTTTTCACAGTTAATTTTAGTGGTTCTTGAAATTGGTATATAAAAATATAAAAACAATTATTCACAAAATTGTATATACCATACTGATAACAGGAAGTGTTATTTACATATTGAAGTTTTTTTTGTGATAAAATTTAGATGTCAAGTCTGTCAAATTTTAAATATTTATAACGACTTTATAATCAGGTTTTGAACACACGTCCTTCGTTCAGGGACGTTATTTTAAATTGCTAAGTTATTGGTTAAATTTTCTCATGTTAAACATTTTAATTGGATTTTTTTTAATTCGTACAGTCAAATAGCATTTTGGTAGAATACATATCATACCAATACCGAAATTAAATCTGCTGCGATTCTCGAAGAGATCGCAGGAACTTGTTTTTCCATATCCAACCTTTAATTATTTTTTAGATCTGTGCATAAAAATCAATTTTCTTTGAGATTTGTGAATTCCAAAAAATTAAAGGTTTTTCATATTCCAAAAAATTAAAAGTTGGATATGGAAAAGCAGGATCCTGCGATCCGTAAGAATCACATCAGATTTGTTTCCTACCAATACCTTGCTAACTATTGTGGTGGTATAACTATCAAAAAACTATTGTGGTGGTAGCCTGGTGAATCCAACTCTCTGTTTTTTTATAACAAAAACATGGTCCTATTTTTCCGATCCCAACCATTAAAATTTTCTATTTGTGTATCTTGATAAAGAAATTTTTCCATGTACAAATATCAACAAATTTAAATGGCTGGGATCGGAAAAGCAGAATTCTGCTTTTGTTATAAAAAAACAGAATTCTTCTTTTGTTATAAAAAAGCAGAGAGTCTCAATAATTAAATTTTTTTTATTTGCATATATCGATAAAGAAACTTTTTTATATACAAATCTCAACAAATTTAAATGGCTAAGATCGGAAAAACAGAATTCCGTTTTTGTTATAAAAAAACAGAGTGTCGGATCCGTAGGCTGGCAGCATCTGGCAGTAATAAGAATAATTTCATATCTCTAATCAATATAATAATGAATCGGAGAGCATATCGTACCAAATCGTCAAACATAATCTGTTTTTAAATGCATAAACTTTAACACGTATCAGGCGGAATTTGAGGATAGCCGTGCTTTTAATATATATAGGTTAGGAGATTGGATTCTCTTCATACTAAATTATTAAGTCAAAATAGTTCTCTCTTTTCGATGGACAAATGGATGAATCACACGTATTTCTTTTTCTATTTTGTTTGCGTTGAGGTGGCATGGAGTGTCCTTTACGCTGTCCCTTGCATCTTTAGTTTCCTTTTCATTTACGATGATAACAATGTGTCTTATGTACTTTTCTTTAATAAATCTGCTAATGGACACACTTTTAGTTGATTCGTAGAACAAATCAAAATTTGTGAAGATAATTGGAATTCTTTTATAATACTTTGTAAAAAAAAAAAAAAATCAAGTGCAGATGTTTTTAGTCCCTCGTCCCTCATAAAAAATAAAATTACGTTACTCTAGTTGTTCGAACCCCCAATTTTAGTTTTAATACATTTTCAAATGTAAGACGAATCGTTGTAATGTTTTACACATATTAAAACGGTAAAGATTTTACCAATCTTAAATCTTTAAAATTGACAAACACATTTGGAAAAATATGTACTAGGTGGGCCCGGATATCTACTAGGTGGGAAGCATACAAAAAACAATAATAAAATATCAAAGCAGGTTGGGAAGCAAACAAAAAATAATAATAAAATATTAAAGCACTTGATAGCGCAGAAAGTATGAAAAAATAAAAAATCTAAGTGAGAATCGATAAAGGTTTTACTGTTCTAAATATTGGGACTATTAAAATCAGTAGAATTTGTTCTGGTTTTACTATTAATGTTAGAATTCCTACACTTTTTCTATTTCTCTCTTCTTTTTCATTGTTTTCTACCAAAATTTTTTTCCCGTTCATTGGGTTATCCTAGGTAGATCTAGACTATTAAATGTAAAATTGAATGCAGTAAATTGACAATAAATCTATTTAAAAACTATACCAACTTATATAAAAATTGCCATTTATTAAGAAAAATGAACTATAAATAGGTTCTCCATCTTAAAATTTACAAATAAACCTATATATATATGAGTGGGGTTAAAATGCACCATTGGTTTTGTGCCCCAACTATACCCCATGTTTTTATTTTTGTTCTCGAAGTTCAAATAGTCGATCCGAACCGTTCAACATATTGTCCATATTACAATATGCTTAGAGATCAAATTTTATATTTTTTGAAATTTCTTTACTATTTATTTAGATAGTTACAAAATCACTGCATCTGAACCATCCAAAAACAGTGATTTTGTAACTATCTAAAAAAATAGTAAAAAAATTCCAAAAAATATGAAATTTGGTCTCTAAGCATATTTTAATATGAAGAACATGTTGAGCGGTTCGGATCGACTATTTGAGCTTCGAGAACAAAGATAAAGACATAGGGTATGATGGGAGCACAAAACCAATGGTGCATTTTAACCCCACTCTATATATATTAGTGTTTACGCAAATAATGTACAAATTAGTTACAACGAATATATATTCCTCAGGGATTGTTGCAAAAATTGTGAACATTTTTGTGGATGAATCAGACATTCTAACATATTGACTGATCAATTTTTAAATTGTTTTATTATTAATTAAGTAAATAAATAACATGACAATGACTCTAATTTTGTACTAAAAACCTCTCAAATTTGATCAAATAAAAATCATGAGGCTCCCCAAACACCTGTCCCATTCGCCGACCTGATTAGGACCTCAATGAATAGGGGCAACTAAAAGATTCATTTGTTGTCGTATAAAAATGCCCATCAATAATTGACAGGTTTATTTAGAACCCCAAGAAAATATAGGCAAGCAGACAAATTAAGTTATCTCAAACCAAACGGTACAAAGAGCATTATCCTCGGACATATTCCCCCCTCCACCCAAATGTTATTCTGATATATCTGAAAAAGAAGAAAAAAAAGATTTCATAACCCCCTCCTGTTTTTAGTTTCTCTCCATTGGTATATATTTCATTGGAAGTTGATCATAGGCCCTTGACGTGCACGGTGCACCGTGTGATCAACAGTACATCTCCCAAACGCAGTACTTATTATTTTTGTGAAATAGTCATGTTTCACGTTGTTAATCTCGGTTTTTAAAATCTACATAATTGATTGGAAGTGTTCAACATAATATTCATGATAAAATATATTTAGAGTATATTCTTTTTTGAAAGAATATAATTCTTTTAGATATGTTGTTGTTTAAAGTCCGGCATTTTCTTAAAAACAATAATTTTATATCTAACTAAAAATAGTAAAAAATAAAAAAAATATATAAATTTTTGTCTCCAAATATATTTTAACATGAAGATTATGTTGAGCAGTTCGAATCAATATTTAAACTTTAAAAATGAATATAAGAATCTGAAACATGAAGAATTTGTTGCAATGAATTTTAGCTCTCATTTGTCTTGATACTTACAACTCGTATGTATTTGTTTATATTTTTCTTACGAGGAATTGTCCCTGCCAGACAAATTTGTTTGGTTAATGTATACAAAGGGAGAAGAAATAACCGACGCAAGAATTGTTTATTGAATCAAATATGTAATTGATTCTCAGATCGGAGCAACGAATCTCTCTCATATTTTCTCCGATGAAACGGGTTGTCAATAATTTTAGTAAAAACAAACTGGTTATGCTGACTGGGTCACAATAGCAAATAATAAATGATGAAGTGGTGATTAATAGAAATTAAAAGTTGCCAGCCTTTACTATTAATTCACCAAACCTCATTTTACCGCATAATTAATACTTACTATTAAAATGAATATAATTTAATTGTGCGTTTATCATTTTTTCTAACACCGTGTGCCTAACACATCGTGTAGTAAAAACTTCTATAAGGAAGCTAAAATTAAAATACACATTGTGGTAAGTGAAATTTGAAATTATGTTCTCTCAACCACAAAATAAAACTCTAACTACTAAGCTAAAAATAAACATTTAATATTTATTGAAGGAAGCTGAACTATATAAAATATTTCAAAATATAAATTTCAAAATACTAAATTAAAATTTTAAAATCATGGAAGTGACTTAGCCACCCTACCAATACACTAAGATCCACTCCTGCTCGCTGCAGGTAGCTGCCTCGTATAATGCGACCACACGTATATTGATGCATCATAATTTACAATTAATCTTGTTTGGATTTGTTATAAAATTTGTATTTGATCTAGTTTGTTAATTTGTATAAGGTTTATACTTAAAAATTTGAATTATACATAACTACACTGACATCAAAACCGAAATAGTTTTGAAAAGCAAAAGCCAGTAATTCGAATCCGAAATAACAAACACAAATGAGTGTTTTTTTTTTTTTTCTGTTTCATTAATATTTTGATTTTTTTTTTCCTGATCCTATAAACAATCTAATACTTTGTGTCTAATTTAAAAGACAGAAAATTACTGTGTTTGTATTCATTTTTTTTTTTTTCTATATTTGCTTATTTTGTTTTTTTTTTACAATGCTTTTGTTCTATTTATAGCCTTGTACTATATTTATCTATTCTGAGAAACCTATGATTATTTTAATGAAAACTTCAATTTTTTTCCATCTTATGCCATTCTGAATTTATAATGAGAATCTTACTATTATGATAAATATTCTTTATTTACTCGTTTGTTAATTGTCACCACGGCACGAGTATTTTTTTGTGAAATTGGAGGAATAAATCTATAACTAGTTTAAAAAAAATAGAAGTAAATTAAGAATTAATCCGACGGACAAGCATGAATGAAAAAAATACTTCATATTAATATAATAATTTTTTTTCTTTGCTTTCCTCACATCTCTTCACCTATCTTTAACCAAAATAAGATATTATAGTTGTAAATTATTATAAAGCGACTTTGTTGGGATTTATTTTTTAATTTTGAAAACACATGGTAAATTTTCTATTCTATTTTTTTTTAATGTAGCGTAATTTCTAATTTAGAAATATTTACGTTGAACCGCCTTCTAATGGTTTCTATTAGCTCCTGTTTTCGTTACTATTAACTATATTTAGTAATAATTAATGATATGGCTATTAAAAATTAATTGCACGATAATTTATATTTGATGTTGACAACTATTTTTTTTAATTTCATGTAAATGCTTAGATCTATCTCGTTTTTCTTCCTAAACGTTTGCCACTCTCCTATCAAATTTAGTGTAAAATGTAAAAGCTGATATTTAATTACTCTTCAAATTAAGATGTGTATAAACAAACGAATGAATATATATGGCCATAATTTTCCTAGCAACAAATATGAAACCATATATACGTGATTCTTGCATTATCATGTATTCACGGTAAAAAATCTGTAGCAAATAATTTGAGGGAAAATATCGTTATAGTAAAGCTAATTTTGACATAATTATAAAAAAATATCCAAATTATCTCATAGGGTACATACGAAATATTGTCCGATCTGCCGGTGAGATTCATTCCCATAAAACTGGAGAGTCTGTTTATATATTAAACTGGAGAGAAAAAGAACCACCTAGATCCTTGGCACCGTTGTACCCAACTCCCCATTCCCAAGGCCACCTTTCGCTCTATCTCTCGATCATACGGACAGCTCACACCTCACAGCAATACCTCTTTTATCTCCATACTCCAACAATCTCCAGTAGAAGTAAAATTTGATAGACGGGAAAGGAGTATCTCACTCTTCTTGATCAGTCGAGAGAGAGAGAGCGAGCGAGAGATGGCGGGGAACGATTGGGTGAACAGCTACCTGGAGGCGATATTGGATGTAGGCAAAGAAGGCGGGATTGATGCGAGGGAGAAAAAGAAAGAGAAAGCTTCACTACTACTCAGAGAGCGAGGCAGGTTCAGCCCCGCTAGATATTTCGTTGAAGAGGTTATATCTGGGTTTGATGAGACTGATCTCTACAAGACATGGCTTCGCGTATGTTTTCTTGCTATGATTTTGCTAATAACTGACTGGATTTTAAGTTAAATCAATTTGAGCTTTGGTTTTATTTTTTTTTAACTCGGTCAAAATTTTGGACGTTTATTTTGTAAAAAGCAGAATTTTCCTGCAAAAAAAATCTGGCTACAGCAATTTCTAATGTCAGATTTCGTGTTTCATAAATTCAATCGTGAGTAATATATTTAGTTTTATTGATTTGCATGGTTCTCTGTACAAATAGTTGAATATGTGGACGTCACTGATCGAAGGCTTATTTCTTTTAATTTGGGACAAAATTTAACCGTAGGAAAAAAAAATATATTAAAATCTTAAAAGCTAGTTTGAGAAAAGGCTATTTAAATGTGTATAGTCAAGAGTTCATTCTATTTGAGCTATTGCTGGTCTTGCCGAACATTAGTGATTATATCTTTCGGAATTTATTTGCTGATTACAATGTGTGGTTCTAGGCAGTTTTCATTATTTATATATGGCTTTAGTTATTTAGTATTTTTTGTGTTTTCCTTGAAGCTGCTCTCTATCTTCTCTTTTGAACACAGATGGTCATTTTGAATTGTTCTTAATTTTTTTGTTACATTCTTTAGTAAATGTGCCTATGATTGTTAAAAGCTGTTGACTAATAGGTCATTTTATAGGCTGCGGCAATGCGAAGCCCACAAGAAAGGAACACAAGGCTCGAGAATATGTGCTGGCGAATTTGGAATCTGGCTCGAAAGAAGAAAGAGGTACTATTCTTTTAATTATTTTGGTTTTCAACCAATTATGCACTTAAATAAACAATATAACCATCAAAGTTAAAATTGGTACAAGTGCTTTCTATTGTTGCCTGTGCCAAGATTAAATGACCATTTTTCCCTATTTGAATTGCATGTCGTAACATATACAATATAACTTCCAGACATTCGTCAGTGCATACCTAGTGCAACAACAATAATGATTGGCCACTTGCCTGTAGGCATTTAGTTTAGTAGACTATCTTCTACTCTGTCTTTTGTAACAACCTGAAGAACTAAGAAATTATGAGAAATCACACAGATAGAAGGGGAGGAGCTGCTACAGCATTCAAAGCGGCGCATGGAAATCGAGAGGGGTCGGCGAGAAGCTACCGCTGATATGTCAGAAGATTTATCTGAGGGAGAGAAAGGGGAGGCAGCCGGTGCTGACTTTTTGACACATGGCGAGGGCAGCTCACGAGCTGGCAGAATGGCGCGTATCAGCTCAATTGATGCTATAGATGCCTGGGCTAACCAGCATAAGGATAAAAAACTATACATCGTTTTAATAAGGTACGAGTCAATAACAATTTCTAGGGCAAAGTTAATGATTTTTAACACAGTAGGGAAACTTAAGGAAGAAAAAGAAATAGCAACGGAGACTAATGCCTATTAAAGGAAATAATGGATTGGTAGCCTGGTAGCTTACCTGCTAATATGTTTCCATGAATAAAATGTCTAATGATGGAAATTGTTATGGACAGCATTCATGGTTTGATACGAGGAGAAAACATGGAGCTCGGTCGTGATTCTGACACTGGTGGCCAGGTAACTTCTTAAACATAACATTAAATAACATACATTTTATCTTTTTAAGTATAATATTAAAGAAGTCAGATAACACCACGATTGTTTCACAAACTCTATTTTCTCCTCGTTTTTATCTTACCAGGTCAAATATGCAGTGGAGCTCGCAAGGGCTCTAGGTGCGACACCAGGCGTGTACCGGGTTGATCTGCTTACCCGCCAGATCTCTGCTCCAGATGTTGATTGGAGCTATGGTGAACCAACTGAGATGCTGACTCAGGGGGATGATGCCATGAATGAGACAGGAGAAAGCGCAGGTGCATACATCATACGTATACCTTTTGGACCTAGAGATAAATACATACCCAAAGAGCGCCTCTGGCCGCACATCCAAGAGTTTGTTGATGGGGCACTAAACCACATAATGCAGGTAAGAATATTTTATTGCTTTTTGGTATCTCTCTTTTGGTGGGATTAGGGAAGTGTGTGAGTAACATATCTTAAAACCTCCTGATCACCATGATGCTGTTATGTGTACCTTTTGCCCAAGTTATTAATTTGGTTTGTAGGCCTCCCAAACTGCATCAATGTTTATAACATAGTTTAGTTAATATCCCAAATGGCCCCTTATCTTCGCACCTTTACAATGTATTTAGTTGGACCATCACCAATTGATGCAAACGGGACTCTACAGGGTGGCTAGGGCTGGGTCATTGTAAGACATGGGTGGGGAACGATAGCAAAAAGAGAAGAAGATAATGAAAAACTACCTAAAATCAAATTCGTAAATAGAATATAAAGTAAAACAAATTATACTAGATAATTTTCCTTAAAGAACTTTACCAATTATACCCCTTAATCTATTACCTCATAAAAAAAGCTAATTTTTCTAAAACAATCTTAGTTCAGATGTACTGTTTTAAATCATTTGAAAGCTGATCAGAATCTAACCATACTTGGACTGAAATGCAGCCTATTAATTAGCAACTAAGCCTAGATTATATTTGGACTCGGACACCAAATTTCGATTAATCACCATTAAAAGTTTTTGAATTGCAATGACATTGCAAACTTTCTCAAATGTTGGAATCAGTTTGCAAAATGTCAATTTAACTATCATTTACCTTAAAAAATTACAGATGTCTAGGGTTTTGGGAGAACAGATCGGTGATGGCGGGCCTGTCTGGCCAGTAGTTATACATGGTCACTATGCTGATGCTGGCGACTCAGCTGCTCTTCTCTCAGGTGCATTGAATGTACCTATGGTATTCACCGGCCACTCACTTGGACGAGACAAGCTCGAACAGCTTCTAAGACAAGGAAGGCAATCAAGGGAAGAGATTAATTCTATGTACAAAATTATGCGAAGAATTGAAGCTGAGGAGTTGGCTCTGGATGCATCTGAAATAATTATCACATCAACGAAGCAAGAGGTTGAGGAGCAGTGGAACTTGTATGATGGTTTTGATGTAGTTTTGGCTAAGAAATTGAGGGCCAGGATTAAGCGCGGTGTTAGCTGCTATGGCCGATACATGCCTCGCATGGTGGTAAGTACTACTGGTTGACCATATAGTTTGCCCCTTTTTTTGTTTCTTCTGGACTTATTGTGTTATTATACTAATTTGATTAAGATGAGGAACCTTGCAATTCTGGACTCTTGGTTTAGTAAATGTCGAGTTCCATAAATAGAGGCTTAGTTGCCTATAGACCCACGCCATGTTAATTATTGTTCTTATCTGTGGCACTGGCAGCTTATCTTACCCAGATGTAGCGAAACAGCTAACACACCCATATCAGATGCTCATCTGATATGGATACATATACGATACTTGTATGATAAATACCTGACATGTGGCCTGGCATATTAAACCATTAATATATAACTTTGTATTGCTACGGTCCAAGATATGGTCAATGTGTATTTTACCCCCAGAGTACCACAAAGAACAAGTCTTAAGCAATCCCCACTACAAGAGAGACTAGGAGATTCATTCCAAGCAGAGCCATTCTTTTCTTTCATAGAGTGATAGAGGTAATAAGTGGTCCGGAGAAAAAGCATTCATTGTGGGACTAAAGAGCCATGGGTCATTTATTGTATCTATTTCCAAATACAGTAGTTTTATGTATTGCCCCTGGAACTTTCTTAAAACCTAGTTAAATACAATTTTTCCCTTATAAGTTTTATCAGGTCGCTGAATGTTTCTTCCTTCCCCAATTGCTTCTGATCATCATGTATAATTGGAAATTTTTTATACATTTTTTAAAATTCTGCTTAGGTGCTTTCTTTGTTTCTAAATACTAATATTTTAAATGTAACAAGCCATTATATTCTTATTTTCTTAAAAAGTAAATGTTTTTGTTTATGTAAGATAGTAATAAAATAATCTGATCATTAAACGTAACAAATCTAAATTTTTTGAAAAAAAAATGCATATTTCCAGGTATCAAAGCAGATATGCTACTTGTATCCTGTATACACGCAACATAGGTAACGGTACTGGAACACTACTTAATATAGTTGATGCTGCGAAAATGACACTGCTCGTTCTATTCATTGTCAGTCCTTAGTGTGGCCTACCTTGTTCTTGATCACGCTTTTGTGTTTCAAATCGGATAGATTACCATTGCTAGCATACTTGCTTTTTCATAATGGAAATGTCCATTGCTTTTTTACTTTTAATTCTTAATATATCTTAAATTCCTTGACTTGAAGGTAATTCCTCCTGGAATGGAGTTTAAGCACATAGACATTTATGATACTGATGTAGATGGTGAACTGGACATTCATGATGATGGTTCGGGTTCTCCAAACCCACCAGCTATTTGGAGCGAGGTGCTAACCTTTATATTAATGCCATTTGTTTTCCTCGGCAAATATCTGAATGTGGTGCTTGCCTAAGTTTTCAGCTCGGATAACAACTAATACTTATTAATGGCAGATAATGCGGTTTTTCACAAATCCCCGCAAGCCAATGATCCTGGCATTAGCTCGGCCAGATCCCAAAAAGAACATCACGACACTTGTCAAAGCATTTGGTGAATGCCGTCCTTTGAGGGAACTTGCCAATCTTGTATGCTATTTGTCCCTTCATTTTTTTTATTTCTAGGCAGTTATATTGAATATACTGTCTTCCACAAGTTGTTTTATTTTACTTGGTACTTCATTTCTTTCTTTTTTTGCTTCTTTTTTGTTGGTTTTTGGGGAAGGGAAGGGGTGTCCAAAGCAACAAACAGAAGATAAATTTGAAAAGCCAGCATGTGTGCTGGTGGTCTGTAACTGCCGTCTTAGTGCGGAGCAAATAGTGCTTCAGCGCACTAATGCAATACCATCAGGTCTCTTGATGTTATTGATAAATAGGTACCTTTATTATTTAATATATGATAAAATTTTGTTTGTTTCTTTTGAATATACAGACACTGATAATGGGAAACCGTGATGACATAGATGATATGTCGACTACAAATTCAGTTTATTTGACTTCTGTTCTTAAGTTAATTGATAAGTATGATCTGTATGGCCTAGTGGCTTATCCAAAACATCACAAGCAGTCTGATGTTCCTGATATTTATCGCTTGGCTGCCAAGACAAAGGTGATTTTCTTATATTCCTTGAATTTTAAATATTTTGCTTCTAGTCAGGTTATTATTTATACAAATCAAAATAGAGAGCCATTACTCAGATCTCTTTTCTAATGTAAAAATTATTCCTTTTTGTACTTCAGGGTGTTTTCATCAATCCGGCTTACATTGAACCATTCGGTCTAACCTTGATAGAGGTTCACATTTTTTTTTCTTATTTTATGTTCTCTAATAATACATATGGAGTCATGTTTCAGCTTTTGAAAACCCATATCTTTGTTTGAGTAGGCTTCAGCATATGGGTTGCCTATTGTCGCAACAAAAAATGGCGGTCCCGTTGATATTCACAAGGTTTGTTTACTATCCTGTGATTTGTTAATGTTCAAAAGGAGTAAACTTTTAATATCACTCCCCAGGTTTATGATTGTACCAAACATAACCGACAATGCAAAAACCAAACATCAATAGAATAACTAATGAACCTGAAACAATACAAACTAGCAAAACTCTTTTCATGTGAAACTCTTTCTAAAAAGTACATAATGTGAAACTAGTGCTAAGAGTATTTTACCAGTTATGCATGCTTCTAATTTTGGTGAGTGGGCTTCTATTATGTTCAATAGTACATATTTGTGCACTTTTTTTAGTACAAATTTAATTTCCATGTGTTTTGTATGTATATATGGATATGCATACCTCCCAATACAAATTTTAAAAAATTGATGAATTTGTTGCTTGAAAACAAGTTAAATTTAATACAAGCAAACTAACCTTGATGATAAACTGTTATTATTTCTATTTGAACTATAAAGATATTTTTTATTGAAACACATGGTCTTTTGTGTCATATCATGCAAGTACCAATTTTACAGTTACAAATTCAACTTGTATTGTGATTTTTGGGCTAATGGTCCTTAGAAAGGAACTCACATAGTATTGAATAAAAAATTGTAAATAGTATTTGCATCTGAAATTTATATATCGGGTATCTAAATTTCAATGGATGTTGGAATACAGATTATATCTGAATCCATATCCATCCTCCTTCCAAATGGCCATTATCATGCCTATATATTTATACGCTTGCAAATATCCGTATCTGATGCAATTGGGTTTTGATTAACAGAGCCCAGTTGTTTATCTGTCCCTTTGTTTTTTATTTCTCCAATATTCGATACGCTCCAATATTTTGTTGTTTGTGATATAAACACTTATAATCATCTTGGCTTCTGTTGTTGGTCAACCTTGTATATAACACCAAAGAACAACTTTGATATTAGCCTAAGGCTCATGAAGTTAATACCATTTAGGCATTTAACTATAATATATTCAGACAATTCTAAAGGATTGCACAGCAACAAACGAAGGACACTACCTCAGAAGTTACAATTAACAACTGAAAAGTGGAGGTGATATCTGAATTAGACCTCCTTAACATAATCTTAAAGTATTTTCTTTAGTAGTGGATATTTCAATTATTTGCCATGGACTTCAAACACTTAGAGACACTTTAAAGCTGAGAGCAATTGCTTTGAAAATAACAAATGCAAATTGCAACTAAACATAAGAAAATAAATGATAAAGCAAAGATGCCAATACGAAATATACATTATTATTCTAATTTACCTCTTTTAATAAATTTTCAATGTGGAGTTTCCCTAACAATGGTGCAATTTTTACTTGTACAGTCAGAAGGTTATGTGCTTGTGCATTTGTACCTGATTATTTTTATCATCACAGGTACTTGACAATGGTATACTAGTTGATCCACATGACCAGAATGGCATTTCTGATGCACTTTATAAGCTCGTGTCAGACAAGCAGCTCTGGGCCCGATGTCGTCAGAATGGGTTAAAAAATATCCATAAGTTCTCCTGGCCAGAACACTGTAAAAACTATCTCTCCAAGATAATCACATTAAAGCCGAGGCATCCCATGTGGAAAAAATCAGAAGACAGTGCTGATGACTCCGACTTGGATTCTCCTAGTGACTCTTTGAAGGACATCAAGGACATCTCACTAAATTTGAAGCTTTCTCTGGATGGTGATGAAAATGCAAATAGTGGAAGGACCAAACTGGAAAATGTCGTAAAGAAGCTCTCGGATGTGGCTGCCTCTAGCAGTCATCTAGAATCTCATAGTACCAATGTGGGAGGCAGTAGTAAATTACCAATTCTTCGAAGGAGGAAGCATATTATTGTAATTGCCATAGACTCAGCGAAAGAGGAGGATCTGGTCGAAATAATTCGAAATATTTTTGAGGCATCACAGCTCGAAAGACAAAATCAATCAGTTGGGTTTGTCCTCTCTACCTCTATGACCGTGTCAGAGGTGCACTCATTACTAATGTCAGGCGGGTTGCTGAGCACGGACTTTGATGCATTCATTTGCACCAGTGGTAGTGACTTGTATTATCCTAATAGTAATGCTGATGATATCCTGGTCCCACAAGAGTTGCCTTTTTCACTGGATTTGGATTACCACTCACAAATTGAGTATAGGTGGGGTGGAGAGGGTTTGAGGAAAACCCTAATTCGGTGGTCTGCCTTGGAGACAGAGAAAAAAGGTGATAAGGAGGAGCAGGCTCTGGTAATGGATGAAGATAGGTCGTCATCTTATTGTTTTGCATTTAAAGTGACAAATCCTCAAGTGGTAAGGTTTTTTATTAGTCCTGACCATACAGTAATACTGTTTTGTTTTATTTTTTTTTATTTTTAATCAGATATAGCCATATCTTGGTGCTTATTGGTGCATATTCATACTGGGTGGGGGGCGTTTGAGATGGGATCCTTGTTTCTTACTGTAATTTTGGTATTATTTACTTCCCAGAGAATAGGAATGAACAAATGAAAAGGAAATTATTAACCTGGTACATTAACCCTAATTTTAGATGCACGTGTTCCCAGTATGAAGCATAATCAATGGAAAATGTGAATGACATTGTGCAATGCTGACCCCAGAACTGACCTGAATCATCCTCATATTACAATCATGAGTTGGTTGGAAGTAGTTGACAATTCTCTACTAACTACTTTTTCCCTCCTGAATATCTGGTAGGTGCCACCTTTGAATGAGCTTCGTAAGTCAATGAGGATTCAGGCACTAAGATGCCATGTTTTATACAGCCATGACGGCACCAAGCTTCATGTTATTCCTGTTCTTGCATCAAGATCTCAGGCTTTAAGGTCTCTCTCTCTCTTTCTTTTCCTTTCATTTTTAAGTGTAGTTTGAGGCAGCACCTAGTTGAGGCACAATTGCACAAATTGTGGATTGATTTGTGTAAAACTGGGTTTTGTGAGGCTTAATTGCATACCTCAATGAAGCTTAATTGTATTTAGATTCACCCTTAATAATATCTTTTCTGGGGGTTTAATCAAGGTAATTTTGGAAAACAGTCAAGTATGGTGTGTTATCATTGAAGTGTGGTAGCACCAGTTAGTTTTTGCTCGAAAATTTGTATCACTTGCCTCTCCCTAAACATATGTTCAACTTTATATTAGGTACTTGTATATTAGATGGGGTGTAGAGCTATCCAAAATGGTGGTACTTGTGGGAGAGAGTGGTGACTCAGACTATGACGGATTACTCGGGGGCATTCACAAAACAGTTATTTTGAAGGGTTCTTTCAACAAACAGCCAAGTAGCCTCCAGAAGTCAAGAAGCTACCCCTTAGATGATGTGGTGGCTTCAGACAGCCCCAATATTGTCCAATCTGAAGGTTGTGGTACAAGTGATATAAAATCAGCACTACAGAAGTTTGGGATTAATAAGGACTGAATTGCATGTGAAGCATTTTTCTTGTGAAGTTCATATTTGGTCGCATTTAAATCCCTGAATTTTCAATCTTCATGATTAATTCCAGGGAGAATGAAAATTGAGGGTTAATGGTCCTTTATATACATATATGAGACAATATATGCATGTTGAATTTCTATGCTCGGTGAAGGGAACCTTTTGAGTGTACATAATAAGTGCCTTGCTTATAGTCCTTTTATTTTAGGGTTGAGGCTGGGATATTAAAAACCGGTGTGGGGTATTACGTCCATGTTTAAAGTGGTCAATGAAACTTGGGATTTCTTGCTCGCTAATAAATTATGAACAAACTTAAATTCAATGTACTTTGTTTCTCGTTTTAAATATAATAAGAATTATGTCATTTTTCTGACATTGCTGGGAAATTTGATCCCTATACTCTGTTTTGCAAGGGCTTTCCTTAAAACCTACATCTTTTCTGTTCAAGTCTGTTGCTCTTATTTATTTTTGCCCCCTGTTGAGTCTTAAAATACGATATCTCAATTGTTACAGCCATTTGAGTCTACCAATTGCATTTGACACGACACGCACCATTTTTGAAAAGTTACGGACGCTAATATAAAATGCATTTTCATATATAGCACGAAGAAAACTTGGCCCTGCACTTTCGACATATTTTGTAAATGCAGCAGGTTAAGAGTCACGCATGCCATGTTGCTTTTATCTCTACACATATTGCACACCATCCTAATGACGCTCTATGGCATGCTACAGCCCGCAAATCGTATGAAGAGCAAAATTCCTAAGGTAGTCAGTTGGAACCGTGTCCTCACTCCTAGTAACGTGTTGAGTGTGTCTAGCAAGTATTTATGTGAGACAGTAATAGAGGATGGTGTACAAATGTGATTAGTACTCGTAATAGGAAGTTAGTTAGGATTAATAATGCTGTTAACTAACAAAGTCAGAGCATTCTGTTAGAAGAATAACACTGTCAGTACAATGATTACAATGTAATTAGAATAGCTTAGTGCTCTATATATACAAGCCTGTACTAAACATTGATGATCAATCAAAGGAAATACAATACCATTTCATTTTTACTTCTCTCTCTTCTATTATCAAAGTTAATATGATATCAGAGATTTGGTAAGCTGGAATTAGGCTAACGCCTATTCCAGAAATTATGCCTCAAACCCAAGGTGTACAAATGTGATTAGTACTTGTAATAGGAAGTTAGTTAAGGATTAAAACTAAAGAATCGAAAAATTAAGCCAAGATTTGCTATAACGCACTAGTAACTACAACACGAAGATCCACATTCTATGTAAGAAACTATTGGCAGCAATGTCTGTCTGAAGAATTAATCCATTTCCACCAGTCTAAGCAATGATTAGTTTATGTTCTCTCTTCAATTAGCTAGCTCTAAGTAACAAATGGTTCCCAATTTATTAGGAAATTTGGAAACTTGAGAAATGTACACCTATATGGTTTTGCCTCTTTTAGTCCCTGAAACACCATTCTTATTTAATTCTCTTACCACTACTAGAATCCGCACTTTTTCCGTGCGCAGGATTAGCTTTTTCCAGGGCAGAAGAGGCCGTCAGAAATAGAATGGTGTTTTCTGACACACTTGAACAATTCCAACGGCAGTCTGACGGAAATTGTTACACATGGAATTCCCTGCTGCCTGCCCTTGGAAATGTCACCTTTTTGCCCTTGGAAATACTTCTGGATGACCAATGACCCGCCAAACAAACCAAACACTATTTTTTTATTGATAGCCTATGGAAATAGTTGACCCCATGTCCTTGGAAATGTTTTGGAAGTTGTAACACATATTATTTTCATGAGCTACCCTTGGAAATGTTTTAGTTATTATGTTTATATTATTTTATAAGGAAGGCTCACGGAAATACTTGGCTACTATGCCCTTGGAAATGTTTCATTGATACAGTTAATATTATTTTATAGTTATAATAACTATTTCTGTGAGGCTACCGTTGGAAATGTTTAACTCTTGGAGACAGAAGCATCTTTATTTATTGAGATCTCCCTTTGAATATTGAACATTCAATTAACATAGAATATAATCCAAAAATAACAGGCAGTAATTAATAAAACAAAATAATTTATATAAAACATCCTAATTAATAAGAAAAATAATTACTTAAGATAGTGATTTAGTAATATCATCACTATTGATAACAAAATAATTGTAGCAGTACTTGACAATAAAGAGTCTTCAAGCAAACAATAAGGACAAAAAATAATTGTATAAAAAACTTGGTGTTTTAAGAATAAGAAACAATTGGGATTCATAAGAAATAAAATATGAGAACAATGCCATGGTCTCAAATCTCTCTTTTTTTACACATGGCAAATAGTCACAAGGTATACAATAATTACTATAATAAAGCAATTATACAATGGTAATTACGAAAATAAATGACACAATAGCCACATCACCTTCAGTTTTTTTTTAAATTTGTTACCGCCACTTGATTTTTCTTTCTAATAGAAGTCAGCAGCAATTCTTCAAGAGATCAGAAGATGGGCCTATTGGGTTAAGCGAAAGGCCAACCGACCTTATCTGCCTCAGTTCTACAAGTCCAATAGGAGATGAGCACTCGGTGAAATCAAGAACACGGCCTCCTGCTGAAAAAGAAAAGCATAAAAAATATACTTTATTTGCTAACTTGCTATTACAATTTTCTTTATCATGATATCCTAGTTGAGTTGAGAAGGAATAATATATTTTCTTTTCTTCAACTAGAATTTAATAAGCACAAAGGAAGTGTCATGTCAGTATATCATGCTGTATTTTCTTAATTCAAAGTAACTATCAGGAGAGAATTGCAACAACATTCATCTATGACTACCTCCAAATTAAGAACACCATATATTTGCTTAGATTAAGGGACAATTATCTCTCCTCCTTTTTTTCCACTCTCCTCGTTCAGATTTAAAGGACATCTACCCCTAAATTGCAACAACATTATGTGCACCTTTTCCATGTGTTTTCTCAAGTAACAATTATCTCTCCTCCTTTTTAACTCCTTCCTTAAGTAAGAAGGTTAAAGAAAAAAGTGACAAAATTGACCATGCTATATATTTTAACTTGACATATGAATCCATTGTACCCAATTAATTATTTGCTTTCAATTCAAATTATTAGAAATTTTGTCTCACACGAATTTTGTTTATAAAATGATAAACTTGGCTAAGATTATCAGTACACAATTTGAGATTCATTGTGAACTTAGAAGACCTGTGCTGTACTGGATAAGTGAAATCGGCAAAAACATATCTGCTGGGTCAAGTACTGGTACATTAGTTGGTTGAATTAGCATTTAATAAGTCCAATATTAAATGCTAGCACTTGGTGTCTTTTGCTTGGGATCGTCTACAAAGTTGCTCCATAAAGAAATGAACTTAATATATGATTGAAGAAATGTATTTTTTTTTTCATTGTTATTTAGCCCACTAAAATCTGATTTTCATTCTCTTTGAAGTTTACACAAATTTATTTTTCAGGTTAGTTTTAGTGGCACAGTTATAGAGATAGGTAGTTAACTAACTAGGAACAGAATGTAGTAATATAGTATACCTTAAACAGAGCAATCATATAATTTTTAATATTATATAATATGCTTTCATATATTTCTCTTACAATTACTAACAGGTAAGTGTTCATCACAGGTTCTCGAGAAAAAGAAGACAACAGCTTGGAGTGTGACGCTGGTGGTGATTGTCGAATGTTTGTACTGTCCGAACTAAAATCTTCCACCTACAATTTTTCTGACGAGAATAAGCTAGGTGAATTAAGGTGGTGAGGTTTAAACTTATTTTTTGTTGCTAAGTTAAATTAATTATTTATTAAATTCACAACAAAACTGTATGGGTCCGAGGTCCTTGTTGCTCCCCTTGTAGTTGGTGAGGTGAGGTTTATATGCCATTTTCTAAGAAAATAATATAATAAAAAAAACTGTAATTTCTATTCAGTCTATCTACAGCTCGTTAAGAAACCTCTTACTATGTAAATTTTCTTTTAACATGATTAACTTTGCTATAACTTATCATTGGATTTTGCAGGACAGCCAAGATTTGGGTGTGTGGTGCTGACAGGCTGACGAGGTGCGGGGCTAGAACAGTGGGCTGATGAGCTTTATTTGTGCTAATTTGTTCATTCTTCCCATCAATTGGAGTAGCGGGAGGTGAGATATAAACCTCCATTTGTGGAGTTTTGTTTTCATTATTTATTTTTCAATCTATGTCAGCAGAACTTCTCGACAATTTTGCAATATGAGAAACATACAATTGAATATAATATTTATACATCTATATGTAATATTTTATATAATTACCCGTTACCTAATAGGTACGAAATAGCTTTATCCATACCCATATCCGTTTAGCTAACGAAAAAAAATTCTTACCCATACCCATACCCATACCCAATAAGTTAACGAAAAAAAAACCTTACCCATACCTGTCTTATCGAATACGATACGGGTAGGATAAAGGGATAAACGGTTTTCATTGACACCCCGAACAAAGTACGTAGCACTGTAGCAGCAGCAGGATGTCAAATACCGCTGAGTCCGGATCCTATCAGCAAACTCAAATAAAATGTATGGACTTCTTCAATATTCGTGCTAAAGCAGATTGGACGGTCCGGATCTAAACTCATAATTTGAGGTACCTTACGTGATATGAATTTCAAATACTGCTTCATAATATTATATATATAGTAGTTCGCACGAAAAGTTTTAAATTTGTTTTCTGATTATTAGATGTTTTGATGTAAGGAATGTGCATTTAAAAAGAAAAAGAAAAAAAAAGAAGACATGATATTAGCCTATAGCATCATGTATCAGCATTTAAGTACATTAGAGTAAACTTTGTTAATTACAGTTAGCATTTCATTAGCCTCTGTATAGGATTTACATTTGCCTATATATATAGGTCTTCACTGTAACAGAATGGTAATGTAATACAAATCAATTCATTCATTTCTATTCTCTAAACCTATTATGGTATCAGAGCTTTCTCATTATCCCCCAATTCTTTAATCTCTCTGTGATTCTTGATCTAAAGAACACATGGCTACCAGTGAATCAGAATCTGTGATTCTTCCCTCTCCTCCCACTCTAATTGATCCAATTATTCAGATCACACTCCCTGTCTCTACCAAATTGACAAGGGAAAATTTTCTTACTTGGAGATCCCAAATTGAACCAATTCTTGATGGATTTGGTCTTATGAAGTTTGTAGATGCTTCAATTTCAGCTCCAAGCCTGAATCTGACTACTAATGGTGTCTCTTCTTCGAATCCTGCCTTTCTTGCTTGGCACAAGCAAGATCGCTTCTTGCTCGGATGGCTTCGTACAACCATTACTGAAGATGTGCTGGCACAATATGTCAAGTGTCAGACTTCTCGTGAACTCTGGACTTCGCTGCATCAGGTGTTCTCCGCCATCTCCACTGCTCGCATCATGGAGCTCCGTCGCGTGTTGCAATCAACAACTCGTGGCAATCAGCGCTGTGGAGAATTCTTTGAGAAGATGAAACGCATTGCCGATCAACTCGCAGCAGCCGGTGATCCAGTCTTGGAAGCGGATCTAGTATGATCAATCTTATCGGGTCTTGGATCCGACTTCAATTCCTTTGTTGCAGCAGTTACTACTCGTGGCACGCCTCTCTCTCTCATGGATCTCCATGCTTTCTTGCTATCTCATGAGTCTCTTCTGGCTTCGCAATATCCATCTCTCCTTGCTAACTCCGCTGCTCCGAGTGTCTATTATGCTGGGCGGGGTCGTGGCAAAGGAAGGAGAGGCAGAGGTGCTCCTGCTTACTCTCAAGGGAGAGGCCCGAATTCTGCTCAAGGCCCAATTCTCTCTAACCCAGGCCGTGGTACTGTAGCAACAGGCTCATTTGGCACAAATCCTTCTCTGGGTTCTACTCAAGGCAGTGGCTACTCAAACCGATCTGCAGTGTCAGATTTGTCGCAAGAAGGGACACGAGGCTCTTGAGTGTTGGTATCGTTTCGATAATGATGCCTATCCTTCTCCACCACAAGCTTTACATCATGCCACCACTTCTGCACCAAATGAGGGATGGTTTCTCGATTCGGGGGCAACGCATCATGTCACCTCCGACATAAACAACCTCACTTCTTTCACTCCATAAGTTGGACATGACCGCCTTCAAGTTGGTAATGGCTCTAATCTCTCTATTCAAAATCTAGGTCATTGTTCTCTATCCTCAAATAATGGTTCATTGAATTTGAATGGCGTCCTACATGTACCACATATTACCAAAAACCTTATTAGCATCTCTAAATTGACACATGACAATGATGTTATTTTAGAGTTTCACCCCTTATTTTGTGTTGTGAAGGACCGCCGCACGATGCGGCCTCTTCTTTGAGCTTCCCAAATTAATGGTCTTTACAATCTACCTTCTTCTCCTCAAGCATTGGTTGGAGAGCGTGTGTCGGCTTCTATGTGGCACAAGAGATTGGGGCATACGTCTCCTTCCATTACTCGCTTTATAATAAATTCTCATTTTTTACCTATTTCTTCAAATAAATTGGGAATTTGTGAGGATTGTTGTAAATCAAAAGCTCATGTATTACCTTTTTCTTCCTCCTCTTCTCATGCTACTTCTCCTTTACATGTGGTACATTCGGACTTGTGGGGGCCATCACCTATTGTTTCTAAGAATGGTTTTCGTTACTATGTGCATTTTATTGATGAATTTTCGAGATTTTCTTGGATCTATTTTCTTCATTCTAAAGATGAGCTTGTGAAGGTTTTTACCAATTTTAAATGCCAAGTGGAGAACCTCTTCAACACTACCATTAAAATCCTACAAAATGGATGGAGGCACGGATTTGTAACCGCTCAATTGACTTTTCCCTCAAATCCTACATCAAACGTCGTGCCCATACACACCTCAACAAAATGGTATAGCGGAGCGTAAACATCGACATGTAGTTGAGCTTAGTCTTGCGATTATCAACCGCCTTCCTCCCACTACACCGCCTCATACATCACCCTACACGCTTCTTTTCAACAAAAATCCAGATTACAAGTTTCTACGAATAATTGGTTGTCGGTGTTTTCCCTTGATTCGACCATATACATCGCACAAACTTCAATTCCGCTCTCTACCGTGTGTTTTCTTGGGTTATTGCCAAACCCAAAAGGTTACAAATGTTTACATGTCGAATCCGATCGAATTTATGTGAGCCGGAATGTTCGGTTTGATGAAAATTGTTTCCCCTTTGCCGAATCCTCTGTCATTTCAACTCTAGGCGCACCTCAGCACAATTCCACCTTGCTACCTATTATTCAGCCTGTTATTCCTGTGCCACCGAATTTCTCTTCTCAGCCCAATTCGGATTCACCAAATTCATTTCTGGATCCAGCTTCTTTACCTTCTTCTCAAAGCCCAGTACCACTTGGGCCGTCTGCGCAACAGGAATCCGACAATTCCAGTGAAGCTGCGCCCCTCTTGAATACCTCTTCTCCAGTCCAAACTGTACCGATTTCCTCCAGTAGCACCCAACCTGAGAACCAGGTTACTCCCATTCAGGAGCCACCTCCTGTGTCCGATCCAGTCAGAAACCATCACATGACTACAAGGACTCGTGACAACACTCGACGGCTCAAGAATTTTCCGGATCATGAGACATTTATTACAACGAAGCATCCGCTACCGTCTTCTCCTCTTGATGAACCGTCATCATTTTCTATAGCAAACAAACATCCCGAGTGGCGTGCGGCGTGCGGCCATGTCTCAAGAACTAACGGCACTTGCGAAAAATGGCACTTGGGTCCTAATTCCTTCTCAACCCGATCAAAATATCATTGGTTGCAAATGGATTTATAAAATCAAAAGGAAAGCTGATGGTTCAATTGAGCATTATAAGGCATGACTTGTTGCTAAAGGGTTCAATCAAGAGGCCGGCATTGACTATCACGAGACGTTTAGCCCAGTTGTCAAACCAACTACCATTCGGGTTGTAATCTCTCTTGCTATCTCTCACCATTGGCCTATTCGCCAACTTGATGTCAACAATGCGTTTCTCCATGGCGATCTTGAAGAACAAGTTCTCATGTCTCTGTTAGGATAGTAATCTAGAAGTCAATCATAGGATAATGTATTCTATATGTTTTTGTTCATGAATTGAATGATTAATAAAATATATCATTTTGTTCCTTGAGTATTATTGAATTTATGGATCATTTTTGGCATTCGGAATAAAAAATTGTAGAACTCCGTAATATAGATAATAATACTCTAAATTTGTCTCTAACCTTGGTAATTAGCAAGGAACACTAATTAACCATTTAAAGGTTAGTGTGTGTATTAAATGATGGTTAAGTTCTGCAAATCATAGACAAAGAGTTGTTATTTTAATCACACAGATACATGTTGGAGAACATGGTATTAGACTGACCCACAAATGAAACATTATATGGTTTTGTGTTTGTGTCATTAATGTTTCATATCAGTGTTAAGTTCTAAAGTATGAGATGCTCGTCTTCCCTACATGAGAAGTGTATATTTGTAAGTGTTGTCCAACGCTATCCGTAAAACATAGCTATACAGATGACATTTCAATATGCATAACTTGTGCGGAGGGAGATGTTCATCAAGACTACTATTGTCCCTCGTATTTAATGCGAGTGATGGTGTCACTGGGCCCCTTGATGAAGTAGGATTATCAGCGCGCAGTATAATTAAAGAGTTAATCATATTTGATAGTTTGCTTTAGATCGAGAAAAGATTAGGTTTGCAAGGATGACACTGACCTACCTTGAAACTAATCTGATACCATGAGACAAAAGAATTAACACGAGTAAATTGTTTACTAGGATCGTGATATT
This sequence comes from Carex arenaria, assembly GCA_964058825.1. Classification (NCBI taxonomy): domain Eukaryota; kingdom Viridiplantae; phylum Streptophyta; class Magnoliopsida; order Poales; family Cyperaceae; genus Carex; species Carex arenaria. Next base: position 26,505 of record CAXKVW010000498.1, on the reverse strand, counting down.
TGCATTGTACAAAATCATCTGTATTAATTGGGTAGTCATAATGCATTCTGCCAGGTGCCGCTTATGATTTATAGAATTAAAAATAGTTTTAATTCTATTGCCAACATAACACGGATCCTGTTGTTTGCTTAACAACCTCAACTGGCGTTGTTCCTGTGCTTTCCAACCTCTTTTGCCCTTGATCTTGTGCTTATGAACATCACTTGCATTTGTTCTTGTGCATAGGAACCTCATTTGCCCTTTGTTCGTGTGGTTAACAACCTCAATTCTCGTTGTTCATATATTTCTTCACATCTTTTGCCCTTGTTCTTGTGCTTAGCAACATCATTTACACTTGTTCTTGTGCTTAACAACCTCGTTTGTTGTTGTTCTTGTGCTTTGCAACAAAATTTACCCTTGATATTGTGCTTATGAACCTCATTTTTCCTTGTTTGTGTGCTTAACATTCTCAATTGTCGTTGTTCACATGCTTCTTAATCTCTTTTGCCCTTGTTCTTGCACTTAGCAACATCATTTACACTTGTTCTTGTGCTTAACAACCTCATTTGTCGTTGTTCTTGTGCTTAGGATCCTCATTGGCCCTTGTTTGTCTACTTAACAACCTCAATTGACGTTGTTCGTGTGCTTAACAACCACTGTTTCCCTTGGTCTTGTGCTTATGAACCTCATTTGCATTTGTTCTTGTGATTAAGAACTTCATTTGCCCTTTTTTGTTTGCTTGACAACATCAATTGTCGTTGTTCATATGCTTCTTAGCCTCTTTTGCCCTTGTTCTTGTGCTTAGCAACATCATTTACACTTGTTCTTGTGCTTAACAACGTCAGTTGTCGTTGTTCTTGCGCTTTGGAACATAATTTGCCCTTGATCTTGTACTTATGAACCTCATTTGCATTTGTTCTTGTGCTTAGCAACATCATTTACACTTGTTCTTGTGCTTAACAACCTCATTTGTCGTTGTTCTTGCGCTTAGCAACATAATTTGCCCTTGATCTTGTCCGTATGAACCTCATTTGCATTTTTTCTTGTGCATAGGAACGCCATTTGCCCTTATTTTTGTAATTAACAACCTCAATTGGCATAGTTTGTGTGCTTAACAACTACTTTTGTCCTTGATTTTGTGCTTATGAACCTCATTCGCATTTGTTCTTGTGCTTAGGAACCTCATTTGCCCTTGTTCGTTTGCTTAACAACCTCAATTGTCGTTGTTCATATGCTTCTTAACCTCTTTTAACCTTGTTCTTGTGCTTAGCATATCATTTACACTTGTTCTTGTTCTTAACAACCTAATTTTTCGTTGTTCTTGCGCTTTGCAACATAATTTGCCCTTGATCTTGTGCTTATGAACCTCATTTGTATTTCTTCTTGTGCAGAGGAACCTCATTTGCCCTTGTTTGTGTAGTTAACAATCTCAATTGGCGTTGTTCGTGTGCTTAACAACATCTTTTTCCCTTGATCTTGTGCTTATGAACCTCATTTGCATTGGTTCTTATCCTTCAGAACCTCATTTGCCCTTGTTCGTTTGCTTAACAACCTCAATTGTCGTTGTTCATATGCTGCATAACCTTATTTGCCATTGTTCTTGTGCTTTGCAACATAATTTGCCCTTGATCTTGTGCTTATGAACCTCATTTGCATTTGTTCTTATGCTTACAAACTTCATTACCCATGTTCGTGTGGTTAACAACCTCAATTGTTGTTGTTCATATGTTTCTTAACCTCTTTTTCCCTAGTTCTTGTGCTTAGCAACATCATTTACACTTGTTAGTTTGCTTAACAACCTCAATTGTCTTTGTTCTTGCGCTTTGCAACATAATTTTCCTTTGATCTTGTACTTACGAACCTCATTTGCATTTGTTCTTGTACTTAGGAACCTCATTTGCCCTCGTTTGTGTGCTTAACAACCTCAACTGGCGTTGTTCCTGTGCTTAACAACCTCTTTTTCCCTTGATCTTGTACATATGAACCTCATTTGCATTTGTTCTTGTGCTTAGGAACCTCATTTGCCCTTATTCGTTTACTTAACAACCTCAATTGTCATTGTTCATATGCTTCTTATCGTCTTTCGCCCTTGTTCTTGTGCTTCGCAACATCATTTACACTTGTTCTTGTGCTTAACAATGTCAATTGTCGTTGTTCTTGCGCTTTGCAACATTATTTGCCCTTGATCTTGTGCTTATGAACCTCATTTTCATTTGTTCTTGTGCATAGGAACCTCATTTGCCCTTATTTTTGTACTTAACAACCTCAATTGGAATTGTTCGTGTGCTTAACAACCTCTTTTGCCCTTGATCTTGTGCTTATGAACCTCATTTGTAGTTGTTCTTGTGCTTAGGAACCTCATTTGCCCTTGTTCGTTTGCTTAACAACCTCAATTGTCCTTTCTCGTATGCTTCTTAACATCTTTTGCCCTTGTTATTGTGCTTGGCAACATCATTTACACTTGTTCTTTGTGCTTAACAACCTCATTTGTCGTTGTTCTTGCTCTTTCCAACATAATTTGCCCTTGATCTTGTGCCTATGAACCTCATTTGCATTTGTTCTTGTACTTAAGAACCTCATTTGCCCTCGTTTGTGTGCTTAACAACCTCAATTGCGCGTAGTTCGTGTGCTAGTCAAACCTCTTTTGCCCTTGATCTTATGCTTATGAACCTCATTTGCATTTGTTCTTGTGCTTAGCAACATCATTTGCCCTTGTTCTTGCGCTTAACAACCTCATTTACACTTGTTCTTGTGCTTAGCAACATCATTTACACTTGTTCTTGTGCTTAACAACGTCAGTTGTTGTTGTTCTTGCGCTTTGGAACATAATTTGCCATTGATTTTTTGCTTATGAACCTCATTTGTATTTGTTCTTGTACTTAGGAACCTCATTTGCCCTCGTTTTTGTGCTTAACAACCTCAATTAGCGTTGTTCGTGTGCTTAACAACCTCTTTTGCCCTTCATCTTGGGCTGATGAACCTCATTTGCATTTGTTCTTGTGCTTAGCAACATCATTTGCCCTTATTCGTTTGCTTAACAACCTCAATTGTCGTTGTTCGTGTGCTTCTTAACCTCTTTTGCCCTTGTTATTGTGCTTAGCAACATCATTTACACTTGTTCTTGTGCTTAACAACCTCATTTTTCGTTGTTCTTGCGCTTTCCAACATAATTTGCCCTTGATCTTGTTCTTATGAACCTCATTTGTATTTGTTCTTGTACTTAGGAACCTCATTTGCCCTCGTTTTTGTACTTAACAACCTCACTTAGCGTTGTTCGTGTGCTTAACAACCTCTTTTGCCCTTCATCTTGGGCTGATGAACCTCATTTGCATTTGTTCTTGTGCTTATCAACATCATTTGCCCTTGTTCGTTTGCTTAACAACCTCAATTGTCGTTGTTCGTATGTTTCTTAACCTCTTTTGCCCTTGTTATTGTGCTTAGCAACATCATTTACACTTGTTCTTGTGCTTAACAACCTCATTTTTCGTTGTTCTTGCGCTTTCCAACATAATTTGCCCTTGATCTTGTGCTTAACAACCACTTTTTCCTTTGGTCTTGTGCTTATGAACCTCATTTGCATTTGTTCTTGTGATTAGGAACCTCATTTGCCCTTTTTCGTTTGCTTAACAACCTCAATTGTCGTTGTTCATATGATTCTTAGCCTCTTTTGCCCTTGTTCTGGTGCTTAACAACCTCAATTGGCGTTGTTCTTGTGCTTAGCAACATCATTTGCAGTTGTTCTTGCGCTTTACAACATAATTTGTCCTTGATCTTGTCATTATGAACCTCATTTGTATTTGTTCTTGTACTTAGGAACCTCATTTGCCCTCGTTTTTGTGCTTAACAACCTCAATTGGCGTTGTTCGTGTGCTTAACAACCTCTTTTGCCCTTGATCTTGTGCTGATGAACCTCATTTGCATTTGTTCTTGTGCTTAGCAACATCATTTACAAGTTCTTGTGCTTAATAACCTCATTTGTCGTTGTTCTCGGGCCTTGCAACATAATTTGCCCTTGATCTTGTGCTTATGAACCTAATTTGCATTTGTTCTTGTGCATAGCAACCTCATTTGCCCTTGCTCGTGTGGTTAACAACCTCAATTGTCGTTGTTCATATGTTTCTTAACACCTTTTGCCCTTGTTCTTGTGCTTAGCAACATCATTTACACTTATTCTTGTGCTTAACAACCTCGTTTGTTGTTGTTCTTGCGCTTTGCAACATAACTAGACCTTGTTTGTGTGCTTAGCATCCTCAATTGTCGTTGTTCACATGTTTCTTAACCTATTTTTCCCTTGTTCTTGCGCTTAGCAACATCATTTATACTTGTTCTTGTGCTTCACAACCTCATTTGTCGATGTTCTTGTGCTTAGGATCCTCATTAGCCCTTGTTTCTGTACTTAAGAACCTCAATTGGCGTTGTTTGTGGGCTTAACAACCACTTTTTCCTTTGGTCTTGTGCTTATGAACCTCATTTGCATTTGTTCTTGTGATTAGGAACCTCATTTGCCCTTTTTCGTTTGCTTAACAACCTCAATTGTCGTTGTTCATATGCTTCTTAGCCTCTTTTGCCCTTGTTCTGGTGCTTAACAACCTCAATTGGCGTTGTTCTTGTGCTTAGCAACATCATTTGCAGTTGTTCTTGTGCTTAACAACGTCAGTTGTCGTTGTTCAAGGGCTTTGGAATGTAATTTTCCCTTGATCTTGTGCTTATGAACCTCATTTGCATTTGTTCTTGTGCTTCAGAACCTTATTTGCCCTTGTTCGTTTGCTTAACAACCTCAATTGTCGTTGTTCATATGCTTCTTAACCTCTTTTACCCTTGTTCTTCTGCTTTGCAACATAATTTGTCATTTATCTTGTGCTTATGGACCTCATTCGCATTTGTTCTTGTGCTTAGTAACCTCATTTGCCCTTGTTCGTGTGGTTAACAACTTCAATTGTCGTTGTTCATATGTTTATTAATCTCTTTTGCCCTTGTTGTTATGCTTAGCAACATCATTTACACTTGTTCGTTTGCGTAACAACCTCAACTGTCGTTGTTCATATGTTTCTTAACCTCTTTTGCCCTTGTTCTTGTGCTTAGCAACATCATTTACACTTGTTCAAGTGCCTAACAACCTCATTTGTCATTGTTCTTGCGCTTTGCAACATAATTTGCCCTTGATCTTGTGCTTATGAACCTCATTTGCATTTGTTCTTGTACTTAGGAACCTCATTTGCCCTTTTTTGTGTGCTTAATAACCTCAATTGGCATTGTTCGTGTGCTTAGCAACCTCTTTTGCCCTTGATATTGTGCTTATGAACTTCATTTTCATTTGTTCTTGTGCTTCAGAACCTCATTTTCCCTTGTTTGTGTGCTTAACAACCTCCATTGGTGTTGTTCGTGTGCTTAAGAACCTCTTTTGCCCTTGATCTTGTGCTTATGAACCTCATTTGCATTTGTACTTGTGCTTAGGAACCTCATTTGCCCTTGTTCATTTACTTAACAACCTCAATTGTCGTTGTTTATATGCTTCTTATCCTCTTTCGTCCTTGTTCTTGTGCTGAGCAATATCATTTACACTTCTTCTTGTGCTTAACAACCTCATTTATCGTTGTTCTTGCGCTTTGCAACAAAATTTGCCCTTGATCTTGTTCTTATGAACCTCATTTGCATTTCCTCTTGTGCATAAGAACCACATTTGCCCTTGTTTGTGTACTTGACAACCTTAATTGGCGTTGTTTGTGTGCTTAACAACCTCTTTTTCCCTTGATCTTGTGCTGATGAACTTCATTTACATTTGTTCTTGTGCTTCAGAACCTCATTTTCCCTTGTTCGTTTGCTTAACAACCTCAATTGTCGTTGTTCATATTCTTCTTTTCCTCTTTCGCCCTTGTTCTTGTGCTTAGCAATATCATTTACACTTCTTCTTGTGCTTAACAACCTCATTTGTCGTTGTTCTTGCGCTTTGCAACATAATTTGCGCTTGATCTTGTGCTTATGAACCTCATTTGCATTTCCTCTTGTGCATACGAACCACATTTGCCCTTGTTTGTGTACTTAACAACCTCAATTGGCATTGTTCGTGTGCTTAACAACCTCCTTTTCTCTTGATCTTGTGCTTATAAACCTCATTTGCATTTGTTCTTGTGCTTCAGAACCACATTTGCCGTTGTCCGTTTGCTTAACAACCTCAATTGTCGTTGTTCATATGCTTTTTAACCTCTTTTGCCCTTGTGATTATGCTTTGCAACATAATTTGCCCTTGATCTTGTGCTTATGAACCTCATTCGCATTTGTTCTTGTGCAACCTCATTTGCCCATGTTTGTGTACTTAACAACCTCAATTGTTGTTGTTCGTGTGCTTAACAACCTCTTTTTCCCATGATCTTGTGCTTATGAACCTCATTTACATTTGTTCTTGTGCTTCAGAACCTCATTTGCCCTTGTTCGTTTGCTTAACAACCTCAATTGTCATTGTTCTTATGCTTCTTAACCTATTTTGCCCTAGTTCTTGTGCTTAATAATATCATTTACACTTCTTCTTGTGCTTAACAACCTCATTTGTCGTCGTTCTTGCGCTTTGCAACATAATTTGCCCTTAATCTTGTGCTTATGAACCTCATTTGCATTTGTTCTTGTGCAAAGGAACCTCATTTTTCCTTGTTTGTGTACTTAAAAATCTCAATTGGCGTTGTTCGTGTGCTTAACACCTCTTTTTCCCTTCATCTTGTGCTTATGAACCTCATTTGCATTTGTTCTTGTGCTTCAGAACCTCATTTGCCCTTGTTCGTTTGCTTAACAACCTCAATTATCGTTGTTCATATGCTTCTTAAGCTCTTTTACCCTTGTTCTTCTGCTTTGCAACATAATTTGCCCTTGATCTTGTGCTTATGAACCTCATTGGCATTTATTTCTTGTGCATAGGAACTTCATTTGCCCTTGTTCGTGTGGTTAACAACCTCAATTGTCGTTGTTCATATGTTTCTTAACCTCTTTTGCCCTTGTTATTATGCTTAGCAACATCATTTACACTTGTTCGTTTGTGTAACAACCTCAACTGTCGTTGTTCATATGTTTCTTAACCTCTTTTGCCCCTGTTCTTGTGCTTAGCAACATCATTTACACTTGCTCAAGTGCCTAACAACCTCATTTGTCGTTGTTCTTGCGCTTCGCAACATTATTTTCCATTGATCTTGTGCTTCTGAACCTCATTTGCATTTGTTCTTGTACTTAGGAGCCCCATTTGCCCTTGTTTGTGTGCTTAATAACCTCAATTGGCGTTGTTCGTGTACTTAACAACCTCTTTTGCCCTTGATATTGTGCTTATGAACTTCATTTTCATTTGTTCTTGAGCTTATGGACTTCATTTTCATTTGTTCATATTCTTCTTTTCCTCTTTCACTCTTGTTCTTGTGCTGAGCAATATCATTTACACTTCTTCTTGTGCTTAACAACCTCATTTGTCATTGTTCTTGCGCTTTGCAACCAAATTTGCCCTTGATCTTGTTGATATGAACCTCATTTGCATTTCCTCTTGTGCATAAGAACCACATTTGCCCTTGTTTGTGTACTTAACAACCTCAATTGGCATTGTTCGTGTGCTTAACAACCTCTTTTTCTCTTAATCTTGTGCTTATGAACCTCATTTGCATTTGTTCTTGTACTTCAGAACCTCATTTGCCCTTGTTCGTTTGTTTAACAACCTCAACTGTCGTTGTTCATATACTTCTTGACCTCTTTTACCCTTGTTCTTGTGCTTAGCAACATCATTTACACATGTTCTTGTGCTTAACAACCTCATTTGTCGTTGTTCTTGCGCTTTCCAACAGAATTTGCCCTTGATCTTGTGCTTATTAACCTCATTTGCATTTGTTCTTCTACTTAGGAAACTTATTTGCCCTCGTTTGCGTGCTTAACAACTCAATTGGCGTAGTTCGTATGCTTGACAACCTCTTTTGCCCTTGATCTTGTGCTTATGAACCTCATTTGTATTTGTTCTTGTGCTTAGCAACATCATTTTCCCTTGTTCTTGTGCTTAACAACCTCATTTACATTTGTTCTTGTGCTTAGCAACATCATTTACACTTGTTCTTGTGCTTAACAACCTCATTTGTCGTTGTTCTTGCGCTTTGCAACATAATTTGCCCTGATCTTGTCGTGTGAACCTCATTTGCATTTGTTCTTGTGCTTAGGAACCTCATGTGCCCTTGTTCGTTTACTTAACAACCTCAATTGTCATTGTTCATATGCTTCTTATCGTCTTTCGCCCTTGTTCTTGTGCTTAGCAATATCATTTACACTTCTTCTTGTGCTTAACAACCTCATTTGTCGTTGTTCTTGCGCTTTGCAATAAAATTTGCCCTTGATCTTGTGCTTATGAACCTCATTTGCATTTGTTCCTGTGCATAGGAACCTCACTTGCCCTTGTTCGTGTGGTTAACAACTTCAATTGTCGTTGTTCATATATTTCTTAACATCTTTTGCCCTTGTTCTTGTGCTTAGCATCATCATTTATACTTGTTCTTGTGCTTAACAACCTCGTTTGTTGTTGTTCTTGCGCTTTGCAACATAATTTTCCCTTGATATTGTGCTTATGAACCTCATTATCCCTTGTTTGTGTGCTTAACATCCTCAATTGTCATTGTTCACATGCTTCTTGGTCTTGCGCTTGTTCTTGTGCTTAGGATCCTCATTGGCCCTTGTTTGTGTACTTAACAACCTCAATTGGCGTTGTTCGTGTGCTTAACAACCACTTTTGCCCTTGGACTTGTGCTTTTGAACTTCATTTGCATTTGTTCTTGTGATTAGAAACCTCATTTGCCCTTTTTTGTTTGCTTAACAACCTCAATTGTCGTTGTTCATATGCTTCTTAGCTTCTTTTGCTCTTGTTGTTGTGCTTAGCAACATCATTTACACTTGTTCTTGTTCTTCGCAACATCATTTACACATGTTCTTGTGCTTAACAACGTCAGTTGTCGTTGTTCTTGCGCTTTGCAACATTATTTGCCCTTGATCTTGTGCTTATGAACCTCATTTTCATTTGTTCTTGTGCATAGGAACATCATTTGCCCTTATTTTTGTACTTAACAACCTCAATTGGAATTGTTCGTGTGCTTAACAACCTCTTTTGCCCTTGATCTTGTGCTTATGAACCTCATTTGTACTTGTTCTTGTGCTTAGGAACCTCATTTGCCCTTGTTCGTTTGCTTAACAACCTCAATTGTCATTTTTCGTATGCTTCTTAACATCTTTTGCCCTTGTTATTGTGCTTGGCAACATCATTTACACTTGTTCTTTCTGCTTAACAACCTCATTTGTCGTTGTTCTTGCTCTTTCCAACATAATTTGCCCTTGACCTTGTGCTTATGAACCTCATTTGCATTTGTTCTTGTACATAGGAACCTCATTTGCCCCCGTTTGTGTGCTTAACAACCTCAATTGCGCGTAGTTCGTGTGCTTGACAACCTCTTTTGCCCTTGATCTTGTGCTTATGAACCTCATTTGCATTTGTTCTTGTGCTTAGCAACATCATTTGCCCTTGTTCTTGCGCTTAACAACCTCATTTACACTTGTTTTTGTGCTTAGCAACATCATTTACACTTGTTCTTGTGCTTAACAACGTCAGTTGTTGTTATTCTTACGCTTTGAAACATAATTTGCCCTTGATTTTGTGCTTATGAACCTCATTTGTATTTGTTCTTGTACTTATGAACCTCATTTGCCCTCGTTTTTCTGCTTAACAACCTCAATTAGTGTTGTTCGTGTGCTTAACAACATCTTTTGCCCATGATCTTGTGCTGATGAACCTCATTTGCATTTGTTCTTGTGCTTAGCAACATCATTTGCCCTTGTTCGTTTGCTTAACAACCTCAATTGTCGTTGTTCGTATGCTTCTTAACCTCTTTTGCCCTTGTTATTGTGCTTAGCAACATCATTTACACTTGTTCTTGTGCTTAACAACCTCATTTTTCGTTGTTCTTGTGCTTTCCAACATAATTTGCCCTTGATCTTGTGCTTATGAACCTCGTTTGTATTTGTTCTTGTACTTAGGAACCTCATTTGCCCTCGTTTTTATGCTTAAGAACCTCAATTGGCGTTGTTCGTGTGCTTAACAACCTCTTTTGCCCTTGATCTTGTGCTGATGAACCTGATTTGCATTTTTTCTTGTGCTTAGCAACATCATTTACACTTGTTCTTGTGCTTAATAACCTCATTTGTCGTTGTTCTCGGGCTTTGCAACATAATTTGCCCTTGATCTTGTGCTTATGAACCTAATTTGCATTTGTTCTTGTGCATAGCAACCTCATTTGCCCTTGCTCGTGTGGTTAACAACCTCAATTGTCGTTGTTCATATGTTTCTTAACACCTTTTGCCCTTGTTCTTGTGCTTAGCAACATCATTTATACTTATTCTTGTGCTTAACAACCTCGTTTGTTGTTGTTCTTGCTCTTTGCAACATAACTAGCCCTTGTTTGTGCGCTTAGCATCCTCAATTGTCGTTGTTCACATGTTTCTTTACCTCTTTTGCCCTTGTTCTTGCGCTTAGCAACATCATTTATACTTGTTCTTGTGCTTCACAACCTCATTTGTCGATGTTCTTGTGCTTAGGATCCTCATTAGCCCTTGTTTGTGTACTTAACAACCTTAATTGGCGTTGTTTGTGGGCTTAAAACCACTTTTTCCTTTGGTCTTGTGCTTATGAACCTCATTTGCATTTGTTCTTGTGATTAGGAACCTCATTTGCCCTTTTTCGTTTGCTTAACAACCTCAATTGTCGTTGTTCATATGCTTCTTAGCCTCTTTTACCCTTGTTCTGGTGCTTAACAACCTCAATTGGCGTTGTTCTTGTGCTTAGCAACATCATTTGCAGTTGTTCCTGTGCTTAACAACCTCATTTGTCGTTGTTCTTGCGCTTTACAACATAATTTGCCCTTGATCTTGTCATTATGAACCTCATTTGCATTTGTTCTTGTACTTAGGAACCTCATTTGCCCTCGTTTTTGTGCTTAACAACCTCAATTGGAGTAGTTTGTGTGCTTGACAACCTCTTTTGTCCTTGATCTTGTACTTATGGACCTCATTTGCATTTGTTCTTGTGCTTAGCAACGTCATTTACCCTTGTTCTTGTGCTTAACAATCTCATTTACACTTGTTCTTGTGCGTAGCAACATCATTTACACAGGTTTGTGTGCTTAACAACGTCAGTTGTCATTGTTCTTGCGCTTTGCAACATAATTTGCCTTTCATCTTGTGCTTATGAACCTCATTTGCATTTGTTCTTGTACTTAGCAACATCATTTACACTTGTTCTTGTGCCTAACAACCTCATTTGTCGTTGTTCTAGCGCTTTGCAACATAATTTGCCCTGATCTTGTGCGTATGAACCTCATTTGCATTTGTTCTTGTGCTTAGGAACCTCATTTTCCCTTGTTCGTTTGCTTAACAACCTCAATTGTCGTTGTTCATATGCTTCTTAACCTCTTTTGCCCTTGTTCTTGTGCTTAGCATATCATTCACACTTGTTCTTGTTCTTAACAACCTCATTTGTCGTTGTTCTTGCGCTTTGCAACATAATATGTCTTTGATCTTGTGCTTATGAACCTCACTTGCATTTGTTCTTGTGCATAGGAACCTCATTTGTCCTTGTTTGTGTACTTAACAACCTCAATTGGCATTGTTCGTGTGCTTAACAACCTCTTTTGCCCTTGATCTTGTGCTTATAAACCTCAATTGTGCTTGTTCTTGTGCTTAGGAACCTCATTTGCCCTTGTTCGTTTGCTTAACAACCTCAATTGTCGTTGTTCGTATATTTCTTAACCTTTTCTGCCCTTGTTATTGTGCTTAGCAACATCATTTACACTTGTTATTGTTCTTAACAACCTCATTTGTCGTTGTTCTTGCGCTTTCCAACATAATTTGCCCTTAATCTTGTGGTTATGAACCTCATTTGCTTTTGTTCTTGTACTTAGAAACCTCATCTGCCCTTGTTTGTGTGCTTAACAACCTCAATTGGTGTTGTCGTGTGCTTAACAACCTCATTTGCCCTTGATCTTGTGCTTATGAACCTCATTTTCATTTGTGCTTGTGCTTGGGAACCTCATTTTTCCTTGTTTGTGTGCTTAACAACCTCAATTGATGTTGTTCGTTAGCTTAACAGCCTCTTTTGCCCTTGATCTTGTGCTTATGAACCTCATTTGGATTTGTTCTTGTGCTTAGGAACCTCATTTGCCCTTGTTTATTTACTTAACAACCTCAATTGTCGTTGTTCTTATGCTTCTTATCCTCATTCGCCCTTGTTCTTTTGCTGAGCAATATCATTTACACATCTTCTTGTGCTTAACAACCCCATTTGTCGTTGTTCTTGCGCTTTGCAGCATAATTTGACCTTGATCTTGTGCTTATGAACCTCATTTGCATTTGTTCTTGTGCATAGGAACCTCATTTGCCCTTGTTTGTGTACTTAACAATCTCAATTAGCGTTGTTCGTGTGCTTAACAACCTCTTTTCCCCTTGATCCTGTGCTTATGAAACTCATTTGCATTTGTTCTTGTGCTTCAGAACCTCATTTGCCCTTGTTCGTTTGCTTAACAACCTCAATTGTCGTTGTTCATATGCTTCTTAACTTCTTTTGCCCTTGTTGTTGTGTTTTGTAACATAATTTGCCCTTGATCTTGTGCTTATGAACCTCATTCGTATTTGTTCTTGTCCTTAGGAACCTCATTTGCCCTTGTTCTTGTGGTTAATGTGTTTCTTAATCTTTTTTGCCCTTGTTCTTGTGGTTAATGTGTTTCTTAACTTCTTGTGGTTAATGTGTTTCTTAACCTCATTTGCCGTCGTTGTTCATGTGTTTCTTAACCTCTTTTGCCCTTGTTCTTGTGCTTAGCAATATCATTTACACTTCTTCTTGTGCTTAACAACCTCATTTGTCGTTGTTCTTGCGCTTTGCAACAAAGTTTGCCCTTGATATTGTGCTTATGAACCTCATTTGCATTTGTTCCCGTGCATAGGAACCTTATTTGCCTTTGTTCGTGTGGTTAACAACATTAATTGTCATTGTTCATATATTTCTCAACATCTTTTGCCCTTGTTCCTGTGCTTAGCAACATCATTTACACTTGTTCTTGTGCTTCGCAACATCATTTACACTTGTTCTGGTGCTTAACAGCGTCAGTTGTCGTTGTTCTTGCTCTTTGCAACATAATTAACCCTTGATCTTGTGCTTATGAACCTCATTTGCATCTGTTCTTGTGCATAGGAACCTCATTTGCCCTTGTTTGTGTGCTTAACAACCTCAATTGACATTGTTGTGCTTAGCAACCTTTTTTGCCCTTGATATTTTGCTCACGAACCTCATTTGCATTTGTTCTTGTACTTAGGAACCTCATTTGCCCTTGTTCGTTTGCTTAACAACCTCAATTGTCGTTGTTCATATGCTTCTTAACCTCTTTTGCCCTTGTTCTTGTGCTTAGCATATCATTTACACTTGTTCTTGTTCTTAACAACCTCATTTGTCGTAGTTCTTGCGCTTTGCAACATAATTTGCCCTTGATCTTGTGCTTATGAACCTCATTTGCATTTCTTCTTGTGAATAGGAACCTCATTTGCCCTTGTTTGTGTACTTAACAACCTCAATTGGCGTTGTTCGTGTGCTTAACAACCTCTTTTTCCTTTGATCTTGTGCTTACGAACTTCATTTGCATTTGTTCTTGTGCTTCAGAACCTCATGTGCCCTTGTTCGTTTGCTTAACAACCTCAATTGTCGTTGTTCTTATGCTTCTTAAACTCTTTTGCCCTTGTTCTTGTGCTTAGCAATATCATTTACACTTCTTCTTGTGCTTAACAACCTCATTTGTCGTTGTTCTTGAGCTTTGCAACATAATTTGTCCTTGATCTTGTACTTTTGAACCTCATTTGCATTTGTTCTTGTGCATAGGAACCTCATTTTTCCTTGTTTGTGTACTTCACAATCTCAATTGGCGTTGTTCATGTGCTTAACAACCTCTTTTCCCTTGATCTTGTGCATATTAACCTAATTTGCATTTGTTCTTGTGCTTCAAAACCTCATTTTCCCTTATTTATTTGCTTAACCACCTCAATTGTCATGGTTCATATTCTTCTTAACCTATTTTGCCCTTGTTCTTGTGCTTTGCAACATAATTTGCCCATGATCTTGTGCTCATTTGCATTTGTTCTTGTGCTTAGGAACCTCATTTACCATTGTTCGTGTGGTTAACAACCTCAATTGTCGTTGTTTATATGTTTCTTAACCTATTTTGCCCTTGTTCGTCATTTAGCAACATCATTTACACTTGTTCGTTTGCTTAACAACCTCAATTGTCGTTATTCATATGTTTCTTAACCTATTTTGCCCTTGTTCTGGTGCTTTGCAACATCATTTACACTTGTTCTTGTGCTTAACAACCTCATTTGTCATTGTTCATGCGCTTTGCAACATAATTTACCCTTGATCATGTGCTTATGAACCTCATTTGCATTTGTTTTTGTACCTAGAAACCTCATTTACCCTCGTTTGTGTGCTTAACAACCTCAATTGGCGTTGTTCCGGTGCTTAACAACCTCTTTTGCCCTTGATCTTGTGCTTATGAACCTCATTTGCAATTATTCTTGTGCTTGGGAACCTCATTTTCCCTTGTTTGTGTGCCTAACAACCTCAATTGGTGTTGTTCATGTGCTTAAGAACCTCTTTTTCCCTCGATCTTGTGCTTATGAACCTCATTTGCATTTGTTCTTGTGCTTAGGAACCTCATTTGCCCTTGTTCGTTTACTTAACAACCTCAATTGTCATTGTTCATATGCTTCTTATCCTCTTTCGCCCTTGTTCTTGTGCTTAGCAATATCATTCACACTTCTTCTTGTGCTTAACAACCTCATTTGTTTGCTTGCGCTTTGCGACATAATTTGCCATTGATCTTGTGTTTATGAACCTCATTTTTATTTGTTCCTGTGCATAGGAACCTCATTTATCCTTTTTCGTGTGGTTAACAACCTCAATTGTCGTTGTTCATATATTTCTTAACATCTTTTACCCTTGTTCTTGTTCTTAGCAACATCATTTACACTTGTTCTTTTGTGCTTAACAACCTCGTTTGTTGTTGTTTTTGCACTTTGCAACATAATTTGCCCTTGATATTGTGCCTATGAACCTCATTTTCCATTGTTTGTGTGTTTAACACATCCTCAATTGTCGTTGTTCACATGCTTCTTAATCTCTTTTGCCCTTGTTCTTGTGCTTAGGAACTTCATTCGCCCTTGTTTGTGTGCTTAACAATCTTAATTGGCATTGTTCGTGTGCTTAACAACCTTTTTTGCCCTTGATATTGTCCATACGAACCTCATTTGCATTTGTTCTTGTTCTTAGGAACCTCATTTGCCATTGTTCGTTTGCTTAACAACCTCAATTGTCGTTGTTCATTTGCCTCTTATCCTCTTTTGCCATTGTTCTTGTGCTTAGCAATATCATTTACACTTGTTCCTGTTCTTAACAACCTCATTTGCCATAGTTCTTGCGCTTTCTAACATTATTTGTCCTTAATCTTGTGCTTATGAACCTCATTTGCAATTGTTCTTGTGCATAGGAACCTCATTTGTCCTTGTTTGTGTACTTAACAACCTCAATTGGCGTTGTTCGTGTGCATAAAAACCTCTTTTGCCCTTGATCTTGTGCTTATGAACCTCATTTGTACTTGTTCTTGTGTTTACGAACCTCATTTGCCCTTGTTCGTTTGCTTAACAACCTCAATTGTCGTTGTTCGTATGCTTCTTAACCTCTTTTGTCATTGTTATTGTGCTTAGCAACATCATTTACACTTGTTCTTGTTCTTAACAACCTCATTTGTCGCTGTTCTTGCGCTTACCAACATAATTTGTCCTTAAGCTTGTGCTTATGAACCTCATTTGCAATTGTTTTTGTACTTAGGAACCTTATTTGCCCTTGTTTGTGTGCTTAACAACCTCAATTGGCATTGTTCGTGTGCTTAACAACCTCTTTTGCCCTTGATCTTGTGCTGATGAACCTCATTTTCATTTGTGCTTGTGCTTGGGAACCTTATTTTCCCTTGTTAGTGTGCTTAACAACCTCAATTGGTGTTGTTCATTTGCTTAAGAACCTCTTTTGCCCTTGATCTTGTGCTTATGAAGCTCATTTGCATTTGTTCTTGTGCTGAGGAACCTCATTTGCCCTTGTTCATTTACTGAACAACCTCAATTGTCGTTGTTCATATGCTTCTTATTCTCTTTTTCCCTTGTTCTTGTGCTGAGCAATATCATTTACACTTTTTCTTGTGCTTAACAACCTCATTTGTCGTTGTTCTTGCACTTTGCAACATAATTTGCCCATGATCTTGTGCTTATGTACCTCATTTGCATTTGTTCTTGTGCAGAGCAACGTCATTTGCCCTTGTTTGTATACTTAACAACCTCAATTGGCGTTGTTCGTGTGCTTAACAACATCTTTTTCCCTTGATCTTGTGCTTATGAACCTCATTTGCATTTGTTCTTGTGCTTCAGAACCTCATTTGCCCTTGTCCGTTTGCTTAACAACCTCAATTGTCGTTGTTCATATGCTTCTTAACCTCTTTTGCCCTTGTTCTTGTGCTTTGCAACATAATTTGCCCTTGATCTTGTGTTTATGAACCTCATTCGTATTTGTTCTTGTGCTTAGGAACCTCATTTGCCCTTGTTCGTGTGGTTAACAACCTCAATTGTCGTTGTTCATATGTTTCTTAACCTCTTTTTTTTCCTTGTTCTTGTGGTTAGCAACATCATTTACATTTGTTTGTTTGCTTAACAACCTCAACTGTCGTTGTTCATATGTTTCTTAACCTCTTTTGCCCTTGTTCTTGTGCTTAGCAACATCATTTACACTTGTTCAAGTGCTTAACAACCTCATTTGTTGTTGTTCATATGTTTCTTAATCTCTTTTGCCCTTGTTCTTGTGGTTAGCAACATCATTTACACTTGTTCAAGTGCTTAACAACCTCATTTGTTGTTGTTCTTGCGCTTTGCAGCATAATTTGCCCTTGATCTTATGCTTATGAACGTCATTTGCCCTTATTTGTGTATTTAACAACCTCAATTGGCATTGTTCGTGTGCTTAACCTCTTTTGCCCTTAATCTTGTGTTTATGAACCTCATTTGCATTTGTTCTTATGCTTGGGAACCTCATTTTCCCTTGTTTGTGTACTTAACAACCTCTATTGGTGTTGTTCGAGTGGTTAAGAACCTCTTTTGCAGTTGATCTTGTGCTTATGAACCTCATTTGCAATTGTTCTTGTGCTTAGGAACCTCATTTGCCCTTGTTCGTTTACTTAACAACCTCAATTGCCGTTGTTCATATGCTTCTTATCCTCTTTTGCCCTTGTTCTTGTGCTTAGCAATATCATTTGCACTTCTTCTTGTGCTTAACAACCTCATTTGTCGTTGTTTTTGCGCATTGCAACATAATTTGTCCTTGATCTTATGCTTATGAACCTCATTTGCATTTGTTCCTGTGCATAGGAATCTCATTTGCCATTGTTTGTGTGGTTAACAACATCAATTGTCGTTGTTCATATATTTCTGAACATCTTTTGCCCTTGTTCTTCTGCTTAGCAACATCATTTACACTTGTTCTTGTGCTTCGCAACATCATTTACACTTGTTCTTGTGCTTAACAACGTCAGTTGTCGTTGTTCTTGCGCTTTGCAACATAATTTGCCCTTGATCTTGTGCTTATGAACCTCATTTGCATTTGTTCTTGTGCTTAGGAACTTCATTTGTTATTGTTTGTGTGCTTAACAACCTCAATTGGCATTGTTCGTGTGCTTAACAACTTCTTTTGCCCTTGATATTGTGCTCACGAACCTCATTTGCATTTGTTTTTGTGCTTAAGAACCTCATTTGCCCTTGTTCATTTGCTTAACAACCTCAATTGTCGTTGTTCATTTGCCTCTTATCCTCTTTTGCCCTTGTTCTTGTGTTTAGCAATATCATTTATAATTGTTCTTGTTCTTAACAACCTCGTTTGTCGTTGTTCTTGCGCTTTGCAATATAATATGGCATTGATCTTGTTCTTATGAACCTCATTTGCATTTGTTCTTGTGCATAAGAACTCATTTGCCCTTATTTTTGTACTTAACAACCTCAATTGATGTTGTTTGTGTGCTTAACAACCTCTTTTGCCCTTGATCTTGTGCTTATGAACCTCATTTGTACTTGTTCTTGTGCTTAGGAACCTCATTTGTCCTTGTCTGTTTGCTTAACAACCTCAATTGTCGTTTTTCGTATGCTTCGTAACCTCTTTTGGCCTTGTTATTGTGCTTAGCAACATCATTTACACTTGTTATTGTGCTTAACAACCTCATTTGTCGTTGTTCTTGCGCTTTCCAACATAATTTGCCCTTGATCTTGTGCTTATGAACCTCATTTACATTTGTTCTTGTACTTAGGAACCTCATTTTTCCTCGTTTGTGTGCTTAACAACCTCAATTGGCGTAATTTGTGTGCTTGACAACCTCTTTTATCCTTGATCTTGTGCTTATGAACCTCATTTGCATTTGTTCTTGTGCTTAGCAACATCATTTAAATTGTGGTTTTTTTTTAAATTTAACTTAAGTAAATTAGATATAATTTATTTGCCCTATAGGCAGGTGATATAAATTATGGCTGCTTAACTTTCTTTTATTGTCTCTTATCTGTGAAGGGTTCAAATGCCTCCATTTTTTTATACCTCCACAATGCTTCTATTTTTTTTAAACATTTATAACTTAAAATATAAAACTCAAATATTAATAAAACCGTTAAATTTGATCTATATTATTTTCTCCATGCACTATAAAAAATTTATGCCATTTCGATTTTGTTTTAATCGGCATTAAGCGCTTGCAAAAATATATTGATATAGATAAATTATGGAGATTGATATTTTAATTTATTGATTCATATAAAAAAACCAAAAAGGCAATATAAAAATTAAACTTATTGATTTTGTTCTGATCGTCATCAAGCGCTTTCAAATGCCTCCTATACTTAGATTCGTATTCAATTTAATAACATAAATTCATATTTAGTGACACACTGAGGAATAAAAAGACCTCCACTTGCTTCAACCAGACCGTACCCAATCTAAAACAAGCAATTAGATTCGGAAAAATCATTCAACAAAGTACGTAGCACTGTAGCAGCAGCAGGATGTCAAATACCGCTGAGTCCGGATCCTATGAGCTAACTCAAATAAAATGTATGAACTTCTTCAATATTCGTGCTAAAGCAGATTGGACGGTCCGGATCTAAACTCATAATTTGAGGTACCTTATGTGATATGAATTTCAAATACTGCTTCGTAATATTATATATAGTAGTTCGCACGAAAAGTTTTAAATTTGTTTTCTGATTATTAGATGTTTTGATGTAAGGAATGTACATTTAAAAAGAAAAGGAAAAAAAGAAGACATGAATTGTCCGTTTCTTTGCACTCAAAATAGAAAATTGTGATCGTAGCACTCAATGCTTCCTCAACAGAACAGTCAACAGACAACTTCAATTGTACCAGAAACCGGTACAGGAGATCGGGTGCTAACTGTCCCAGTCTCAGCCACACCCGGTTTAATTGCATCCTTGACCTGTAGATGCACATTTTTATTATAAGCACATGCAAATTTATGTAATGCAATCATCTAGTTGATTTCTTAGCTTTAGACACCTCATGATTAGCAATTATATCCAATATTTTTTATATTTACTTTTTCTTCTTACTTACTTTTAAATTTGAATAATTCTTCTATTATTTATATACTATATATTTTTCTTAATCACTGATATAATTTTTTCAATTAGAATGACATGTTCATATATAAAATTAAGTTGTCATCGAAAACTAAACTTAGTGATTTTATATTGCAATGTTTCATTTCTTTTTCAAATAATATGTTATCAGTATTTGAAAACTTAATTCTTTAATTTATTTTTTCATTAAATAAATATGTCGCTTACCTATATAAAGTGCTTATGTGTTGTTATTAAGAAGATTCAAGCATAGTGTCATGTTATAGTAATAGAACAAAGTTAAATTAAGTATATTGAATAAGTTTGATGAGTTTAATATATAATTTTTAATAAATTATGAATATATACATATAATTTTAATAAAAATGATTAATTATCCGCATACTGATTAATTATTTGGCGGTACTCTATTCGTAAGACTAGCACACACTGTTTTTAACAACACTGATATGAACTGCTTTTAGTAATTTTTTTTCTTTTTAAATTTCATACTTCTTTTCCATTTATACGTACGGCACAAACAACACAGACAAGACAGAACCAGAAAATCGACATATATAGGAGATTGAATAAATTAGTGTTCTATATTTTTACTTTATAAAAATTAAAACTTTAAAAAGACAAAACTGAAAATTCTAATTAATTTACAATGAGAGGTGCTTATTTATATACACACACATATATATGTACTTATGTACATACATACATACATATATATTAAAGGGTTCCAATGCCTCATCTTCTCATACCTCATTCATATCTCATGTTGTATATCTCTATTTTCAAAGTTCAAACTATCGATCCGGACCGTTCAACATGATATTTGTGCTAAAATATGCTTAGGGATGAAATTTTATAATTTTGCAATTTTTTTTACTATTTTTTAAGAAAGGTACAAAATTACTGTTTTTTGAACGGTCCAGATACAATGATTTTGTACCTATCTTAAAAAATAGTAAAAAAATTGCAAAAATTATAAAATTTCATCTCCAAGCATATTTTAGTAGGAATATCATGTTGAACGGTTCGGATCGATAGTTTGGACTTTGAAAATAGAGATATATAACATAAGGTATGAATGAGGTATGAGAAGATGAGGTATTGGAACTCTCCTCTTATAAGTATACATATTTGATTTTGTCCTTAACCATCAGAAGCAGAATCAGATTTTCGAACTATTGAAGTCAAATACATATGAAAATTAATTTACAATATTCATGACATTTTATTCTAAATTATAAAAAAATATATACATAATTACAAATAAATAAAAAGGTCAATTGATGTCATTCATTGTTTGTCAATCCGCCCGTGTTAACCACAGACCTATCAGTTGGCATGAATTTCCCAATATGCTAAGTGCTACAAGACAAGTTTGTTACTGTACGCATATAATCGACCATATATAGAACAATTCAAATTTCAAACATTATAAACCAAAATTTATTTAGTTTGCTTTAATTTGGTATAAAATAGGATGTAGACAACCTTCAAGTAGGGTTATTTTAATTTGAGAAATACGAGACTTATTTCTAGGTGCTGGATCTTAAGAATAGGTGGAGATACTTTGAAATTCCTGACATTTAATTTTTGTGTATTTACAAGTGCGATTTGGAATATCAAACCTCGAATAGTTTGATATGGATCATGTGACAAATGCTAATTGTATATTATTGTTTACTTTATATGTAATATTTGTACATTTTTAAGTTTCTTAACATTAAAATTATACGTTTTCAATTTTTTTTCGAAAGATGCAATTTTTTAAAATCTGATAAAAAAAATGGGTGTGAGCTATATATTAATGTTTTGTTAATATCGTTTATCTTGCTTTTGGATTTTTAAATTTTGGCTTATGTAATTCCAACGAACAATTCGAACTATCCAATATTATATAAACGCGAAATATATTTATAGCCAAGGCTTATTAATTTTATATTTTATTTATTTTTCTATATGAGAAAGTCATCACTGTTAAATTCTCTAGAATAGTTAACTGGAATCACCTCTGAATAAAAGGAGTAAAATAAAATTTAGAAGATGCAAAAGTTAAAAGTTAAATTTAAGCATATTTTGATGTTGATATCATATGATCGTTTATTTAAATCTAAAAAGTCAAATCTGAGGATGACGCAAACAACATAAAGACTTGTAAAAGTACAAATTAAATATTTTGTTTCACTTTAATATTTGAGTGAGGCTAAGCAGCGCACATTGGTTCGCACAATAACTTTATATTTTTGTTTTCAAAATTTTCAAATTGTCAATTCAAATTGGTCAAAATGATTTTCATAAAAAATGTATTTAGATGTCAAGTTTTATATATTTTAAATAGATAAAAATATCACTTGATGTAAAGATTCCGAACTATCAAATTTAATATTTTTTTTGTCTCACTCTAATTTTTTTTTTTTTATATTTTTAGTAACATGTAGTATGCTTAGTTAAAAGTAGCGTATATAAAACCGTCAATTATAATAATATGTACTGGCAAGGGCATACCTATTAAGACTTCCGGTGAGAGGGCAACTGTTTCTCTGAACTTTTTTTTTTAGAGATTTATAGGTTTGGATTAATTTCATTGGTCCTCTGAAATTTTATTTATCTTCTTTTGAAATTCTGATTGATAATTAATATTAAAAATTAGAGCATTTTCTTTATCTAGTATCTGATTACTTAATAGATTTTCTCTCAATTCACTATTTTTTTTTTGCTCTTCTGATCAAAATTCTGAATCTTTGTGTACACACACCTTATTTGTTTGCTAAAGAAATTCAGTTGGTAATGTAAAAATAAATAAAATAACACACTGCATGCCGAACCCCCTGAACACGTATCCTCTGCATTAACTCAAAAGGGAATCTTTTGAGTTAATGCATCTTGACCATCTGATTTTAAATGGAGTCAATCCAGTCATCTGAGTTTAACACATGAATCTTTTAATATTAGTGTGGATCTTTAAGCGGATCTGATGGTCCAGATGTATTAACTCAAAAGATTCCTTTTTGAGTTAATGCAGAGGATACGAATTCCGGACCCCCTTGCTTGCCAAAGAAAGTTTAAAATTATATATATAATAACACCCGTGCTTAGATCAACTATCTCAACATACTAAAGCGTAAGCACAAAACGTTTGACTTGGAATGCATGCAAAATTGAATGCAGGCATTTAAGCGGGTAGATGGAACAGTTTTTCTTTTATTTTCTTTTCTTGTTTCCTTGCGACCGCCGTTTCGTATTATTAAAACTAAAAATGTTGTTTACACGCGAGCTTTTATAATTTTAAGTATGTTTGTGTTCAAATTTTTGTGGTTTTTCTAGAATGTGTATAAAGTATTAATTCTGAATTCTGAATATTGGCATTCATGTTAAGGTATAATTTACTATATTTATAGAATCAGTATATTGTTGAGAAACTTTTTGAAAATAATTGGTTGTGAAGAAAAGATATTCTTGGAACCAGGTCAATTCTACAAAATAAGGTCATTAATTGGCAGATGGGGAGGATGGTTAGTAGCTCACTTAAATGAACCTAAAATAGACCAAACAGAACTACTTTCCAATTGCACGCAGCTTGTTCTTCTAAATCATTCTTCTATGTGTCTTTCCGTGAATTGCAAAGTCGTTTTAAGTTTTAACATAGTGACAAGTTTCGCGAATAATTCCCGAATTATTCGGATTTTTGGTGATGCCGAACCGAACGCCGAATTGTTCGGTTGACCGAACTTTGACCGAATAATTTCCGAATTATTCCTGAATTTTTTCCAGAATTTTATTTTTTGATTATTTTTTTTTGTTTCTGCTCTCTTACAGAACTGAGATCTCTGATCCGAATAATACTGAATTATTCTCAAATTATACCAGAATTATTTTCGAATGACGAATTTTTGACCTCGCCGAACCGAACCCGAATAATTGATTTGTCACTATGAGTTTTAACACAAAAGGAAGGAAAAAGGTGCTTGTACGATTTTACAATAGCGAGAAAGCTAGACAATGCATGTCGTCATGAAAAACGCAAATGTCGCTACTAAAGAATTATATTGACAATTATTACTATTTGACATGCTAATGATAGATTCTGGTGCAAAAATAATAATAATAGTGAAATATGAAAAGATTTGTTCGAATAATATAATAGAATTTAAGTTTATTGTATTTTAATTTATGACTCATTGATTACATTATATTTGAACTTGCATGCTAGTTAATTTAATTTAATCGTAAGTAGATATATTTTTTTATGTCAATTAATGCAAAAATGCAATCGTCATGATTTGCCTTTTTTAGCATAGAGATTGCATTTGTTTGAGGACTAGATGCATGATTTTGGTGCACATGTTATTTTTGTTAGATTTATTGTATATCTAAATTTTATATATAACTCAATATATATTTTATGTAAAATTATAAATATATTTTTTGTTACACAAATATTATATATATTAAATTTGGACTGTTAAAAAAGTCATTTAATCTTTTATAAAGAAATTTAGCTTTTAAAAGGTTAAATTTCAATGGCTTTTGATGATGGCCAATCAACATACAAAGTGACTAAAAACTTTATTCCCACCTTATCTAGATAGAATGTAGAAAACTCTACAATTTTAACTTTTTTAACTTCAAAAATATTTTTTAACGTATTAAATAGATGTATCATAAAAGTTAGTTAGATGCATGCTACAATTATTATTTTATTTGCACTTTTTTCATCATGTTATAGAAAATTCTCATCATTATTTTTTTTCTTAACGGGAAAGTTATTTTTTTCTAGCCACTACCACTAGCTAGTAATTAGTATTCATAAGACCTTATTATAAGAAATTACCATTTGCAAATTGCAAAATGACAAATCGAAGGATCACATGACAAAATCACACAAGATCTGTCTTTCGAACAGAACACCCCCCATTTGTCATTTCTACCACTCATCTCTCCCTCACACGCAAATTTCGTACAAAATGTCACTCTCACTCGCTCGTCACACACTTTCTCTCTGCTGCCTCCGCACTGCATTTAATGCACCCGTCCCCATAGACCACAGTACATCAAGGATAAAGAGGCGACAGAGCGAGGGATAAACAAAAAAGGAAAGAAAAAAAGAGAAGGGCGATGGAAACAGAGGCGAGAGGCGATGAGGCACAGCCTGAACTTGCTCTGGGGAAAGAGAAAGAGACAGAGAAGGGGAAGAAGCGAAAGGCGAAGAAAGAACAGAAATCGAAGAAGTGTAGATTGCTAAGGTACGATGAGCTGCCAGATTACATGAAGGACAATGAGTTCATATTGAATCATTACAGGTGTGAGTGGCCTATTACCAAAGCCTTCTTCAGCCTCTTCTCTTGGCACAACGAGACCCTTAATATCTGGACGTAAGTGCAATTTTATTGTATTCTTAATTTTTTTTACTTTAGTCCCTGAAATTGACGATATTTAGCAATTTGATCCCTTAGTAGCCCAATCAATGGTTTTCCTGTTGGAACAATTACAGCTCAGTGTTTGGAAATATGAGCACCTTCCACTATTTAACATCTTTAGTTACTCTTGTACTAATTATAAGTGATACTACATTAGTTTTATCATTATCGTTTTTGTTATCATTGTTGTGGCTGTTATTATGGATGTATGTTGTTATTCTCTGTTTTATGTTTATTTTGGTAGCTATAATATCATTTGTGTACTTTGGGTAATTTGGTACTCACCTGGTAATTAATTGTAGTGTGCCACCTACATTTAGTTTTGAGTTGACAAGTTACAGTACCAGCAACCTGATGGAGCTGATTTTTTTAATCTATTTCGGTCAAATAAGCTTAGGTGCCTGAATTATCTTCGTTTCTACACTTACCTGGATCTTTATACTGGAGTTTCGTGATTTATTCTTGAGTACAATTTTATGACAATAAATGGTCACAAGCAGGCAAATTCATTTTTATTGTTTGTGAATTATGGTCTTAACACTCATTCTTGGTTTGATTCATATGTATAGACATCTGCTGGGGTTCTTACTGTTCTTCTGCTTGGCTGTGTTGCATTTGAGCTACTATATCCCTCAAGTTGCTGATTTTCTTGGGCATATCTCTGGGTAAGAAATTTTCCCTGTAAATTGACATATTTTTATAAAGAAATTATAATAACTCTTCAAATAATTGTACGGACAATTTTAAACCCTCAGTTTTGTTATTGAGCACCAAGCAATTCAACAAAATAAGCAAAATCAACGAAAATGTCCTATTAGTAGAGTATAGACTTTTTCTTTGGTTTGACTGGTTGTAATGATGTAACCAGTGCTAGTTAAAAAATCCAACTTACATTTTGTATACAACAACTTAACTTTGCTCTCGTCATTTAAATTTTACATATTGTTTTTTAGGTCTATTGCCACAAGTGCAATGGAAAATGTCTCCGCCAATTTCGGGAGTTTCTTTGTTGTAAGTTCTGTATCTTTCTTACTTTCAGAAAGAAAAAAAAAAGTAAAAGGAAAAAAGAAAGAAAGAAGTTCTGTATCTTTCCAATTGAAATGTTCTGATTTAGCTAGAGCTTCTCTGAGAAGTTCATTGGAGCAAGTTCTGTAGCTTTCTGACGTCTGCTTTAATCTTAAGCTCTTTAGTATGGAACTTACAGTATTTTGTATGAGATTAGGCATGTTAGGTAGAACCACTAAATTAGAAGTATTTTAAGCTTCCGAGGTTTTGGTTGATGAGTTTTGAGGTAGGAAGCCCTTCTTTCCTCTTTTACATACTCTATTTACATCAAATGATGGGGCAT
>CAXKVW010000497.1:0-22091 GCA_964058825.1 Carex arenaria | reverse complement strand
TCAAAACACATCTCAATCTCAGCCTTTAATAAAAAAATTCTGATCTCATGCATCTGTTCTATGTTGTCAACTATGTAGAGATCTAAGTTTAATTATATCCGTACCCGCCTCACGAATAGCCACACAAAAATTGTTTCTCTCTTTTTCTTCCCCTCCCTCACAGTGCCCACACGTTTCTGAATTCGCATGGCCCCCTGCGCTATTCCCGAATCACCAAAAATTAAGATATCTCATAAATAGTTTTACACGAATCTCAAAGTAAAAATACTACTAGCCCCCTGTCTATTCTCGAATCTTCAAATATTAAGTCATCTCATAAATAGTTTTACACGAATCTCAAAGTAAAATAATACTGCCCCCTGCTCTATTCCGATCACCAATTAATTATCTCCACATATAATATATTATCAAGCTTTAAAGTTATTGTTTGCTCTTATTATTAACTAATACATGATTAAGAAATCAAATAAAATTAATCACATTTAAAAAAATAATCAGAATAATATTCCAGCTCAATAAATGTTAAAGAAAAAAATTAATATGCAAATGTGATTATTGAAGTGGCGTGATATTTGTTGACCGGATATTAAACTAATATGCAAAATTATTATATGTTTTATTGGATATTTATACGGGTATCGGGTCGGTTTCGGTTATGGGTCGGATAATAAAATCAAATCCATATCCTACCCATTACAATATCGGTTCCGGTTCGGATTCGGAATAGATATTAAATTATTAAATTTGTAACCGTACCCATAATTTAACTGGTTATATTTTTTAAATCATACCCTATCCAAATGAACCGGATCTGGGTCAGTTCCGGGTCGGATCCAGTTCAGTTCTGAATCGGTTCCAGATAATCAGGTAAAAGTAGCACCTCTATTCATTCTATGTTGCTCTTCAAAAATCATTTCATTCTCACAAGCACAAAACTAACAATGTACCTTTTAACCATAACATATAATAACATATTATGTATCAGTAATTAAAAAAAATAAGAAAAACCTCTATGTATCCATCTAAGTTGACAAAGTATCATCAAAAATCATTTTATTCATTTTATTTCCCGTTGCAAAGCACGGGCACTTGACTAGTTATATAAAAAAAAAACTGTCCTCCTTAAATGCACCATTGCTTTAAAATTGCCGGCATAGGATGCTTTTTTTTTTTTTTATAAAACGCCTCGCGCGAATTGTTTCTTTTTATTCAATATGGATTGGATTGGGAGTGTACTTTTTTAGCGTTGGATCAATACTGGTTGGTTTTCATGTGCATCGGCTTATGCAACTATGCATGACTGTGGATTCAGGTCGCCGACACAGCAGAGGCTCTAAAAAATTAAGATTCCTATGAAGATCAAGATTTTCTTGTGGTTCATGTTGGAGGATAAGATCCTGACACAAGAAGTTTTGGAGGTAAGAGGTTGCGTAGTTCGGTCGGGTTATCACTTTTGTGACTCCAGTGAGACAAAATCAAGGAATCACCTCATGTGGGCAGAGGCGGACCCAAGTGTATCCATGGGGGGTAGCTGCCCCCTCTCTGGAAATTTTTTTGCCCCCCGCTGGATGTTTAATTTGCAGTTCGGGTTAAATTTGGTGTTAAAATTAAAGTAAATTTTTTCAATTATGATTGATAATTAGAATTATAAATTAAAATATCAGAAATTATAAGTCGGAGCATTGAAAAGTATAAATTAAAGCATTACTTTTTTATTAAGTACTTAATTAGTTAATGGATTTGAACCCGATTAGTTATTTAAACTCGATTTGATATCCCCCCCCCCAACGAAAATCCTAGATCCGCTGGAATATTATTTGGGTTGCAGGAGCATGAACTCTCTTGTGAGAGAGGAATAGAAGGCTATTTTCTAACAAGAGAAAATTAGTGTATAGCATTGTCAATGATACAACTATAGAAATTATCTTTTGAACATATTATGGGTAAATAGAGGGAGAGTATATATTTAATTTTTGTAAATAGTTGAATAAGATAACTTTGTCTTGTATATAAACTTTTTATCAATTCAATTGTTGACATTATTTTATACCAACCATAAAAAAATACACCATTGATGTTATTATTAACATCAATATGAATATATTTAATTTTAAAGATGGAGATTTTTGTATGATTCTTTCATGCACCTTCATTTCTCTTGAATATATAGTTCACTCGTTGATTATCAGATCCGAGATAAAAAAAATCAGTTTAATTTTTTTTTAAGGTAAAATTTGTTAATGGTATAAGTGAATTTTGTAGGGATTTCAAATATGTTATAATGTAACAATTCAATTCAGTTTTTCAATTTGTTCGCTATATGAAAACTAAAATTCAAGTGTAAATTAAATTTCAAGATTAATATAGAGCTTACCACTAGACGCGCAGCGGAAATCTTCGTCTATTCGTAGGAGCAGTCATCCTCTTTTACTTCTTGCACCTCGTGTCTGATTCACGCAACATCAACTGCAACCACTTCTCTACTGGTATCCACACGAACATATTGACAAACAACTGCAAGTCGGAGTGCTAACACCAACTGACAGTCCCCTATTGTATTTCTACTCTTTTTTTTTTTATTATTTCTGAAGTAGTGTGAATTTAGACAATCAGAATTTCGGTCTAATCCAATTAAACCGAAAATACTATTCTTCTATTTTTTTTTGTCTCCTTTTCTCTTTCTGTGTAATTTCGGATAATATAATTATTAACTGAAAATTAATCTACTGCATATGTATTTATAACCAAATACATTTGTTCAATTGCACTATTTCGTTTGCACATATCCATTTACTCCTAATTGGAAGACATTATCCTGATAGAACAAATCAGAGCAGAAATTCGGACCCAATCCAATAAGAATAAATTCATATTTAATTTAGGGAAAATTTGTTATGTGCCACTCAAAAACTTCAAATTTGTCAAAATGCCACTCAAAAATCCATATTTGTCAAAATGCCACCAAAACTCAAACCCTATTTTAATTTTGCCATTATCCCTATTTCATCTCAATTTAAAAATTCTAATCTTTCAAAATACCCAAACTGCCCCTGTCAGATTTTTTTTTTTTTTTCGAATTTCAAATTTTTTGAATTTTTTGAAATTTCAAATTTTTTCGAAAATCAAATTTTGAAAATCAAATTTGAAATTTGATTTTCAAATTTCAAATTTTTCGAATTTCAAATTTTTTTGGAAAATCAAATTCGAAAAAATTTGAAATTTCAAAAAATTTGAAATTCGAAAAAATTTGAAATTCGAAAAAAAAATTTGAAATTTCAAAGAGACGGTAGAACTGGTCCTGAGAAAAAAATCGGTTTACTTTGATAAGTTGGTTCTCTCTGAAAAAAAAAAAAAAAAAAAATTCTGACAGGGGCAATTTGGTCATTTTGAAATATTAGAATTTAAAAATTGAGATTAAATATGGATAATGGCAAAATTAAAATAGAGTTTGAGTTTTGATGGCATTTTGACAAATATGAGTTTTTGAGTGGCATTTTGACAAATTTGAAGTTTTTGAGTGGCACAAAACAAATTTTCCCTTTAATTTATTAATTGGTCCAAATTATTTTGCATCTAGTACATTTCTTGCAAACTTAACCGAAAATAGAGATGTTATTGAGGTATGGACTGGATGGATATATCCTAGACAATTAATCTTTGATAGAGATGCTAAGAATAATGTAAAAAGCATTCCACCAAGGTCCAAGGCACCTTCTTGTTTTTTTATCCCATTGCTTGCAATGCATTGCTTGGCAGTTGGCATACGTCCCAAAAGGACGAGCAACGTTCCCCTCTTCCGTTTACAAGAATTTCTAAGTTGGGTCATGAACGTAATTACTGCACTGAGGAGGGTTCATTTAAGTACTGGACACGAGGTATTAAACGAATCACCCGAGCAGAAGAAGACAGGAAATTTCCATGTCCGAATCCTCTGAGGTAACCTAATTTTGTATTTAGATCCAGACCGTCCGATCAGAATCCGGCCCAATCCAGTCCAAAATGAAATATATGGGATCCTTTAATACGTTCAATGGAGATCGGACGGTCCAAATATAATTAAACTCAAAATTTATGTTGCTCAGGTACCGAATTTTTTTTATTTACCACCGTATAAATTCATAATTTAAAAATTAGAACCCTAAACTTTAAAATTAAGTTTTTACCACCCACGCTAGCTCTGTCCGCACACTAATTTGAGCCGGTTATCTAGCTGGCTAGTTGGGTTAGTGCACCAAATGTATGTGTTTTTTTTGGTATGCCAGCTAGACTAGCGCATCAATTTTTTTTAAGTTATATTCTATTCTATTTTGTAATGTGGTGTTTAGAATTATATATACACATCAAATTAGACGGAGAAATTATAGAAAATAAAACACACTTGGTTAACAAATAAAATTTTAGACTAAGTTTGAACTAAAAATTACTACGATAAATTATACGCACAATATGAGCAGCGTTATGTACTAAGTAAGTTGATGTGCATATTATATGCACAACATAATAAAACTAAAAAATATTGATTCCCTAAACTAGCTGATATAAAAAATAATAAAATAATACACTAACTCAGTTAGTTTAAGTTAGTGCGCGAACTAGACTCAGTGCCCAACTGGCTCGATTTTGAGGATAGTGCTCAAATGAAATGAACTCAGAAATTTACCCCCTTCTCGACGAATTTGCATCCTCTCAGATATCTCATATTTTGCGTGACTTTTCGGAAAATCTCAACCGTTGAAATACGTTATGCACGAATGCCTCCTGCGCTATCCCCGAGTAGGTACTGGACATGTCGGTCACGCAAAATATGAATTCACATCATCTGCATTAATTCAAATTTTTTGAGTTAATACATCTGAACCATCCGATCCGCTTTAAAATTCATACAAACTAAATCTACACTAATATTAAAAGATCATCGTATTAAAATTAGTCGACCGAATTAACTCTGTTTGTTAAACAGCCGAGATGCATTACTTAAGAATCTATTCGGTGAGCCATTGAGAATGAACATCAACACAAAAATTGAACTAAAAATTAATACAGCGGCTGAACACGCCCCGAAAGATTTCCTTTTAATTAATGCAGAGATACGTGTTCCGCAAAATATGAGATATCTCAGACTCAGAGAACACACACTCGACACGATGGTACCCGAGCCCCGGATCTTCTGTTTCCGATAAGAAGTTTAAAAAGTAAAACGGGCGCGAGAATGTCCGTGTATAAAAAAAGTATATTAGGCTATAAGTAGTCTCTCTTAGATTCAGCAAAACAAATTAGATAATGTCAGCAATAGACTACACGGTGTTTTATAATTGAACCGACACAGAAAATTAGGATCTATAAATCAGGTACATTCTTTTCTGTTGGCGTTTGGCAGACTCCTCTGATATCCTGTTTTGGCAAGAATCTTTGCAAAATCGATGTATCATTTCAATTTCCAACCTTCCACTCAAGTTAAATATGTTGTATTTTCTCACTACATGACACGTGCCATCCATGCAATATTTAGCTTTCGCTTTTTTGACAACTTTTTTTTCCGACACAAGTGAATTCAGTATCAATTATAAAAAAAAATTGAATTAGACATATTAGAAATTAGCTTCAAATGCCATGACCATTTTTCAGTTTTTGTTGTTTTTAAGACGATGACAGGTTTTGGTGGAGACGGAAGAGGAAAAATAGCAGTTGCAGCACTTGGCGATCAGTAATAACCTTGAGGCTATGTTTGCTAACCATGTCCATGGTGTTGTTTCGTGCTTGCCAAATTTTTCAAAGAACGTACACACTTGCTGTATATGTCTTTGCAAAAGTTGGCGAACCGACCCTGGAATAATTGGTCGCCGAACGTAGCCAAACCCTATATTTGGTTTAGATTAAACACTACTATTTGGAGGTCAAAAAAAGCGATTTAAGGAAGATGCATTATATATTGTTTACTTGTTAAAAGTACAAGTCTCCTATCTGTTTAACCCTGGTCCTAGTTTCCTAGATGCACGGAATCGATTCCGCTGCTCTCCAAATAGGAGAGCAAGATCCCACTATTCTAATCTCAACCGTTGAATTTTTTCATGCACAAATCTCAACACAAATAAAAGGCTGAAATTTGAATAACAGAGCCTTGCTTTTCTATCTGGATAGCAGCAGAGCCGGATCCTAGATGCACCATGCAACATGCCGTATAGAATTCAATTCAACTGTCAGTGACCACTAAACAACCAATATATGATCTCCTGAATCTTGATGTGCATAATTTAAGAAGCAACACTACATATATCCACACATGCATCTTCGGGGCTTAGCTTCCTATGGACTTGTCAATTGAAATTTTTCTAACGGAAGGCAGAATTCATGTTATATTTAATGTAAATACACATACAATCTTAACTAACCGTACTTTAGCCACTAAATAGATCATCAAGCCATCCATAGTATAGCTCTCATAACACAGAGAGGCCTAAAAATAAGAACTAGAAAAAAAAAACTAGAAACCACCATTAAGTACAACTGCAAAACAGATAGCATCTGGTAATGTTAACAACAAGAACAGCAATAAAAACACTAGAGAAGTTCTGGTTTAGTTCACTAAATACTATCTCTCCTACATAATCTAAGCATGGCAACCCCAAATCACCACCAAAACAACTTGTCTTACTCTCAAAATACCACATCTACCCCCAAAATGTCAGCTCAACGCATCTTAGGCCTCTTAGAAGGCCCTGAGCCAAAATTACCCCTGCGCTTGGCTGATGCCGAGAACGTTGCACTCTTCTTTGCTGATCCGGAGAAAGTCGCACTCTTCTTGACCTTCCTCCTCCTCTCTCTCTCCTCCTCAGAATCACTCTCATCACCATTTTCTCTGTCTGCATTGCTTGCCTCCCTCTCCAACTCCTCCCATGTCTTCCCCTTCTCCTCCTCGGAATCTGCACCACCATCCTCAGACACCTCCTCATCCTCGCTCTCCACCAGTGACTCTGACTCAGACGCCTCATCTGATGACTCTGATTCCTCCCCCTCCACATCGGACGGCTCATATCCCTTGTCAGACTCCTCGCTCCCTTCGGTCTCTGAGTCACTTGCATCCATGTTCAGAAACTCCCAACCACCATCTTCTATGAACTTCTCAGGGTCTTCGGTTATGGTTTTAAGGATTGGGCGCCAGTTCAGATTCAAGCGTGACTCGTAGTACTTCAGATCGGTTGTATCCAACCACTCCTTGATTGCATCCAGAGAAGAAGATGGGATCGAGTCGATTCGCAAAACATCCTTCTTGAAATCCTTGAATACAATCGCCATGTCGAAGTTCTTCTGCCCGAACCCCACACGTTCTAGGTTGACAATCTCAATCTCGCCCAGAGTTACAACCAGAAAAGGTGTCTCAACCAGCTCAACCAAGCAGGTGGAGGTTGGTATGATGAAAGCGGATGCCTTGTACGGCACTCCATGAAACCCTAGTTCACGAAGGGGCATGTCGAACTCCAAGTCGTGGCCCTTAAACTGAGGCTGTGTCCAGTGGTCATTGACCCTGTTCACAAATGTTTGGAATTCCATATTGATTCTGTTCTTCCTCTCTCTTTCCCTTTGCTCTTCTTCAATTTCATCTGGGTCTAAAGCTGACCGGCGGCCCCCGCCAAGCGTTTGCACCACATCCATCACTTCCACATAAAACTGCACATCCTTTGTCTTCTTGTTCCCTACCATTATATGGTTATGCAAATGGAAATGCAAGAGGGTTATCATTTCCCTCTCAGCTGGTTGAAAGAAGGCATGCTTGATATTGCCATACATGATATCAACTCTTTCATCTGGACGAGCTGTAGAGTACCGGAATCCGTTAATATGTGCCTCGAGTGAACCAGTCAGCTTCCTCCCTCTACCACCAAAAGTTGGTCGGATCCATAGATCTGGTAACCGCATTGGCTTCATGCGACTGCTCGGTGCCACCTGGAGCTTCTCCTGGCTGACAAGAGTCGCTCTCTCAGCGCGCTCTGATTCTCGTGATGCCACCTGGCGCCTGAGAGTTTTAATATGTTGCACCACCTCAGAGCTGTGTCTCGGGTCTTTTGACCGAAAACTGATTTCCTTGACAAATATATTACCTTGAAATTTAAGGGTATTTGCATCATGTGGGTTGAATGCTGTCCCAGGCACGTTGAAGATTATTCTTATTGTACAGGTACGGTTGTCTTGGTGGCTGGTAACACTCTTCACAGTCGACACATGGAACGGTACCATGCTGCCATAAATCGGTAAAAGGACTGCCTCGTTTTTCGAATCGACTTGTATCATCAGTTCTTTTGAATATGGAAATTCATTGGGGCTTCTGTATGCAACAAGTTCACTTGATGCCCTAGCAGGCCCGCGTGAATCACCGGACCCAGGCCCACCACCAGCAAGACGCCGGGCAGTCTCCTCATTCTTTTGACGTGCCAGCTCAGCCTGGTGCTGGCGTCTGAGCTCCTCTTTTGACATCTCATGGTTTTCAGACCGGAGTGTGGCCTTTGATGGGCCTGAAACTGACCGATTAACATCAGAGTTGACCTGCGACCTGTGGGCTGTTTCTTCTTCTTCTTCATCCCCTTCTTCCTTCAATGAATACATGACACTACTTAATTGCTTGGGGCACTGCCCAGTTTGGATTTCAGGCCCATTTTCTCCCACAATGACTGTATCAGCAAGCAAGAGAGAGAACTTCTCAGTTTTCGGGTTCTGGGTCGCAGCTGCGATGTTCTGGAACCCAAGAGAGACATTGAAAACCATTCCGGGCTTTATCAACCTATCAGTTTTCGCATTCAGGTTCAGACCCGACTCGCGAAATTCGAGTCCGATTCCTGTACCAGCTGACTTGGTAAGGTTCTGTACCAGCTCAGGGGCCTCTTTCTCCACAACTGATACGGCTGCCTCATAAACTGCACTGACCTTGTTCCCCGGACGCACTGCCCCAATAGCTGCTTCTTGTGCCTTCAGCAACACCTCATAAGCCTTGCTTTGCACCGGCACAGCATCAATCATAAAAGATCTTGCCACGTTGGTACAGTAGCTGTTGTATCGGGCCCCAATTGCACAAATGATAACACTAGTCGAGTCATAATACAGATTCTCGTCATTGCTCTGTGCACTTGGCCGAAGGTCGAATTTACCCCCAGACTGAAATATAGGAGGGTAACAGATGTCCACATTTTCTGGTTTGAGCTTCACTTTTACCTTGATGGGGTCTTGTATAGCCTTCTCTGTGGCATCCATTAGCCATGAATGAGAAACCTTCTTTTCAAGATCAATAATGTCTTCCAATTTTGGCACCACAAAATTCTTCATGGCAGCAGTGGTCAAATAAGCTGCCTTCTTTACACAGGTCAATTCCGCAGAATCTTTCACTGATAGAATTTCAGATAACCCGGCTGTAACATCTACCAGCTGATAGGCTGACCCAGTGAGCTTTCCTGACCAAGTTTCCAGAAGCTTGCCTTCAGGAGCTTCCTTTGCAATGTGACCGATAACTGGTTTAGCAGATCCAGACTCAGATTTCACTGCAGTCAAAATCTCATCCATCAAGCCTGTGCCATCATCATTCTTGGTCTTTATATGAAAAATTACCTCCGCTGAGATGGCATCCTTCGTAGGTTTCTTCAGGGTTTCCAGAAGACTTGCCTTTTTGGGGCTACATAAAAAATGAACTTGATGTGGTGTAAAAACCATAATGGTTTCGGGAAATTCATAACCCAATAGCCATATGTTCATGGCTGATGACTTAAGGTAGCGCAAATCCTCTGAAGATGGGGGGGTAGAAATGGAAATAGCATCTGCAGAGGCCCATGTGTCAGAGTTATGGGCCCGCCAGCTCTCATAGAATGATTTTAGATGCTTGGTGTAGCTGTCGGTGTTGATCTGATAACTGGACCCGCTAGAAGTGCCTGGTTTAGAGGATCCGTTTTGCGCCATTGCAAGGATCTAAGCATCCACCAACCTAAAATGACAGAAAAATTAATATTGAGGTTTGACATAAGAAAAACAAAAATGACACACAACATTGTTCAGAAGGAGCAATTAGTTGGAAACAGATTCCTTAACTCTAGCAGGCAAGCCCATGTGGCAAAGCTTCAATGCTAATTACTGCAGGTCATGCAGTCATAAACAATAACCACCTAAAATCCTCGACTATTTTATTTCCTTGTTTAATCCCTTTCATTCATATAGCATAAATTTTTCAGTGAAATCTCTAGCCTA
Source organism: Carex arenaria (assembly GCA_964058825.1). Classification (NCBI taxonomy): domain Eukaryota; kingdom Viridiplantae; phylum Streptophyta; class Magnoliopsida; order Poales; family Cyperaceae; genus Carex; species Carex arenaria. The sequence continues at coordinate 11,870 of CAXKVW010000497.1, read as the reverse complement.
AAAAACTATTGAAAATTTAATGTTTATATTCATTTCGAATATTTTTACACATCAATATTATTGTCTCCTATATGGAAGTACAATATAATGTAATAGATTGAATGGATAAAGTATTACTAATTTCTACAATAAAAGCACAGCATGCAGAAATAAATTCTATACTATGGAGCACCTTTAATCATTTCTCATAACAAGAAGAGATAACAAAATAGTTATGGTAAACCTGCATGCTGATATCCTAAAAAGAGTAGGAAGGGAAGGAAAGGAATACAAAGGGAGGTTAGCATATTTTCCATTCTCTTGTTTGGATTGTCTTATTTCCCTCTGTTACACTCCAATTTGAAGAAATAACAAATATAAGTTTTAGAAAGTTTGTTTTTAAAGGTCATAAGCTGTAGAAAGTTAAAGGAGTTTAAATAAGTAACTTCCATTAACCTTACCCTCCTATTAAATATCCAACCAAACAAGAATCAATTAAGACATGCTAATATCCCATTAGATATCCCTCCCCTTCCTTTCTCTACTCTCCATCCAAACAAGGTGTAAATTGCTCGCACCTAATACATATCCAATAAAAACATGCTAATACGCATATACAACATGTACTGGCTACACCAGCTGGTGTAGTCTTTTTTAGCCTGCTCAGAACATGCATCGAATTGTGGAAAAGGGGGTAGCTTGAATACCATTAAATTCTACCCATGTTCAGAAACACTCTAATGTTTTATTTGTGAAGTACCTTACTTAAACCTAGAACCTTCTGCCATATCAAGCAATAGTCACATCATTTCTGTGTTCCTACCATGGTTCAGAAAATCTATCTATCGACAGAATACAATCCAATCCAATAATTGGGAGATTTTCCAAGCGACTGACCTAATGCGTTTTGGGCGAAAAAAACCCTAGAACTGGAGGGACCTATTTAGGCTTTGGGACAAACAAACCTGTTTAGGTCGTTAAACGGAACGCCAGAGAGATTGTAAACTGGAGGGGAAAACGATTTTTTACTATCTAGCAAGCTGAAAATCTCACTTCTTTTCGATTATTTCCCTTGTTCTCCTCCAGCCTACCCGATCGTTAGGCGGATAAACACTAATCCGAGTGAAAAGAGATGCACTTCTTGGTCTTATCTAGGGTTCGCCATACTTGAAAGAAAACTAAGACCAGGGAGAGAGAGAGAGATAGAGGTACCTGAATGGTGGCGCGGGGGACTCTGAACCCTCGATAAGAGAAAGAAAATCGGTGGAGAAAGAAAGAGGTGAGGTCGGCCGGGAGAAAGGAAGGAAGAGAGAGAGAGAGATCGGGTGTAAATCTAGGTCTCCCGAATTTGTCCCCAATTCGTTGGGTTTTTCTTTAGACGAGGCGTGCGCTAGATACTACCTGATCCCAGCGTAAGGAGTTTTCATGCTGCAGTTCCTCTGATTAGTGGGGTCGACATGACTTTAGAAAGCGTGATGCGGATGATCTTCGTGCAGATAAAACACGGTTGATGGAACTGCGATAAGACCAAATGACGAATAGAGAGCCCAAATGACTTAAAGTTGCGGGTGTTCCTTTCGACAGCGTCGGTACGTAATTTCAATCCGGATGGATGTCTTAGAGATTCGTGCCAGATTAAAATAAACGGTCCAATTTCCCTTCGGCTAGGGCTGCGAAGTGCGAACGGATCTCTCATTATCCAATCCGAGTCGGATCCGCACCCAATGAATCAGAACAGAATCCGCGCCAGAATCTAAGTAAGTTGTATTCGTTAATTTAAAATTCATATGAACTTAAAAAATTGTATTGAATAATATTGAATTGTACTGAGTTAATATGCACATTTCTAATATGGGAGAATTGCTCCCACGTCCATTAAAACCTCTATAATATTTTAATGTTCCCAGTACAATATTAATATATCTTATTTTTTTCTATCTAAAACCTCTCTAATTTTTAATTTCTCTATCAAACTCTCAGTATATCTTATTTTCTCATCTGAATTTGCAATCCTTTCCTGTTTCTCTGTTTATTTTCAATCGATAAGCTAAAATCTTATCTAATTAATCATCAAGTTCAAATTAAAAATTTAAAGGACCACTTTACTGTTCTATATATTTAAAATCATGTGCATAATCATTGTCGCTTGCGAAAGCCCAACAACCTTCCATGTATTTAAAATTATGTGCATAATCATTGCTAGCAGCTATCGGGCTTCTCGAGGTGTTCAGCAACATTGGCGTTGTCACCAACGTCACACCGAGACGTCCAACAATCACCTTATGGCATTGCCATCGTCGGCCTCCACGATTGATTCAAAATCTTCTCTCTCAGGTGCCCTTTTTGTCTGCTTTCAATATCGCTTTGAATTAGTCAGAATTATTTAGATGATCTGGTACAATTATGAAGAAAAAAAAAACTATTTAATGAATGAATTACAACTTCGTATGTTCTAATCCTAATGGTCGTTACTATTCTGTTTAACACTGAGCTTACATAATTATTTTTATAGTTATGCCCCTTTTGTCCTTAATTATTACTTTTCAAATTGATTTGTTAAATTTAAATATTTTTATATAAAATAAAATGTTAAATGAGAACAATAAAATAGATGGCAAACTGCTTAAAAGTAGTACCCAGATCTTTCTATGGAAATTACTATTCATAAATGTATGTATATATTTTTATATAGCATTCACTTACATGATGATGATGATGTCAAATGTAGTATTGAATGAAAAGTAAAAAAGTACATAACATAATTGAGTTTTCAAACTTAATATTCATGCCATATTATTCGTGTTCTTAATCGTCAGATTGTGTTTATCTCATCATTCAATCTGATCAGATACCTATTCTTTGAGAACTTGATATCTTTTTGGGACTGTTTTCATAAATGCTTTTCTGAATAATTGCACTCTTGTACCGTGTACACAATCGAAGTTCCAAACACTCAAGAGCAAGATGAGAAGAGAAGAGAGGAAAAATCCTCTCCTCTGTTCCTACATAATCAAGCAGGGACAACAAAAGAGAGGAGATGACAAAAATAATAAAATGGTCAGTTCTAAAAAGCCGAAGCTCAACTGAGGATAAAGTGGTCATTTTAATTTTTAATATGAAATTGATGATTTTTTTTAGTAAAGCCTGGAGGTCAAGTCATTTAACTATTTAATTATCTACAAATAATTGATTTTTCCGGATTTTAAACCTATGACCTCTAATACGGAGAACACTGTCTTTGCCACTAGATTAAATACAGGTTCTCAAATTGATGATTCATTAGATAAGTTTTTATTTGATTAAATTAAAAAAAAAGAGAATTAGGGAAAAACAATCAACGTTTTGAATTAGAGAAGTTTTAATGTGCATAAGAGCAATTCTCCCTTATAATAGGAAACAATTATACCACTCGTGTTATACAGTGTATTTTGAATATTTCAACTAAATTATCCAATATATAGTCTATATCTAATTCGAAATCTGCTATAATATTGATATTAATCCACGTTTTGAATCCTAAATTTTTTTATTAAATATGAATAGTTGAATCAGAGTATGGGCTTCTTGCACTTTTAAAGAAAGTTCTTAATTTTTTTGAAGTTTTATGCTCGGTCACTGGGTCTCTCTGGTACAGATAATTAACAGGTAATGCTGTCTTGGAAGGATACATTACTCCTATTATATTTGCAATATCAGGTTTTCATACCAAAATTGCTTTTGTACACTGTATCAGTAGTTGACTATTTGCAGAATTTATTGTTGCTATATATTTTAATCTACTGTAAAATTGTGTCAGTGCATAACACTATTCAAATCAAGTCAAGTAGCGACGGCAGTCCAGTAGCTTGTCAAGCAAGTGCTGGTCGGAGTACCGATTATGCGGGCCCACTCCCATTTGCCGGTCTCGTCTGGCCGCCTCAACTCAGCTAACTGCTCATTGGTACAATAATCCCTCATCAATCCATATTCTAATGTAAATTCAATGATATTTGCCACAAGCTAAAGTATTGTATTTATGAAACAATTACGTACCCTGCCATCTTGTAATTCGAAAAGCACCGAGTACTCCGAAAATGGGATTGGTCGAACCGCAGCAACCTGTGTCATTCCAACAATGATTTTTTTATCAGCAGAGAACTAAATAATGGCACAATCCTGCAACTAGTCATTACTGGTATTTTATTACTACAACTACAACCACTTCAGCCTACCTTTTCATTGCACTGTCCGGCAAATCTATTCCCATAGAACCCCTCTGTCATGTAACCACCATCAGGATGCTCCTCAAAATTACAACTATGCCCCTTGTCGTCATCCTTAGTTGCTGCTTGGAACTTTTCTGAATTTGGGTGCCCGTGACTGATCCAAAGCCATGTTCCCACATCCAATTGCCGACTGTAGACCAATCCATCAGAACCAATTACAAACAATTGGGCCCCATCAAAGCATGGACCCGGTGCACCGACTAGGCTGGCACCTGGATGCGGTGTACCGTGCTCCACCCAATCCCATCCGTCTTGAGAATTCCAACGGTACTCCACAAGCGCACCGTCCTCAGAGAACAAGAAGATTGAGCCGATCAGGGATTGTTGGTACAGTCTCATGGCTGTACCAGGGGACCGAGAGAGGATTAGATAGGGGGATTGGCGGTGCTGGTGCCATAATTCTGTTATTCTGTTGTACTGGTACAGACGGCCATTTCGGCCAACAACGAAAATTATGTTTCGTCTCATGACTTCTTGGTCTACAATAAATGCGATTTTGGTATCAGGTGGGTTCTGACAATCTTTCCATTTGAAAGCTCTTAAGGCGACCTGAATTTTTTTTTTTGTATATAAAATAAAGGCATGTCAAACAATCAAATTATAGGTCAACAAATATAATTTTAGAATATTTTGTATTTCATCTATTAGTAGTTTAAATTAGACGGAATATAAATTATACTGCTATGTTCGATACCAAAAGGGGTACCAGAAATGTACAGTTTTATGACAATTTCAGGAATATATTTCTGGAGATTTAAGTATGTGCCCCTCAATCTTGAGAGAAACTATTTGTTGAAGGTATACCATGCATGCTCTAGTTGAGCTTGACTAGTACAGTTGCAAGATGTAATATTTAATTATTATCTTAATTGTATAAAGAACTTACTGTGAACTGTAGCAATCTTCCTCTTTTGTTAATAAAGAAGAGTGCATCTTCAGTCGTGACCCTGCGCAATTTACCAGGAATGCCGTCCCAGGGCGACCCACTTGCCACCTGTCTCCCTTTCTTCATAGCCGTGCAATTAATCCACGACAATTCCTCCCCAGTCCTTTCCCTAATAAGCAAATTTCCATTGACATCTACCAGATACAAACTCCCGTTATAACTTCCGAGGGCTCCCTTCATATCAGTTACATGATCATGCCTCAACCACAGCCACACCCCATCATTAAACAGATATTCGAATGTCATCCCATTGTTTGTTATCAGAAATAGTGACCGTTCTGTGTGCATGACACGCATGCGGAAGTTCAATTCAATGCTCCTTGTCAGGACATTATATGAGTCTTGACTGCTACCGGGATCCCTCGAGAGGGTATGAATGTAATCTGACTGCTTCTCCTCGATTCTGCGCCTTCTGAAGCCTGCTGGATTGACCAAGTCTGTTTTTACACCAATTATGCAGTTGTTGGGTCCGTGTTCATCTGTGCAGTATTCAGCATTCCATCCTTCGGTTTCTGGCACATCTAAGATCGACCACTGATACTTGTTTTGGACTTGCTTTCTTCGGTTTGTTATTGGATTATGGGTTAAACCTGGACCAACTTCATTGCCTCCCATGCCCGGTAAGTGGAGCTCAGCGAGCCGGCCATCATCTAGTGGAAACACAGTTCGGTCGGATTGTAGTTGCACTCCAAGTACGCTTTGTGCGACTTTTGTGTCTCTCGGGTGCATGTGGTTGATCCATGTTCCTCCTATATCACCCTGTACTCCGCCTTCACCAATTAGGAACCACAAATTATTATTGTTAGTCCTATAGCCATAAATTTCAAGATTAAATTCTACTTGAAGGAATGGAAAACCAATCCAAGAATCCAGTTTACTAAGTCTAACAAAAATTATTGTACATAGTTGGGTTATCTCAGTACCATGTAGTTGTCCAAACTAAGCCTTTGAATTTCCCAAAATAAAAAAAAAAAAATGTGCAGAAGAATTCAAACTATTACAAAATTACATTGCTTGAAGCAATTTTAACTTACCTGAGAGGCGTTTGGGAAGCTGGTACTCGAATACATAACCGGTGCTTGTTGTTGCAAAGAACAATGAAGCAACCTTGGCATCTGCTTCAGTATTTTGGTAAATAGGTGTAAGAGAACTCAGGTTCTGATTCTCAGGTGCACCATGGACCGCCCATTTCCACTTCCTCCGATATAGACGCCTCTCTACTAAAAAACCATCCTGTGGATCTTCAAGTCTTTTTTCAACAAATAGATATATATGGCAAAATAATAAAACACTTGTACAACAATTTTAATTAATATGAAGGTTGTTTAAAGCATAATATTGTATATATAACTGACTAATTTAACTACTGAGGCTTAAATGAGGGGCAGTTTCTGTTTCATGCTAATACAGGGAAGTACTAATTTTATATGCAGCTGACGACAAGAACTTCCAATTCATGTAGGGAAAATAATTCAATAACCTCATTATTTTCAACTTTTAAATGAACTAAATGAAATTTCCTAAAATTTAACTTTGTTAGTACTTTGTACATACTTTATACCTTGCTTAAGAGGAAAAGAGAGACCGATTGAGCTCCAAAAAGACCGTGTACTGTACAGCCAGTAGAAGGTCTCAGAGAAATATATCCAGTTGATGGATCACTCCAAATATGTTTTTTCCAAGACGGCTTCGACTCCTTGTCAAACTCATAGAGATTACCGCTCGAACTGCACTGCACGGTCTAATTTTTTAGTCTTTACCAATCAAAATTCACTCATCATTAGATAATGTATATGACACAGAGATCACTGAAACATAATTGTGATGATATTTATATACCTCACTGTGAATAGTATTCCTGGTCTGATTTTTCCGGTATCAGCTATAGCCCCGACATCTCCTCCTGGAGGTCGACCATGATTTTCCCACCTATGCACAAATTGATGTTCATCTTCATCGATATTTTTTTGGAAAATTTTCAACTTTACAGAAATATATTGTTGGAAATTCTAGAGAGAGCGCAAAGCCAGGGATCTTTAGCATAATCTAGTGGAACTTTACAAATAGGAAATAAATCTGCTGCGATTTCAAAGATTCGCAGGAGCCTGTTATTCCAAATCCAACCGTTAATTTTTTAGAATGTACAAACCTCAAAACCATTAGTTTTTATGCACGAATTTTAAAACAGATAAACAGTTGGATTTGTAAAAGCAGGCCCTGAGATTCTTTAGAATCGCAACAGATTTATTTCCTTACAAATAACACCTTTGTTTCTTTTCATGACTTATATATAGGTTTTGAGCCGTTGGTATATTGTACCAACTCCCATCATTTCAACGGACAGAGATCATTTTCATGTCCCCAGTGAGACTGACAAGTGGGTCCATACGTGTTTATAAATTTAAATATTGGTTTTTAGTTTTGGTGCGGCCCACGTTTCAGTGACTCCTGGAGGCAGAGAATTCAGTCCCCATTTCAACTACAATGACTCTTAAGCCTTAAATATGTATAAAAGCAATTGTAATAAGACATTGTATAGTATAGTATGATAATTCAATAAATAAGCAAAGTTCAATTTGTAATAAAACTTGCATATATTTTGTGCAATATTGATGTTAAAAATCAATTGAATATTTATTGTCTAGAAGTTGTTTTTCTTACCTCAATGGCTGAAATTCTGAGACTTCAATCAATGAGCCTTCTATTGATGATAGAAACAACCTCCTGATTCAGAAAGTAACATGACTTATCAATAGAAAGCATAAAGATTTCTTTTTTCCTTTTTGTCAAATAGTGGTCTCTTTTTGCATAGTAGTTCCGTTTCTTTTTAGGATTCTCTTCAATACCCTTTTCACTAAATAGTATTGCTCACCTTCCGTCATACGAAACGGTACCGGATTTTATAAGAAAGGCTTGAGCTTCATCATCTTCTTCATTACTGGTATTTGGTTCTCCAGAAACAAAAAGAACTTCTGACCAAATTGGCTGAGAATTTTCATTTAGGTGTAGCTGAAAAAAAAAATATCCACATACAAAGTTAATCCATGTACAATTAACTTATACTTTTAACTGAATATTAGCAAAAGATGACTTAATAAAGCAACTGATCATTTGGTATCTAAACCAGGGGTAACAACCCTTAAGTTTGGTATTCAAATTGTATCTAAGACTTCCTAAATTCACGTAATTGTAACAGTTTCAACCAAAAAAAGGAGTATCGTCTAGTAGATATACTGGTACCGGGTATGATTTGTATCATGTGTACCAACCCACTTAGGACTTTTTGACAGTAAAAACGAAAGGAGGATCATATATTCATATGTGGAACCCACAATTTGAAAATAATACAACATCTTTTTCTCCAAAAAGAAAAATATATAAAAGCCAAAAAAGTACACTATAAATAATAAACATAAATAAATTCCTTAAAAAATCTTGAAAAATAATTCAAAAGCGTGCTAGAACAAAATTAAGGCAGCTGTTATAAGCCGGTATTATATCATGCCGTCTTGCTCGCGCATCAGATACTCTGTTTAAGTTGCAAAACCCAACTTTTTGATCCAAAGAACAAACTAAACAAGTGTCATATTTCATATAAAAAAGAAGGAAAATCACATACTAATCTTTTACCTGATAAAGAATTCCATCCTCTGAAAGAGCAAGTATAGTCTGATTAACTATGTATGTAGACACCGCATAACCGGCAAAAACTGGTAGTTCATGCGGTGCAACAACCCAGTGAACTCCATTCCAGAATCTCTCAAATATCGACCCGCTTTGACCCGTTATCCAGATGGATGCCTCTGACATCCTATTCAGTGAGACCCGTTTCCTCACCGGCACTACCTCATCAGTATTCTCTCCTCTCACAGATTGTTTTCCCAAGGATTCCAATTTCTCTATGGATCCGACTTTGGTGCACGTGCCGTTTATACATGACATCAGATCATATGGTAAACTGATCTCCACCCATGTCTTAGTTTCTTCTTCAAACTCCCAAAATCTTGTACTTTTCTGCTTGAATTTGAAGTTTGGGTTGGATTGGGGGCACCATGATTGAACAGAGAGAGCAGAGTTTATGACTACGATGAAGAAGATTAGTTCAACAAATGAACTAACCATTCTTTTGTTTTCAAGAAAAACCAAGAAATAATAAAACTGAAGGAGTAGTGCTCTGTAAAACCATGGGAGATGTATGGGGCCTTTCTCTTGTACTTAATAAAAAGAAGGTTGGTGACAAATGGGATATCAACAACAAATTGATATATGGCTGTTATAGTTAAGTTATATATAACAGAAGTAATAAAGTCTATAAAGTCACCTGGATTATTAGTGCCTTTGCCCTTTGGTTATTTGCTTTATTTTTTCTCAACCAACCACATCAGTATACTATTAAACTAGTTTTATCGGTGGATGCTTGTTCGACCTTCACATTTAATTTGTCCCTTTGTTTAAATGCTTGTCTCAGTTATAAAAAAAATCAAATACCAGTATAATTTGTACTTTGTTTTTATTTTTTTAAACTTCAGGACATCAACATAACGGTAGCTATATTATTAAGTATATCTGTTCTTATCTCCTTTTCATTTTTATTTTTGTTGGAAACTTTTTTTTTTTTACGTTTATAAAAAGGCCTAAAAATTGTGAACCCATATATTGGGTTATTTGTGATATTAATTATGCGCTTATATTAGGGGTGAAAATAGTATGGATAATATACGATCCGTATTCAAAAACTTAGATATGGATATCTGATATCTGAATATCCGTGTGGATAAGGATACTGATATGGTTTTACGTTTCAATTATCCGTATTCAAATAGTAGATATATACCATATATTTTAATATATATTATGAAAAATTTATGTTATTCACCATTATAATTAGATAGATATTATAAATTTTAATATTTTTTACATTATTTTAATAAATATCCAATCTGATCCGAACTCATATTCATATCTCTGATGTCTCATATCTGCTCCGTATCCGTATCTGTATCCGCTCTGTTTCAACCCCAAGCTTATATTCATAAGCTATAACCTGTAGATAGTGACGTAAAGGCATCTCTCTTATCTCCAAAAAAAAGAAAAAAAAATATATATATATATATAAAACGATACTTTTTATCTACCTTTTCTTGGTATTTTGTGGTTGAAATCAAATTTGGATTGTTCTTATTTGACGGAGACGTTGCTTAATTATTCATCTATCTTTGCAAGATGCTGCTGATTCATCAACCCTAGCTACTGTATCTTATGTAATAAACATTTGAACTTGTAAATTATTAGAGCTGAAACTTTTGAATCTGAAAGAGAGAAACATTTCAGCTGACATCAGGCTTTGTATAATTTCAAACAGCAGGTTGCAACATGGCTAGGAGTTGTAGAAAGAAAAAAAAGAATAAAAAAATGAACACCTATATACGCTATGCCCAAAAGAGGCATCGATGCACTAATTAATTTATAGTAAATTATCATGTCTTTGTCAACTAACATGTTGGCGGAGTGTTTAATAAATTATAATGCTAAGTGTATACAGTGCAGGTGGTTCTTAAATGGTCTAGACACATGATGGTTGTTGGTTTTATTTGTATATGACATTTTAGCAGTTGGCAATTGGCATGGTGACAACATACATGCCAATCTTTTCTTATGTTAGGTTATGTTATAATTGACTTGGGCCACAAATATAATTGCTGAGATACTCCGCAATTATTTGGATGCTATATTTTTTATTGAATCTTAGGGGTGAAAATGGTATGGATAATATCCGATCCGTATTCAAAAACTTAGATGCAGATATTCAATAATCGAATATCTGTGTGGATAAGAATACTGATATGGTTTTACGTTTTAATTTTTCGTATCGAAATATTAGATATATACCATATATTTTAATATATATTATGAAAATTTTATGTTATTCACCATTATAATTAGATAAATATTATGAACTTTAATATTTTTATATTATTTTAATATATATTTGTTATGATGCGGACCTGTATTCGTATCCGTCTGATATCTGCTCCGTATATGTATCCGAAAAAAAAAATATGGATATGGTGTTACCACTATGCGCTTCGTATCCGCTCTGTTTTCACTCCTAGTTAGGATGCAATAATTAATACATCAAAATAACACTCCATACTTAAAAGGATTTCTAATCCATAAAAAAAAATTCATACATCTGTATCCAATTCAATCCGATTTACGCTAATAAAATTATAGTATTTTGAGGGATTTAATTAGTATTTGTATTTTGAATGTTCCATTATGATAACGGTATTTTTTTTACTAATAATCTAAAATTCAATTTTTACTATATCAAAGTGTATTCAAGTACAAAAAAATCATTAAATTAAATATAAAGTTCCTTTTGAACGCCAAGAAAATACCAAAAATTGAACACAAGAACATATTGTTGATTCTTAGATTTCTTAATTGTGTGAAAAATTACTCCAAAATTTATGATTTTTTTCATATGAATGCACTAGCCTTTGATGAGATATAGTAAGATCTGGAGTTTATATTTCTCGTTTGGATTTTAATTTTTAAATTATTACAAAAAATAACTGTAATTATGCAGGAGCACCAAAAATATTTATATCTCTTGTTTCATATAAAAGAGAGCATACTAACAACAAGTTATCAAATATTGATTTAATGCTGGACAC